>VFSX01000142.1:67500-170000 GCA_016618255.1 Chlamydomonas sp. UWO 241 | reverse complement strand
GTGTGTGTGTTTGCGTGCGTGTGTGCCTGTGTGTGCGTGTGTGTGTGTGTGTGTGTGTGTGTGTGTGTGTGTGTGTGTGTGTGTGTGTGTGTGTGTGTGTGTGTGTGTTTGTGTCACGACGGCATGACTGCGACTAGAAGACAGGCATTGCCGGTACGTGCAACACGTACTCATGCAATGCTCGGTTGTTGGGTTGGTTGGATTCTGGTTGCGTGTGCGTGTGGCGCGTGTGTGTGTGTGTGTGTGTGTGTGTGTGTGTGTGTGTGTCACGTCCGCCGTCCTGCATGTCTGCCTGACTATAACTGATTGCGCCCAGCCTCCCCTAAGGCGCACCCCGAACCGCCCCAGGCGTTACGACCGCCTGGACTTGCGCGCCTCAGACATTGGGGCTGTCATAGGGGCTCTCCTGTTTAGCTGGTACAATTTGATAAAGTGTTTGTACCAAGCCCCAACACGAAGTCACTTCAAAAAGGAATTCCACAATATACCCGAGTAACAGCTTGCTCTGGAGATAGGGAATGGTTACCCGGGGCTATGTAAGACGGACTTGCGCCCACCTTCGCGCAGCTCCACCCACCTTTGCGTGGCTTCCGTCGGAAGAGTGACGCGGAGAGGCTCGCCGCTAGGGGGCCGTCAGGCCCCCGCAGCAAGGCGGAGGGGGTCGAGGAGCACAACACGCACGCGGTGTGCCAGCGCGGTGGGAAGGGGAGGGGCCCAGGCGGCCGAGCGGGGGGGAGTGGCCCAAATGTGGGCCGCGGGGGACAGCTTCCGCATGGAGCGCATGTCACCGGTCTCGCTCCAACAGGACCTTCAACTTGCAGCGACGCTATTGTAAGGGGCTGCTTACGAAATGGGCTGGGCTGACGGGCGGTGTTGCACGTCTGTTGGCCTTCGAGAAGTCAGACCGACTAGGTGACGGTACGCCCCGCATCGGTTACGCACCTCTTTAGGCCTTCAAACAAACCAAGCGCGGTACAACTTCATCGCTGACCGCCTTTTGGGTTGCTGCCTAGGGGAGTTTTCTTATCCGTCTGCTCAAATCACCCACAGCTGCTGCTGCTGCTGCCCGCCGAAGATGCAATGCCTCACTGAGTTAGGCGCCTTTCACAGCCCCCAGCTGCAGACGCTGGAGGGGGCAGGGTGATGCGCGCATGCGTGCATGGCGAGCAGCCCATGCGCCCCCATGCACGCACACGCAATGCCAGGTGGCTGGGGCATGGAGTGCGCTGCGCGCGACAGCATGTTGCCTGCATGTTGCCTTGGGGGGCGTGCCCCCCACTAAACACACGCACGCACAGCGCACACGCACCCACACACAAAGGACACGCAAGATCACGCACACACGCACACACACCACACGACGCATACCGCACACACGCATACACACAACACACGCCCCACGCCGCACGAGCACACGTGCACGCACTCACCACACGCCGCACACACGCACGCGCAAACGCATGAATACTGTCGGCAACGAGCTGTTGCTGTCGCCGCACACGCACACACACACACACACAGACACACATGTACACGCACGCACGACGCACAGACCAGCACGGAAAACTGCACACCAGCCTACACATGACCTACAATACCCCGTCCCCGGGGCATCCTCGTTGAAACAGAGGGGAGGGAAAACATGCTCTCCCCTCCCAGCCTGCACCTGGTAGGCTGGCGCGCTGGGTGCCCTTGCAGGCTCTCCTATTAGAGCCCCCCTAGACGGGTAGTCTAGGCCTTAACTCACGCCCTGGGTTCCTCCGGGTTCGGGTTTACACCCGAGCATTTCGTTACACCTCATAACTACCCGACACGGCCTTACAACAGCTAACGCATACGTGTAAAACCTGTAAAACCTCCCAGCCTACGCACCTATCCCATAGCTGCGCCGGATGTCGTCCACAACCTCCTCAGCGCGTGCGCGCGGGGTCCAGTGTCAGCCCACCACAGCGGCGGAAGCAGCGGCAGCAGGAGCGCTGGCGCCACGTCCATCAGCAGCAGTGGCAGCAATGGCAGCAGCAGCGCCGCCGTCGCAATCACCGCTACCGGCGGCTGCGGTGGTGGCAGTGGCGATGCCGTCGCTGGCAGCGTCGACGTCAGCAGCAGCAGCAGCAGCAGCGCTGGGCTCCTCCCCGCTGCGGTCCGCCGCGTCAGCGACAGCGCGCTTCCTCCCACTCCCGTCAGAGCACCCAGCCGGTGCGCCGCGGTCACCCGCCTCGCGCACGCTGCTGCCACTGCCGCCCACGCTCCCCGCTGGGGGGGCCGCCGACCTCACCCGTCAGGACGCCCAGGCCTGACCTTACGTCACCGAGCAGTTGGGTCGCCACCACCGGAAGTGTGGGGGTCAGCCACGCTGACCACGGCTGCGACCATGATGACAGCCCGAGCGCCGCGCCGCCTACCGCGGCGCGGTACAGATCTTGTTGCGCCAGTAACGGCCCGCCCAGGTGCTGCCGCTGTTGCAGGCGGCGCAGCAGCGCGACACGGCCCCCTGCACCTGGTGTTGCAGGTGTTACATGTCTTGCAGGTGTTCAGTGTTGCAGTCGGCGCAGGTGTTGCAGGTGTTGCAGGCGGCGCAGCAGCACGGCAGACATGGCCGCCTGCACCTGATGTTGCAGGTTTTGCAGGTGTTGCAGGTGTTGCGGGTTTTTGGTGTTGCAGTCGGTGCACGTGTTGCAGGTGTTGCGGGCGGCGCAGCGACGCGGCGGACACGGCCGCCTGGTGATGCAGGTGTTGCAGGTGTTGCAGATGGTGCAGGTGGTGCTGATGTTGCAGAGATTTGGTGTTGCATGCATTGCAGGTGTTGCAGGTATTGCAGGTGTTGCAGCAGCACAGCGGACACAGCCACGTGCTCATGGTGTTACAGGTCTTGCAGGTGTTCGGTGGTGCAGGTGTTGCAGGTGTTGCAGCAGCGCGGCGGACACGGCCGCCTGCACCTGGTGTTGCAGGCGTTGCAGCTGGTGCTGATGTTGCAGATGTTAAGTGTTGCAGGCGTTGCAGGTGTTGCAGGTGTTGCAGGCAGCACGGCATCGCGGCAGCGGACATGGCCGAATGCGCCACTATCGACATATTCCCTTGCGTGGTGTGTGCGCCCTGTGCCGTGGGCACTGCCCCCCTCCCTTCGCTCCCCGGCAACAGCAACACTCAGGGATCTCTGGGGGCCGAGTGCCCTGTCTAGGTTCAGCCTCGGCCCACTAGCCCCCCACCACTAGTAGCCAGCCACTCGTCTGAAGTTTTCGGGCGATGTACGCCGAGCAAGGTCGAATACGCTGCATGTTGGGTGCCTGACAATTTCAAATCGGTAAAGCTGCGGTTACGGGCATGTATTCTAGACGCTCTGGTGTGGTGTCTCTCCTTGTGCTGGTGAAAAGGTGTGAAGTCGCATTTGCGTTTGCGCCCTTGCTTGCTGACAGCAGCAGTGGACAGCCCCGCTGGCACGGGACTGCCAGCCCAGACGACGGGGCAGCGGGGGCTACGCACGTGCGAGTGGATCTTACAAGGGTGGCACTCTATTTGAGCGTCACACACGACTGTAAAATCCATCATCATCATCAGGGGTTGAGATGTAGGGTCTGCACCTGTTCGTGTGAGCAGAACGCAGATGGCGGCAGCAGCGTGCGCACGAGCGGCACGCAGCGCAGCAGCGGCAGCGGGAGGCTGCACAGCACGGACAGCGCGTAGGCTGCGAGCGCGTCCGCAGCCGCGTCCGTGTCCGCATCGACACCGCCCGCGGCCGCGTAGCCAGGCCCCCCCCCTAAGCCGCCCCAGCCGCCCCAGCCGCCGCCGCTGCTGCTGCTTCCAACCTGGATGCGAACCGCCTCGACATGCGCGGCCAGGCTGGCGGTTGCGTACGCAGACAGGAGCTGCCATGGCGCGCCGCGAGACGAGAGGCCTTTGCTGGAGAGCAGCAGGCCAAGAAGGCAGTCGGCCGCAGCGGCGCCATCCAGGCTTGCAACTGTGGGTGTGGAATGGCGTGGCGCGAGCGTTTGTGTGTGTGTGTGTGTGTGTGTGTTTGTGAGCGTGGTTGTGGGTGCAAGGAGAGCAAAAGCAGGCCCCCAGTGGCCAGCAGCCTGGATTGCATTCGGCCTGGATTGCATTCGGCCGCGGCAGCACCATCCAGGCTCGAATCTGCGTGCGAGCGAGCGCGTTTGTGTGTGAGAGAGAGAGAGAGAGAGAGAGTGCAGTGGAAATGGGAGGGCCTGCAGCAGGCCCGGAATGCACACAGCTGCAGAGGCGCAAGCAAGACGGCACTGTGTGCGTGCGTGTGTGTGTGAGTGAGAGAGAGAGAGAGAGAGAGGGGGGGAGAGAGAGAGCAGAGAGAGAAAGAGAGAAAGAGAGGGGGTGGAGAGAGGCAGACAGAGAGGGAGAGAGGCAGACAGAGAGGGAGAGATACAACGAAATGGACGGCGCATGTTTGGGAGAAGGAGGGGCGGCCCGAGCAGGCATCAGATCCGTTGCACCGGAAGTGCCCCTCACTGCACTCAGGCGTCATGCCAAAAGAGGAAGGGAGAGGGGGCGGTAAGAGGGGTGGGCTTGGACCACCCACCCCAGTGGCCTCTCAAACTGCCGGCCCACCCAAATTCTGGCACGCAAGCTGTGCGATGCTGCCTGAGTGCGCTCGGCTACTCAAACGCACAAGCCGGTGAGGTCCTTCTCCTCTGACACTGGCTTCACAGTCATGGAACATCAGAAGACGAATTCTGCCTGGAGTGGAGGGTGCGGTTGACTAGAGAGGTTCCGTACCTGACTTGTACGCAGCACAACCATGGTGGGGCAGCACACCCGTAACTCCACACGCCCATTCCCGCAACGCGTGACCCAGGCGCCCCTTCCCAGTAACCTCCTGGGGTGCACAGGAAGCGGCCCTCATTGCAAGTTGATGCCGGATTAACCCAAATGCAACAGCAAAACCAGAGAGTGTAGATTTGTTTGTAACCAAAGAAGAGCCGCCAGAGCCAAGGTGGAGCATCACCTGCGCGCCGGAAGCGCTCCTCGCTGCAACCGGACGCACTCACCCACCCAAAACTATCAGACGATTTTTTTTATCAGGGACTCTTAGAATTCCAAGGGCGGTGAACTGTCCTAACTAGTAAAACCGCCCGTGTAAGTGCGGCGCACTCCCTGCGCGCCGGAAGCGCTCCTCGCTGCAGTCGGACACCGGGTCCACTCAACCACCCAGTCTATCACATACAGTAACAGTAACAGTAACACGGGGTTTCCAGCTAAGCAGGCTACTCTTCTACTAGAGACACCCGCCGATACTCCAGCACACTTAAGTACTAGAGTACCGCCGGCTCCCAGCCGATAGACTACCGCTCCCGCTGGCTAGACTACCCCAAACAGCGGTCTCTGAGAGACATGTCTGGCAAGGAGCATATAGGAGAGGACCTTCCTCAGGGTCACAGTAGTGGCCTTGTGGCCAGTCAAGCCGGCAGAGCCGACTGGCGCTGACTGGAACGGTCCCCGCCTGGCAGTGCATGGCTGTCCAGCTCTCGTTTGCATGGGGCTCAGCCGGCGCCCCATGCCTCATGCATGGCCAGGTCCCACCCTCCAGGGGTGCATGGACGACAGAGTTGTCATGGAGGCTGCCTGAAGACCTTCCAACGCCAGTCACCGGCAGACGAGCGACCCCGAGGATGAGCGCGGTGACGAACGCTGCGATTGGTGAAGCGGATTTACTCTGTGTTGCCTCGGCGGTCGCCACCGCTGAAGCCGTGATGGTAGCCTGCCTCCACGGGCAGCCATCTTGACCAATGTCCAGCATGCATTGACGGGCGCCAGCTCCTCCGCTCGTCGATCAACTCGTCGAGATCGGTGCCGCATGGCGTCCTGCATGGGGGGAGGATAAGGGCCGTCTCCCAGCACGGGCCGCGGCAGCGCCGCGGCTACTCGCCAAGCCATGGCAGCGCCGGGCAAGCCGCTCCTGAAGTGTTCCACCGAGGGGCAGTCTAGCAGGAGCCGGGCCAGTCGTATTTTACCCCGCTCGTCAGCGGCACGGAGATCCTCGTCACCAGCAGCGCTGCATTGCTGGGTCCAGGGCTCGGCGACGAGAACGCGCCTCGGTCTATCACATGTCACATTTTATTTTGAATTGTAAAGGACTTGAAAGAAAAACACGACTGCCCCAACCAAGGCGGCGCATCACCTGCGCGCCGGAAGCGCTCCTCGCTGCAGTCGGACGCCAGGTCCACCCACACACGGCCGTCATGAGGCCCCAGGTGCAACAATGTCCACTGGCGTCCAGAGGTGCCGCCCGGATGCGGCGGCAGCACGGCACCTGGTGTTGCAGGTGTTGCAGGTGTTGCAGGTGTTGACTGCAGGTGCAACAATGTCCACTGGCGTCCAGAGGTGCCGCCCGGATGCGGCGGCAGCACGGCACATGATGTTGCAGGTGTTGCAGGTGTTGCAGGTGTTGTAAGTGTTGCAGCCATCTTCCTGTTGCCCAGATAAGGAAAGACTTGCAGAAGTTTTTCAGGCTGAGTGTCCTGGGAGAGAAAAAGATTCCTCGTATTGGACAAAACAAACTCCCGACACGCTCTCCACACACCCTTCTTTGCAGGTGCACACCTCACGAGCGACAACGAGATCGCCCGCCTCAACATGGTCAAGCTGAACGAGCAGGCGAGTTCCTGTCCAGTTATCCCGCCAAGGCACACGCCTAGAATCGCCTAGAATCACCTGATGCCCATGAATTTGACAGTCGTGTGTGACACACCTTCAGGCAGCGTATTTGACCTTGCTCGGCGTACAGCACCCAAGCACTACAGAGAGTGGGCTGGCTACTGGTGGTGGGGGGCTAGTGGGTCGGGGCTCGACCTAGAGACCTAGACAGGGCAATCGGCCCCCAGATCCAAACTTCCTCTCCCGGGGGGGCACTGCTTGGGAACGCCAACACATTTGAGCGGCACGTGCGCCCCGCCATGCAGCCCCCCCCCCCCCATCCGTCCTGTCCACCCCACGCACTTATTTGCACACAGTCACACAATGGCCCACCCCCGACATACACACACCCTGACCCACACCCCCGTACACGCAAGCAGCCACTCACCCCCAACGCAGACACCCTGCCCCACGCACACACGCGCAGGCAAACTTGCACACACCACCGAGGTCACCCATGCTGCCCCACGCACACACACGCACGCACACTCGCACGCACCACCGGGGCCACCCATGCTGCCCCACGCACACACGCGCACGCACACTCGCACACACCACCGGGGTCACCCATACTGACGAGGGCCGCGACGGGGCTGGCATGGCCGGAGGCGTGTGGCTGCC
This sequence comes from Chlamydomonas sp. UWO 241, assembly GCA_016618255.1. NCBI lineage: Eukaryota > Viridiplantae > Chlorophyta > Chlorophyceae > Chlamydomonadales > Chlamydomonadaceae > Chlamydomonas > Chlamydomonas priscui. Next base: position 162,719 of record VFSX01000142.1, on the reverse strand, counting down.
AGATGGACGAGTGTAGCAGCAGCAGCTCCGAGGCCAGCACAGCGCAGCGTGCGTGCGCGCCGCCGCCGCCCGCCACCGCCTGCGCCTCTTGCGCCGCCTCCCAGCCCTGGGTTGAAAAGGTGCGCGCGTGGTGGTGTGTGTCGCGTGTATCCTGTCGGGCGAGAGACCAATTAACAGAGAAGTCAAAATCTGGTGCCATTTTGCCTCTCGTTTCGTCTCTTCGCCTCGTCCTACTCCGACTCGGTGAGCCTTAGTAAAACGGCTAAAGCATAAATGCAAGTTGTGCACGTGGTGGTGTGTGTCGTGTGCGACGGACACTGCCCCCCTCCCCCTCTCCATCCCCCCCTCACAGCCCTGGATCAACAAGTCGCGCACTTGGTGGTGTGTGTCGTGTGCGATGGACACTGCCCCCCTCCCCCTCTCCCCCCCCCCCTCCAAGCCCTGGATCAACAAGTTACGCACTTGGTGGTGTGTGGCATGTGCGATGTAAATGCCCCCCTCCCCCTCTCCATCTCCCCTCCCGCCCCCAGCCCTGGACCGACATGTTGCTCACTTGGTGGTGTGTGTCGTATGCGATGGACGCTGCCCGCCTCCCCCTCTCCATCCCCCCCTCCAAGCCCTGGATCAACAGGTCGCACACTTGGTGGTTTGTGGCATGTGCGATGGACACTGCCCCCCTCCCTCTCTCACTCCCCCCCTCCGAGCCCCGGATCAACAAGTCGCACACTTGATGGTTTGTGGCATGTGCGATGGACACTGCCCCCCTCCCTCTCTCACTCCCCCCCTCCGAGCCCCGGATCAACAAGTCGCACACTTGGTGGTTTGTGGCATGTGTGATGGACACTGCCCCCCTCCCTCTCTCACTCCCCCCCTCCGAGCCCCGGATCAAGAAGTCGCACCCTTGGTGGTTTGTGGCATGTGTGATGGACACTGCCCCCCTCCCCCTCTCACTCCCCCCCCTCAAATCCCCGGATCAACACGTCGCGCACATGTTGGTTTGTGGCGTGTGCGATGGACACTGCCCCCCTCCCCCCCTCCCCCCCCCCTCCAATCCCTGGATCACAAGTCGCGCACATGGTGGTTTGTGGCATGTGCGATGGACACTGCCCCCTCCCCTCTCCCCCCCCCCCTCCAAGCCCTGGGTCAACAAGTTGCGCACCTGGTGGTGTGTGGCATGTGCGATGTATATGCCCCCCTCTCCCTCTCTATCTCCCCTCCCGCCCCCAGCCCTGGACCGACATGTTGCTCACTTGGTGGTGTGTGTCGTGTGCGATGGACACTGGCCCTCTCCCTCTCTCCCCCACCCCTCCAAGCCCTGGATCAAAAAGTCGCGCACTAAATGGTGCGTGGCATGTGCAACGCACATTGCCCCCCTACGGAGAGGATCCCTCCCCCCTCCCGACCCGGGATCGACAGGCTCCGCACGGTGTTTGGCGTGTGCAAATTTACAGTCTTTTTGGACGCCTTTCATAGCGTATTAGACTTGTGCTTGCGCACTCAATCCCTGAGGCGTGCAGATGGCACCTGCACTAGTCCACTGTGTGGATACACAGTGGCTGTGTCCATCCCACTAGCTCCAGTACATTGGGCCGCGCCATGCGTCGCAATTCAGGCAGCCAGCCTGGCCACCCTCCTGCTCCTCAGTTCATCACGTGGCGCACGCCCGCCATGCCGCCAGCCTCCACGGTGCTTGGCGTGTGCGATAGACACTGCCTCTCCCCCCCCGCATTTCCCCCTCCATCACGTCCACCCCCTCCAGTCCTTCATTCGCATGCCCCCCAGCCGGGTCAAGGCTCTACGGGAGCGAGGAGGGACGGCACGCGCTCTCTAGCTGGGAGTGCAAACCAAGTGTGGGTTCCCATTGGGCATGTCGACTCCCCTGATCCGCGTGTACAGGACAGAATTCTAGAGCGAGGCAGGAGCACTCCGACACCCAATACACAGCACCCGCGCTGTATGTTACCCCCCACCCGCCCACCCAGACCCACCCACTCACACACGCCTCCCAGACACCCCTCGCAGTGTGGCACCACCACGCCCGACCCAGCCAGCAGCGCATGCACAAGCACCACATGCTGTGCGCTGTATGTTGCCCCACAACCACCACCCCACACACACACACGCACACGCCTCCCCCTAGACACCCCTCACCTCGCAGCGTGGCGCCACCACGTCTGAACCAGCCAGCAGCGCATGCACAGACACCACACGCGGTGCGCTGCATGGTACCCCCCCACCACACACCCACCCCCACACACACATGCCTCTCCCTAGACACCCCTCACCTCGCAGCGTGGCACTACCACGCCCGACCCAGCCATCAGCGCATGCACAAAGGTCACGCGGTGCGCTGTATGTTACCCCACCACCACCACACACACACACACGCCTCCCCCTAGACACCCCTCACCTCGCAGCGTGGCGCCACCACGCCCGACCCAGCCATCAGAGCATGCACAAACACCACACGCAGTGCACTGTATGTTACCCCCCACACACACACACATACACACGCCTCCCCCTAGACACCCCCCACCTCGCAGCGTGGCGCCACCACGCCCGACCCAGCCAGCAGCGCATGCACAAGCACCACACGCGGTACGCTGTATGTTACCCCACCACCACCCACACATCCACCCACACGCACACACGCCTCCCCCTAGACACCCCTCACCTCGCAGCGTGGCGTCACCACGCCCGACCCAACCAGCAGCGCATGCACAAGCACCACGCGCGGTACGCTGTATGGTACCCCACCACCACCCACACACACACATGCACATACACACGCCTCCCCCTAGACACCCCTCACTTGTGGCGCCACCACGCCTGACCCAGCCAGCATCGCATGCACAAAGACCACACGCGGTGCGCTGTATGTTGCCCCACCACCACCCACCCACATACACCCACACCTCCCCCTAGACACCCCTCACCTTGCAGCGTGACGCCACCACGTCCGACCCAGCCAGCAGCGCATGCACAAACACCACACGCGGTTCGCTGTATGTTACACCACCACCACCCCCACACACACACACGCCTCCTCCTAGACACCCCTCACCTCGCAGCATGGCGCCACCATGCCCGACCCAGCCAGCAGCGCATGCACAAGCACAACACGCGGTGCGCTGTATGTTACCCCACCACCACCCACACACAACCAACCAACCAACCAACCAAGCGCTACGTGAGGCCGTCCGCATGCACCGGCAATGCCTGTACTACTAACAGCAGTACACCCCGGCAATTGTTACGAGGTCTGACCCGTGCACTGGGATGTCTTTCGAAAAGCGGGTGACCGACCAGCGCCTGAATTGAGTGGATAGTATCCTTGGTCTGGGGGGGTCGGGGGGTTGCCTCTGAGGCACTGGCATCTAACTTAAGGCTTGCTGACTGAAGGCTTGCTGACTGTGACCACCATCATCATCATTATCTACTTTTGTTGGCTGGCTGCTCCCGCATTGGCTGCCATCTCTCTGCAAATACCATTTCACAGGCGTGGGAACCTCGCGAGGGTGAGCCACCCGGGAGGCCGCCTGCGGGCTAGTATCACAGCAAGCTCGGAGACGGTCTTCAGCTGGGACTCCGGTGGGGACTCGGCGTACTCCTTCTTGGCCTTGTCAACCCCCCCCCCCCCCCCCCACACACACACCTGCCAATAGACACCCTTCACCTTGCACCCCCGCTGTATGGTACCCCCACCACACACACACACACACACGCCTAAACACCCCTCACCGTGCAGTGCGTCGCCACCACGTCCGACCCAGCCAGAAGCGCATGCACAAAGACCACACGCGGTGCGTTGTTTGGTACCCCCACACACACCACCACCCACACACGCACACACGCCTCCCCCTAGACAGCCCCCACCTCGCAGTGTGGCACCACCACGTCAGACCCAGCCAGCAGCGCGTGCACAAACACCACGCGCGGTGCGCTGGCCGTGGAGCTTGCCGCCACGGCGGCGCTGGGCGAGTGAGGCAGGCGATGCAGCAGCGACGACAGCAGCTGGGTGCCCGAGCGGGGGCGCACGCCCCCGCCCGCGCCGCTCGCCCCGCTGCTGTCGCCCGCGCGCCTTGTGCCCCCTGCGTCATCTTCCTCCATGCCGCTTGCATCGTCGTCTGCACCGTCACCGCCTCCACGCGCGCACCCAGTCGCCATGCCACGCACACCCGCCGCGTCAGCAGCCGCAAGGACCGCTTCCAGCGCCCCCGGCCCAAATTGGCGCGCGGCCGCGGCTGAGATGGCGTGGGTGATGGTCTCGTCGGGCGTCATGCTGTCTGGAGCAGAGGTTGGTGTGTGTGTGGGGTGGGGGGGGTTCAAGGGTTTCTGGGGTGGGTGGTGGGGTGGGTCAAGGATTGTGTGGTTGGGTGGGGTCAATGTTGGTGGGGAGTCAAGGTTTTCGGGGATTGTCAGGGTTTCTGGGGTGGGGCTCCTGGGGGTCAAAGATTTCTGGGGCGTACAAGGGTTCGGGGGATGGGTTGTTTGTGTGGGGGGGGGGGGGCCAAAGTTGGGGTGGGGTGGGGGTCAAGATCAAGGTTGGTGGGGATCAGGGTTTCTGGGATGTGGGTGGTGGGGGTCAGTGGTGGTGGGGGGGTCACGGGGTCAAGGTTGGTGGGAAGTTCAAAGGTTTCTGAGGGGGGGGCGGGGGTCGGGGGGTCAAGGGTCAAGGTGGTGGCAGAGTCAAAAGTTCTGGGGGCGTTCAAGGGTTTCTGGGGTGGGGTGGGGTGCGGGGGGAGTCAGGTTTGGTGGGGAGTCAAGGGTTCTGGGGGGGGGGGGGGGGGTCAAGGTTTCCGGGGGGGCGGGGGTCCAAAGGGGTGGAGTGGGGGTGGTCAAGGGCTTCACAGGTTGGTGGGGAGTCAAGGGTTTTCTGGGGTGGGGGGGGGGTCAATGGGGGGGGGGAGGTTCAAGGGGTCAGGTTGGTGGATAGTCAAGGGTTCGGGTGGGGGGGTCAAAGAGTGGGTGCGGGGGCGGGGGTCAAGGGTCAAGGTTTGGGCGGTCGAGGTTTCTGGGCGGTGTGGGGTCAGGGGGGGGAGGCGGGGGCGTCAAGGGGTCAAGTTGGGGTGGGAGTCAAAGTTCTGGGGGGCGTCAAGGGTTTCTGGGGTGGGGTGGTGCGTCAAGGAGTCGGTGCTCCAAGGGTTGGTGGGGAGTCAAGGGTTCCCTGGGGGGGTCGAGGTGAGGTGCGGTCCTGGCGGGTACCATTGGGGTCAGGTTGGTGGCGAGTCGAGGGTTCTCGGTGGTGTGGGGTCGGGTCAAAGGGGGTGGGTGTTCGGAGACCTCATCCCCGTCTAGCAGCGGGGCAGCACGAGGGCGCGGGCGGACGACGTGTGTGCTATGTCAGACTACAGGCAGGCAAGGGTTATGGGGCGGAAGGCAAGGGGGGGGGGCGTCAAGGGTCAAGGTTGTGGGAGTCAAAGTTCGTGGGGCGCAAGGGGTTTCTGGGTGGGGGCAGGGTCAAGGTGGCGTAGGGGGGGTCGAAGGTTGGTGGGGAGTCGAGGATTTCTGGGGGGTGGGGGCCGGGGCGGTTCGCAGTGTGCTCGTTTGTTTGTGGAGTAAAGGTCCTTCTGTGGGTGATTAGGGGCGTTCAAGAGTGTGTGGGGGCGGGGCGTCAACGGGTCAGGAATGGGGGGATCAAGGGTCTTCTGGTAGTGGGCGCGGGGTGAGGCAAGTTGGTGGGTGGGGGGGGTCAAGGGGTCGAGGTTGGTAGGGGGTGGGGGTCCAGGGTTTCTGGGGGTTGCGAACATGCGCATGCACATGCCGAGCAAAGTCGTATACCGTCCATATTGTTTGCCCTCGCGGGGGGGGGGACTATAGTTGTTGTATGCGATTGCCGGGGTCATTTTTCGTCATTTTCGTCGTTTTGACAACCCAGGTCTGCCCCAAATCGCGATGTTATTAGTTTCTCAGCTTTTCGGGGGGGCAATAACCAATACTTCTTCGCAAAGGCAAACCGCACGGATGGTATGTGTTGCACGTTAGGTGCGTCCTACACGACTATAAACTTGAGCACCATGCACACAGCACCGCACCGTCAGCGGCGCCCTCGAGCGCAAGCAACGCCTGGCTGATGAAAGCGGTCGCGGTGTGCAGGGCAGACAACGCGAGGGACGCGCCGAGCGAGGCTGTCGGCCGCAGGCGCTGCAGCTACTGGTGGTGGTCCTGTTGCGCCTGCTGCTGCGCCTGCTGCGCCTGCCGCGCCTGCTGCGCCTGCCGCGCCTGCTGCGCCTGCCGCGCCTGCTGCGCCTGCCGCGCCTGCTGCGCCTGCACCTGCCCCCGCTGCTGCTCCTGCTGCTCCGGCTCCTGATGCTGCATCTGCGCACATGTGGTGCGTATATTGGTCCAGTCCAAACCACAATCCCCGGGTCCCACCTTTTATGATTTTGAAGGGCAAAGAGAGTCCCTCCCTCAGAGGGCCCTTCACACACACCTGCCCCTTCACACACACACACACACCGCACCCCCCCTGCCCCCCCTGGGAGCTCCTCACCCACCTCCGACGCAATGACAGGCTCATCCTTGGGCATGGCAGCGGGCTTGGGTGCGGAGGGTGGCGGAGTAGCGGTGGCGGAGGGTGGAGCCTGGATGGTGGCGCCCTCAGGGATGGCACCGCGCTCCTTGAGATTAATGATAGCTTCCTCGACCCCCGACAACAGCACAGCGCCCACCCGCAAAACAGCCTCGTCCTGACACACAGCGTCTTCCTGCGTGTGTGTGTTTGTGGGGGGGAGGGGAGTTTGTGTGTGTGTGTGAGGGGGGTCTTTGTATGCGTGCGTGCATGTGTGTGTGTGCTCGTGCACGTGCGCGCGTGTGTGAGGGGGGGGGGAGGGGGCAGAGAGGTGTTCAGCGCCACAAAACCCGACTCACCGTGAGCAGCCTCAGCAGTGAGGCGTTGTCAGACTCCAGAAGCAAGTCCGTGATCTGCGTGCGTGGTGGTGGTGTGGTGTGGTGTGTGGGGGGGGGGGGACGGGGGTCGGGCACCACGCTCCGGCGGCCTTCTAGACACGTGCACGCAGCAAGGGACCCTCCCCTCCGGCACACAGCAGATGCAGTCACATGCGACTGCTCTAAGTACATGTAAAGTTTAAGTCCCGGCTGGATGGTGGGCTGATGGTGTGGGGGGTGCATTTTTTTCATTTTATGTTTTTCCCGTTTTTTCGTTCTTAAATCATTATTTTACGTTCTGCGTTGTTTTCTAGGGGGCTCGATTAACTGAGGCGCGTTCTCGTCGCCGAGCCCTGGACCCAGCAATGCGGCGCTGCTGGTGACGAGGATCTCCGTGCCGCTGACGAGCGGGGTAAAATACGACTGGCCCGGCTCCTGCTAGACTGCCCCTCGGTGGAACACTTCAGGAGCGGCTTGCCCGGCGCTGCCATGGCTTGGCGAGTAGCCGCGGCGCTGCCGCGGCCCGTGCTGGGAGACGGCCCTTATCCTCCCCCCATGCAGGACGCCATGCGGCACCGATCTCGACGAGTTGATCGACGAGCGGAGGAGCTGGCGCCCGTCAATGCATGCTGGACATTGGTCAAGATGGCTGCCCGTGGAGGCGGGCTACCATCACGGCTTCAGCGGTGGCGACCGCCGAGGCAACACAGAGTAAATCCGCTTCACCAATCGCAGCGTTTGTCACCGCGCTCATCCTCGGGGTCGCTCGTCTGCCGGTGACTGGCGTTGGAAGGTCTTCAGGCAGCCTCCATGACAACTGTCGTCCATGCACCCCTGGAGGGTGGGACCTGGCCATGCATGAGGCATGGGGCGCCGGCTGAGCCCCATGCAAACGAGAGCTGGACAGCCATGCACTGCCAGGCGGGGACCGTTCCAGTCAGCGCCAGTCGGCTCTGCCGGCTTGACTGGCCACAAGGCCACTACTGTGACCCTGAGGAAGGTCCTCTCCTATATGCTCCTTGCCAGACATGTCTCTCAGAGACCGCTGTTTGGGGTAGTCTAGCCGGCGGGAGCGGTAGTCTATCGGCCGGGAGCCGGCGGTACTCTAGTACTTAAGTGTGCTGGAGTATCGGCGGGTGTCTCTAGTAGAAGAGTAGCTTGCTTAGCTGGAAACCCCGTGTTACTGTTACTGTTGTTTTCTAACGTTTTAGGCAGTGTTTTGGGTGAGAGGATTTTGAATTAATGTCCTGCAGCCGGAAAGTGTGAAACATTCACACTTTTCACACTTTTGGCACACTCAATCCTGCTGGGACATCTCGCGCTTCGGGTTACATCTTCGCAGACTCTATTTCTGTTTCCTACTCACCAGATCCCCCCTGCCTACGTGAATGTCTGACTGCCGCCTCCTTCCACGCCGGAAGGGCCTCGGAGCAGTGGTTCTTATGAAGGATTTGGGTGTTGATTATTTCACGCTCACAGCCCGGAGTGCGAGGGCCAAGAGGCCCCTGGTGGGGGTCCGGGGCAGCGCCCCGGGCCGCTCAGAGCATTTGGTGTAATAGATTACTGAATTGCAAAGGATTTGCTTGGAAACTTGCTCAGCATTGTTCAGTCCCGTGCACACCTGCACAGCGCCTGTCCAGCACCTGCACTTTGAAACTAGATCACGCGCCGGTTGAGCCCACATCCTCCGCGGTGTGCCCGCTCTTCTCCCCCTCCTCCGTCTCCACCTACTTCTCCGCCGCTTCCCCCTTCTCCCTAGCAAGTAGCTCCACGGTGGAGCCTCCACCAGTTCACCAGCGCCGCGCCCAGCGCTCAGCACCCAGCGCCTAGCTCCACCAATTCACCCTCACCACGCCCCGAAACAAAGTCTAACACTGCCCTTTCTAGGTGATGGGAAAGTCGAAATGTAATTCTCGATACAGACTCAGAAAGCTCTCGTCGCGTAGATCATTTTAGACCTATAATACGTGTCATCAGACTCCGGGGAGCGGGCTGTGTTTCTCCCTCACACTCGAATTTTCACAAAACGGTCATTCCGGCTGCGCAGCCGTCAACCAAATTAATTTGTGTGCGGCCGGATTGCAGCCGGATGGCTGCGTGCAGCCGGTAACAAAAACACTGGTTTTAGGTCTCTTTTGACCCGCGTCGCAATCCCCCCCCCCCCCCCGGCTCAGTGAATTTTAATTGATTTCCTGGAGCCATTCGACTGAAAACCCGGCTCCATGGCTCCCAAATCCGGCTCCAAACGCCGAAAAAGAAATCACTGCCCCGGCCCCCTGGCCACCCCTCAGTGGAGTAAACGCACCTGGCCGGCCACATCGGGCTGCAAGCACGCGACTCGCAGGAGCAAGCGCACTTCGATCATCGCCTTCTGTTGCTGGGCCGTCGCTGCAAGGAACAACGCGGCGTCGAGGCCCTGGTCGGCCGGCGCGCATGCCGCGGCGTCTTTCAGCAAAAAGTGGCTCAGAACCTGTAGGGGGGTCGGAAAAAGGTAGAGAGAGAGAGGTTGGGAGTTGACGCGGCAGGCCGTCGAGGTCATGGACACTGCAGCGTCGAGGCGACTGTCGGCAGGCACGTCTGCCGTGGCGTCTTTCAGCAAAAAGTGGCTCAGCACCTGTGGGGGAGTCGGAGAAAGGAAGAGAGAGAGAGGTTGGGAGTTGACGCATTGCAAATCACCACGACTTGACATGCGCATGCACGTTCACACCTGAGATGCTGCGTGCGCCCCAAACCGGTGGCCCCTCTCCCTCTCCATCTCTCGCACTCCCTCTGCCTCTCCACCAATCCCCCCCCCCCCACTCTCTCTCCCAGCTTCCATCCCCCACCCCCTTTCTTTCTTGCCTGGTACGGGGCGGCGCCCCACGGCGGCGGTGCTGCTTGCGGGATGTAGACAGCCTTGGGCTTGGCAGGGGGAGTCGTGTTGACGCGCATCTGGGGTCGATCAAACGGGAAGTGTGAGTGTGTGTGTGTGTGTGTGGTGGTGGTCGATTTTACAGTCTTGTTGGACGCCTTTAATGGCGTATTAGACTTGTGCTTGCGCACTCAATCCCTGAGGCAGGCAGATACTATCACCCGCACAAGTCCACTCAGTGGATACACATTGACTGTGTCCATCCCACTAGCTCTAGTACATCTGGTCGCGCCATGCGTCTCAGTTCGGGCAGCCAGCCTGGCCACCCTCCTCCTCCTCCGTTCATGTGGCGCACGCCCGACATGCCGCCAGCCTCCATGCATGGCGCTTGCGCTGCGAGGGCGCTTGCTGCCAGTGCATCTCCGTCGTCATGTGTCTCATGCAAGTAAGATTCGCCCTGCATGGAGACCCTCCATGCAGGTCACTGAAGTGCCCCGCGATTCGTGCCGTAGCTGCAGTCCGTAAGCCGACGCCGTCGCCGCAGCCGATGTCAGTAGCCGTGGCCGTAGCCGTGGCCGATGCAGATGCAGATGCCCAGAGGGCGGACGTGTAGCCGATGCGATGTGAGTGCAGATGCAGGGTGTCCCTGGCCGTAGCCGAAGCCTTGGCCGATGTCAATTAATAGCCGATGCCCATAGCCGGTGCCCTGGCTGTAGCGTAGCTGCAGCCTCTGCCCGGTGCCGGTGCCCGTGGCTGCATGGGGGTACCGACGATGGCGGCGCCGACTTCTGCCAGCAGCCTGCCCTCCGTCCCCGCATGCCTCGCAGTTGCCTGCCTTATGACGCCGTGTCTCAAACAGCCACTAGCACTCTGGATCAGGGCAAATCGGCGACATAGCCGATTCTCCAAAACCCAGAGTCGCTCACGCTGCAGCAGCACCCTGTCAGCCCAGTTGGTGCGCCATTGGCGGCGTCGGGGCGGGAGCCCCCGACGATTTTGACACCACTTGAAGTTTTTGTGTGTGTGTGTGTGTGTGCGCACGTGTGTTCGTGCGTGTGTGCAGCGTCTACAAAATATCGTAAGGGTGCGCAGCGTAACGCACCAGGAGCACCTCAGGTGCAGGCTTGGGCGGAGGCGTGGGCGCAAGCCTGGGCGCCGTAGCGGCCGGCACGGCGCACATGATGTCGTTGACCACGTGGTAGCCTGACTCAAAGGGCGCCTACGGGGGTGCGGGCGTGTGCGTAGCAGCCTGTGCAACCACCCCGGTGCACGTAGTAGCCCGACTCAAAGGGCGCCTACGGGGATTTGTTTTGGATTTTTTCCGGTTTGACGTCACTTTGGCGTTTTTTTTTTGTTTCGGCAATGTTTTTTAGAAGTTGACCTTGCCTTTGCCTTGCCTCGACGTTTTCCGAATTATTTAATTGCAAGGCACAGCGGTACTACGGTACACCCACTGTTGACCCCCCCCCTCCACACACACACGCGTTGACCAATGCAGGCACGCACCAGCAGGGAGGACTGCGTGAACGTGTAGTTTCCCATGAAGTTGCCCTGCGAGGAGCGACGGCGCGTGGCGAGGCAGGGTCAGTGATTTGATTTTCCAGATTTTTTTTATTAATTATTCCACAGCCGGATTTTGCTTTGACCGCGTTGACCGCTGAGCTCCCGTTGACCACTTGCCCTCATGTGTAGGGCACTTGAAAGCTCTATTCGAGCTCTGTCTGGCGGGCCTGTCAGACTACCAATCCACTGGATGAGTTGAACTTTTGGGCGAGGTCAAAGTACAGCTGGAGTACAGCCAAATAGTAGTAAAGAGCCAAAAAGGAAATCACTGGGCGGGTGCTACTAGTGACGACCGCAGAGACGCTCTGCGTTGCCGATTTAATGATTTCCGAGAGAGCGCCAGCAATGCCTTTTCCCAAAAAAAAAGAAAAATTAAAACTCCAAAAGTGACGTCAAAGCGGGAAAAAACCGGCAAGGCGCAAAGATCCCAAATAATTCGGCCCTTTATGAAGGTGCCGGCAAGGCAAAGCGTCTCGACGGTAGTGTCCCACCCACCATGGTTTATCCCATGCCTGCTGTGAGTGTGCTTCCACTCGGCGGACTTGAAATTATCCAGAGTTTTCCTGAGGGGCTGTCCAGAGCCCTCCAGAGGGCCCTCTAGCTAGTAAGCCTGGAAGCATTTGTTTTGCTCTAGCCACACAGGGCGTTGCGTCCGGTGGTCCCTGGGAAGGATTTTAGTATTAGTTTTTTGCCGGCTCCAGCAACTTTGACCGCTCACACCAAGCACAATACACAGCTCTCCAGCGCACCGCTCCACGCCCTCTCCCCCTCAGTGTGGAGTGGTTATCTGGGAAATGGGAAATCCGGCCCGGAGCGGTATACGGCTTGCAGGGGAATCACTGGTTGCGTCGTTGTCGCTATCGCCTCCAGCTGCCGAGAGTGGTGCAGCCAAAGTCGGATGATTTCCTTGTCAGAAATTTTAATTAATTCTTCCACAGCTGGATTTTGCTTTAACCACGTTGACCGCCGACCTCCTGTTGACCGTTTGTCCTAATACATAAGTAATTACAAAGGTCTTGACGAGGTCTACCAGGCGGGCTCGCCAGAATTCCAATCCACTTGATGGGTTGAGCTGTGTTCAAGGTCAAAGTGCAGCCGGAAGACAGCCAAATGGCTGTGTACAGCCGAAAAGGAAATCACTGGTCGGAGGCGATAGCAAGCGATCAGTTGCTCGAGCCGGGGGAAAAACAATAATTAGCAGCCTCTGCTGCCGCTACAGTGGAGGTCTAGGGGACACGATCCTGCGGGCCTGTGAACCCCGGCCGTGCCCCCACGGGGAGAAAGTTGGATCTGGGGGCCGAGTGCCCTGTCTAGGTCGAGCCCCAACCCACTAGCTAGCCCCCCACCACCAGTAGCCAGCCACCCGTCTGTAGCGCTCGGGCGCTATATGCCAAGCAAGGTCGAATACGCTGCCTGTAGGTGCGTCACACAGGACTGTAAAATTCATCATCACGACTGTAAAATTCATCCTCCCAAGACTGCTTCACAGGCTGCAAGGAACTTCCAGGTCCAGATGTGGAACCACCAGTGATGTTCTTTTCAGGTTCTTAATTAATTCTTCCACAGCCGGATGTTGCTTTGACCGCCTTGACCTTTGATCTCCCGTTGACCGTTTACCCTCAGATGTAGGTAATTTGAAAGCTGCTGACGAGTCCTGTCTGGCGGGCTTGTCAGAATAAGAATCCACTGGATGGGTTGAGCTGTGTTTGATGTCAGAGTACAGCCGGAACACAGCCAAATTGCTGTGCAGAGCCGAAAAGGAAACCACTGGGAACCACACCCCTGTTGCCCCAGCGCAGGCCAGCATGCACCCCAGACCGTGGGGGCCCTGAGGGTGGCGGAGGAGTTGAGGTGGGAATGAGTTAGGAGCGTGCCGCCTCAGTGTTTGTCGAGTGTGAACATGGGCTCGCCTTCACGCTTTTGGCTCTCAGAGCCGTGTGTAGTAGCTCTTTGCGGTTTGTCGCAACAGGGGACTGTGCTGGGGGGCTGTGTGTTCGCCTCGCTGGCTATAGTCTTTTCGGGTCTCGTGTTTTTACTCAGGGTCTAGGCACTCCCATTGTGTTGAGCTTTCGACGACGACGAGCATGCACGCACACGATGGTGTTAGTTTTCAATCCACTTCGGACCGGGTCCGATGCTCCAGCAGGACTTCCAAGAGAGCAGTCCGACAGACCTGCCAATGAAAGAGAAGAAGCGACGAGTCAACGCCACACAGTCTGCGCTTCTTCAGTTAGGCGGTAGATCGTCATGGGCGGTTTTCAGCTTCAAGATAATTCTTGAAAAAAAACGATTAATTAATATTAATCGTTTTTCAGGGTTTGTCCCCCGAATCCTCCGATTTCCCGTGTTTTCGTGTTTTCGATTTTTTTTGTTTTCTCGTTTTGGGGGGGGGAGGCACAGCCTGCGGCCGCCGGTGGCAGCAAGTATTAATCAATTGAAATCAATTGAAGAAGCACTGTACACATACCCCTCCCAGCGGCGTCCCGCGCCCCCAGACTCGTGCAGCTGGTGGGTGGGGATGTGGATGAGCGCGTGCCGAGAGGGCATCGTTTGAGGCGGCCTCTGGGTCGCGTGGGAGGTTTGCCCGTGGGCCCTCACTCGGTGAAGGAGGTCGAAGTGTGGGGACTGTGCTGGGGGGCTGTGTGTGCAAGCCTTGCTGGCTATTAGCTTGGGGCTCGTGGTTTTACTCAGGGTCTTACCATAGTACCGCTTTGCCTTGCCGATTAAACAATTCCGAGGTCGTGCCGGCAAGGTCGATTTCTATAATATATTGCCGAAAAAGTCAAACAAATGCCACAAGTGACGTCAAAACGAAAAAAATAAAAGAATAATCACGCGGCAAGGCACCCAAATTCTAAACAATTACCCCCTTTATAAGAGTGGAGGCAAGGCAAAGCGGTACTATGGTAGGCGCGCCCGTTGTGCTGTGCGTTCGACGACGATGACGGGACTGTGCATCACCGCACGCAGCTGTCCTCTGCTGTCCTTACAGTGATTTCCTTTTAAGGTTTTCAATTGATTTTTCCACAGCCGGATTTTGCTTTGACCGCGTTGACCATTGACCTCCCGTTGACCGCTTGTCCTCATACATAGGTCATTTGAAAGCTGTTGAAGTACTCTGTCTGGCGGGCTTGTCAGACTTACAATCCACTGGATGGGTTGAGCTGTGTGCAACGTCAAAGCACAGCCGAAATGCAGCCAAATTGTGTAGGAGGATGGGGGGCAAATTGTCTCGCAGGGCAAATTGTCTCACTTGGCTATATTCCAGATAATCCCTGCTGCCTGGCTATGTGCCTTGCCCCCCCTTCTGGACTTAAGCTCTGGAACAACAGGGGAACCCATGCCTGCGGGGGCGGGGCGGGCAGGGCGTCACAGCCACCCCTACTGGGGTGGCAAAGATCCACACACTCAGGCACAAGAGTGCCCATTGGTCACAATGCCCATACGCTCGATTGGCCATTCCCCCTACCCCCCAAAGGATGGAAATATTGGTTGCTTGTGGAGCTCCTAAAAGTTTTATTAATATCAAATCGGCCGTCTTCTCGTTCCGTTCCCTTTACGACTCCATCTCTACTCCCTTGAACTCCCTTTGAATCCCCTCATTCTCGAAATATTGGTTGCTTGTGGAAAGCAAGTGGTATGGACTACCAACGGTTCCACGGTCGCAAATGTCGTCCAGCGTCGCGCTGCGACGAGCATTCACGAGCCGCGTGATGGGGCCTCCCAAGGAGCGCAGTGACGGGCATGGAACCAGCCCCCTGCAGGCCTGCGCCACCCCTCCCCGCCGCGCAAAAGTCCAGCAGGGGCCCTGGCAAGGTGCCAGGGGGGCGAGGGGAGTGCAACGTGCTCCTGTGCACATCGTGCCCCCGGGGCCTGTATTGGCTCTGGCCCATTGGCACCAATACCAGGTCGTTGCAGTCGCCCCGCAACGTCACAGACGCATGGGGCATCATGATAACACGCGATGATGGGTTGGGTGCACGCTAGTACCGCCTGGGGGCTTGCTTGGCAAGCGCGAGCTAAAGTGTGAATCGGTACCCCGGCTCGGGACATGTCGCGGCTCTAACACGCCCCCCGGCCTCTCCCGCTCCAAGCAGGTACTATTACAGGTGCATACAAGCAATATGCATCGTGGGGGTGGGTGCATGGGGCCCCTGTAGTGCATGCATGGAGCATGTGCATGGGCGCCATGCGACCATGCGGTCGCGCCCTTGTGGCACCTGGGAGCGCGTCAATGGCCCCAACATGCATCCCCGAGCATACCACCAGCCTTTAGGAGCCAATTCCTTACTATGTGGCCCAAATCAGGCCCGGGGGGGGGGGCCTCCAGACAGCCGGGAGCGCTTTGAATATGGGAGTCAGACAATTTGCCCCACATATCATCGGTCGGGCCTGTTTGGCTCCATGTATTCAAATTAGAATTGTAGGAGTTCCTGGCCGTTTCAGGTCAAACCAAATGCAACATCTGAAAGGCCTTATCACCAGCTGTCTGTGGATGTCTCCATCATTATCAGCGACCCAATATCGAGCGAGATCTGGGGGGGCAAAGCTCAAAGTGAGACAATTTGCCCCGTGTCCTCCTAGAGCCAAAAAGAAAATCACCTTGTCCTCACCTGAATCTGCATCACGCCGGAGACCTGGACCAGGAGCAGGTCGCCAGCCATGCCGCTGTACTGCGCGTCGATGCGCCGCCTCTCAGTGGCCGCCCGCGGGATGGTCGCCATCACCATGTCGCTGATTTGCTGCGGGGGGGGGGGGGGGGGCGCTGCCTCTCAGTGCCCAAGTGGCCGCAGCTCTCTGACCGACCCGTTATGCAAAGTGTGAACTGTGAAATTGGAGCCAACCGCGTGCGCCACCGCCAGTGCTTCCTCAAATAGGCGGTCTTCCGCCAACGGCGGTCAACAGGCGATGTTAATTAGTTTTCTGATGGGCAGCTCACCGCCTAGGAGCCTCCTACATCACGACAATGTCGGCACAAAAGTGTGAAATTTGCTATTGTCACACTTTTCGCCAAAAATCGACAAAAATGCCAAAATAGGCAATTTAGGATTCCCGCTGCTGGCCAGGCGGTAGGTGTACTAATCCATCTGAATCAATTGAGGAAGCACTGGCCACAGCCCCACCTGCAGGCCAGTCTCGTGCCTCTCCACACTCGTGCCGTTTGCGCACGTCGGGTTGATCGACATGGTGGACTGCTCGTTGTTGAGGCAGAGCAGCCTGGGCGGGAACTTGGCCAATTGGGCACCACCATCTATCTGAACACACATATACCACTCCTTCAGCGTGCAGTAGTACTGGTCCACGGCTGCGACGACCTTGGCGATGTGCTGCGCATCATATGGTGACGCAGGTGACACGGCACGGCTTAAGAGAGCCAGGTGTGTCATGTTCAGCGTGGTGCTCCTCGGTGCCCTAGTGGTGGTCCGCGCTTCCACAGAGAGTTTTGGGGACGTGCATCAGAGTGGATGCACTCGTCCACAAAGATGCAACCGTGCACGCTGCTACTTGCCTGGTCGCGGTCCCTGCCTGGGCGCGGTGCCAGCCTGGGCGCGGTGCAAGCGGTGGAGGGTGGCGCCATGACTGCCTCGGATTGCACCTGCTGCTGCTGCTGCTGCTGCTGCTGCTGTGTCGGCGGCGGCGGCGGCGGCGGCGGCTGACCTCGCGGCTGCCCCCCTCCCGTCTGCTGCTGCTGCTGCTCCTCCCGTCTGCTGCTGCTGCTGCGCCCTGCCCATAGGCCCGTGCCCCCATGCGCCCCCCGGCTGCGGCGACGGTGGCGGCGGATGTCCCTGGTGTCCCACGCCCGTCTGCTGCTGCTGCTGCTGCTGCTGCTGCTGCCGTGCCTTGCCCATAGGAGGTCCGTGCCCCCATGCGCCCCCTGGCTGCGGCAACGGTGGCGGCGGATGTCCCTGGTGTCCCCCGCCCGTCTGCTGCTGCTGCTGCTGCTGCTGTGCCTTGCCCATAGGAGGTCCGTGCCCCCTTGCGCCCCCTGGCTGCGGTGGCGGTGGCGGCAGAGGACCCTGCGGCTGCCCCCCACTATCTGCCTGCTGCTGCTGCTGTGCCCCGCCCATAGGCGGCCTGTGACCCCATGCACCCCCAGGCTGCGGCGACGGGGTACTCTGTGGCTGCTGTCCTCCGCCCACCGGCTGCGGCTGCGGCCACGCGCCTCCCGGCTGTTGCTGCGCCTGATTGAGGTGCTTCGCGCCGTGTGCTTGCGGCAGCGGCGCGGTCCTGTTGGGCCATGCTGTGTAGGGTAGGAGATAGAGAGAGAGGTGGTGAATAGAGAGAGGTTGGGCCTTGAGCTGGTCATCCTCCAGGGAGGGACAATTATCTGCTGCGGGCGTACACACACGCACACGCGCACACGCACACACACGCGACCCCCATTACAAGTGACTGTTGCCCCACATGCATGCATCACACCCATGTGGAAGTCGAGACTCCTCGCTCAACGCAACTGGCAACTCACCTGGTCCGTCACGGCGAGATGCCATTTAATATGTGCTGAGCCAAAGCCTACAGACACTCCCTCAGGGCCTGAGGGGAGGGTAACACGCACAGCGTTGAAGGGCGATCCCAGGCGATTGTCCCTACGACGGCGATGAATCGACCACCGCGCAAGCACCAATTAAGGGGCAGCGAGCGAGATGTGGAGCGATCTCGATCGCAGCGAGAATGGTGTGCAGGTAAAAATATACAAGTAGTTGAGGCCGTAGAGCCGACCCCACGATGGGCGGATGGGCGTGCTTGCGTTTGTGCGTGCGTGTGATCCACCTGCAGTGACTGGCCAGTGGCTTGGGCTCCCCACACGACACACATCACACATCTCATCACAGTTTGACAGTTCATCCTCATTCCTGGTTCATCCTGTCCTTTCTGCACTCGTGTGCGAATCACCGAAATCATGTTAACTGAGTTGTTGTTCTCAGTCCAGGTAGGTTGGGTGCTCTGTTGCAGGTACAGTGCGCGGAGCGGAGCAGACGTGCACACACACACACACACACACACACACACACACACGCATGCACGCTCACACACACACACACACACACACACACGCATGCACGCTCACACACACACACGCACGCATGCACGCTCACACACACACACACACACGCATGCACATGCACCGTTAAAACCATGTAAACCATGGATTTACCTAGGTTTAGCTCCACCCTCGGATCTGTAAGGACCGGGTAGGTTGCAGATGCACACGCACACACACGCGCACACATGCACACACACACACACACACATGCACAAACACACGTACACACACACACATACACACATGCATGCGCGCGCGCACGTGCGTGCTCACAGGTTGATGACGCGCAGCAGATCTCTGGAGCTGAAAAGTAATACTCTAATGCAGTTGGATTCGCCATGTTTGTGGGCGGGCGACCAGTCATGGACAGCAGCATCAAGGGCAACGTACTTTACCAGGCCATGCAGCGCCTCATCGGGACTGGCGGGAATGGTCTCGAAGCGTTCTATCAGAGCGAGCTCAGGGGCAGGTACCCCGTCAGAATGTTTGTGGAGCATGGCAACCTGTTCATCGTGTGCGAGACTGGCGCAGAGCTGACGGTTGGAGACCTGCTCAGCATCGAAGACATGTGGAACATGAAAGTGGCATCGTTTCTGTACAGCGGGGCGGCGTGGCTGCAGCGGAGGGAAGACAGGCGATGAGCGGCAAGGCGGGAGCGGCAAGGCGGCAGCTCGAGAGCAGGGCAGCAGGGCGGCAGGGCGGCAGGGCAGCAGAGCGGCAGGATGGCGACATGAGGGCGGCAGCTCGAGAGCAGGGCAGCAGGGCGGCAGAGGGCGGCAGCTCGAGAGCAGGGCGGCAGGGCGGCAGGACGGCAGGGCGGCAGGGCGGCAGGATGGCAGGATGGCGACATGAGGGCGGCAACTCGAGGGCAGGGCGGCAGGGCGGCACGAGGGTGGCAGGGCGGCAGGAGGGCGGCAGCGCGGCACGAGGCAAGCGATGGTGTTGTTGCGCGTGTGTGTGTGTGCGTGGTTTTACAGGTTTTACACGGACGCGCCCGGAGGACCCCGGGGCGTGAGTTACGGCCTAGACTACACGTCAAGGGGGGCTCTACTAGGAGAGCCCGCAAGGCCACAACGCGTTTGCGTGTACGCAGCACGCGTTTGCGTGTACGCAGCACGCATCTGCGTAGCCTGCCGACGGTGTCACATCCTGAACATGCCACACAAGTGTAGTAGTTCATACAGGCAGCGCCTGACAGCGCCCGGACTACTTATTGTTATCTGTAACACAGTACTGCGTCTATCGACCCAGAGTACTACATTGGTTCCGGTGCACGCCACGCGGACTGAGCCAGAACTCTCCAGCCACGCGCTGCCCAAAGTGCAGCCTCCCGCGCCCCGGGTTTTAAAGGTTCTATACGCACGCGCCCGGAGGACCCCTGGGCGTGGGTTAAGGCCTAGACTACACGCCTAGGGGAGCTCTACAAGGAGAGCCCGCAAGGCCACGATGTGTGCGCATGTACCACACCAAATCGGCCAATCTCAACCGGAAAGTGCACTTTTTCGGGTTGCGGGTTGGCTAACGGAAACACTAGCATGTATGTACCCAGCACGCATCTGCGTAGCCTGCCGACGGCCGCTCGGACTGAGCCAGAACGCTTCAGCCACGCGCTGCCCATAGTGCAGCCTCCCGCGCCCCGGCGCATAATGGGTTGCACAACATATTTTTACCATGTTTCGTAACGTGTTTCCGGAACGACGGAAGTGTGAACGGTGGAAGTGTGGCCGCTGTAAAACCACAATTCTACGCCGAATCGAGCTCTTGAAGGTCCTACATTATTCTACTCGTCAAGGGCTTTCCATATTCGTCAGTATCATCTGCTTTGATCAAATCGCCTAGAAGCTACAGTTGGTCAAACTATAGTGTCGTGAAGCATTGACTTGTTGTAGCTCCCTGTTGACCTTGTTGTAGCTCCCTGCAGATTTGGAAGGTTGGTATGGGACTTGAACCTATGGAAACCCCTCCATGAGTAGAGTAGTGATGTTGGTGTGGTGCAGCAGATGGAGGAGGTGGAGGAGAAGCAGCTGACGTTGGCAGTGGAGGGAGACGAGGAGACGGGCTACTGATCGACATCGACTCTGACCGCGGCAACTTACGCCTTGGCCCAGGGCCACTGCTCATGTATATAGGCTGGGTTTTACTAGAAGTAGACTAGTCATGTTGCTGTGGCACATGCGTGTTGACGCCACGGTGTTGTTGCGTGTGCTCGCGCACGTTTGTGGTGCTTAACTGCATCCCCGTGTTCTCCCACCGTGTTCTCCCCAAAAATTGCCGTGTTCCGTAGCGTATCGTGTCACCGTGTTCTCTACTGTGTTCCGTGTTGTGCAGCCCTGGGCGCATTGCCGCACGCCCAAGGTGCAGCGCTGCAGCGGCGGGAGCGGCGCTGCGTAGGCCAGTAGTGTGTGTGCAACAGGGGCGCGCCCTGCGACTGCGCTGAGACTGGATCGCAGCGCGTGGCTGCTCAAATATTACACCCCGGATGCGTACGTATGCTGCAGCAGCTGCTGACAGCTGCCTGCTTCATGACTTGAGCAGTAGATTGATGTAGCTGATGATGGTGATGATGGTGACCCATTCAATCCCGGAGCTAAGGCACAGTGTGGGGAGCGGGGGAAGGGGGGGGGGGGCTTATCCTGATAATGCATGTTCTAGTACGCGGCAGCTGACAGCTCCTTCCCACACACCGCCGCTCAAGCTCCTGCCCCGGCGCGCCGTACGGCGCACGCGTGCATGCTGAGAGGGGGCATGTGCCCATGGTGGGTGCCGGCACCAGTCTAAAGCAAGAACGGGCACAGGATGAGCGCGGTGCAGAGCACTGCGTGGACGAGGGAGGATCTCCGTCTGCTCGTGGGGTTATCCGCATGGCGCAGTTGTGACCACGTGGTGACGCGGATAAGGGAAGAGATGCACAGCGTGCGGGGGGGCACCAACCACGCATGAGGGAGCATCTTGTAAATCTGTTAACCAGAGTGGGGGGGGCGCGAAACCACTTTGAATTGTAGGTCGCCTCCCCCACTTCCTCAACCAGCCCCACACACGCTCATGACAGCTGTCATGACAGCTGTCATCAGTAGTGTGTCCTGCAGGACACACTACTGGTCAGCACATGGCCCATCATCGGGAAGCAGACCATCAAATAGACAGGGACGGTCCTCATCGTGACGACACCAGATCGCGCCAGCTGGGCAGGGGCGCGCCGCTCGCGTACACGCCCCTCAACCCAGCTAGGCTACCCAGCTGTCTCCCTGCTGATCCTGTGTCAATTCTCTCCTACCTCCTCCCCTGCGCATCCCCTGTGCACCTGCCCAGGCCCCCTCACCTTCCGCATCCACCGCCACAGCGCGCTCCTGTAACAGCCACGCGCATGTCAAGTAAGGAGTAAGCACGAAGGATGCCTATGTCAAACCAGCGAGCAGTTTGACACCTCGAGATCCGACCCTTTTGGAGCGGGAACCTACACCCGGCTCTCCGACTGCAAGGGCCAGTGGCTAAGGTTTTGGTTTCGGTGCGGAATAACACGTCCATATTAATCCTGGCTCGAGCCGGCACGAGTTGCAGTGATGCACATTTGTGCGAGGCCGAGCTGATGATGGTGATGGATGGATGTTACAGTCAGGCTAGTCAGCTCCGGCCTCCCTCCTCGCCAGAGCCAGAGCCACTGCATTGCAGAGGAGGGGGCGGACGCGGGCGCAATGACCGCACCCTGTCAGTCCCTATCCCGGGCGAGCTCTGCTGCACAGCAGTCTGCTGTCCACGAGCATGCTTGCCACGAGCCGGCCAGCAGCGGCCGAGCGCAGTCCCTTGGGCAGCAGCTCCGCAGGTGCATCATGTGCAGCAATTACAGTGCGGTCGCTTATTTGTTTGTAAATTGTTGAAAATGATAGGTAGTGAACTGTTTAAAAGGAACAGTGCTTAGCCCAAATTGCCTTTTTGCATTGGCAGACCAATTGCAAGCGGACTGGCCTACGCCCCCACGCGCAGATCCCGGGGCCCGCCTCGGGCCCGCCCCTGCTACACAAAGCAGCGTAGGTCCAATGGGCTGCCCTCGCCCGCCCCACCCCACCAGCTTACCCCCAGTCCCCAGATCCAAGATACGTGCGGTGGGTACAGCGAATGAAACGGCGTTGCCGCCCTCCCCCTCCCTTGCCGCACCAACACCACCAATTGTGGCATCTCTTCACAGTCAAATGTGCAGTGCCCCCATCGCCCCTTGCACCTCAGTGTTGCCCCCCACAGTGCCAACAGGAGTGACGCTGTCGCCATTGCTGCCGCCGAGCGACACCAGTGCTCGTGAAGCCAGCACATTTATGTCTGCGTCAGAGGTAGACCGCAGCAGCTGCTGTAGTGCAGGGATGGCACCAGCTGCATTTATGGCGCCTGAATTCTCAGCCGTCTGAGCGAGGTTGGCCAGCGTGCCTCTGCGCAAGAGCTGACGAGCCATCCCCCAGCAGCTGCAACAGTGGAGGGATGACACCAGCAGCAGCGATTGTGACTTGGTTGTCGGCATTCGCAGCAAGGTTTCACAGCGCTCCTGCTGCATTTAATTGCATGTCAGCAGAAGAGGCAGGCCCCAGCAGCTGTACCAATGGAGGGACAGCCACCACGCGACCTTGTTCGCATCATTATTGGCGCCCGCGCACCCCCTCTTGATGGGTTGACCCACCCAATCATCAGCACAGCAGCCGCACCAGAGCCGGGATGGCACCAGCCGCGATGGTGGACTTGCTCTGATCATGGCGTGCACTGTACGCTGCGCCGCAGGACAGGGCGAGATCATGATTCAGGGCTCATCCCTGCCTCCACGAGTGCGATCAGCGCTGGCTCACTGACGAACAATTTCCAATCGGGAGACGGCACCGTGGGCAGGTGATGCTGCACGCATTCACTGATGTACACTGATCTTCTCTTTACCGTGGGCCCCGCTGCCACAACAGCAAACACAACTACACCATGTGCCATGGCTTCCCTCCTGCTTCCAGCTGCCCGCCTGAGCCTCGCTAATGACGATGCTGCCGCTGACGTGGATGCAGAGCGCGCGAGTGCGCCTTCCCATTTGCTCTCTTCCAGTGCACATTATCAACATGCGCTGACTTGAATCTCTCCTTCTTATGATGATGGATGTTACAGTTGGGGACCGAGCTCGGCGCATATTGCCCGAGCACCTTACTGAGATGGCTGGCTACTGCTGGTAGGGAACCCCACTCTGCGAAGAGCGTGGGCGCACCTACAGGTCCCCAACCGCAGCAGAAATAGGTGTGTGCATGTATGCGTCAGGATGCTCTAAATAGAAGCCAGCCCCAATCCCCCTAAGTGTGCGCTTTAACAAATGCCTGCCTTCTAGAAGGTAGAAGGTTACCGGCCCTCAACTCTCACTCTCATCAACCTCTCCTCAACCCACACCAGCGACCGCCGAGGCCCTAGCACTGGCTCTAGAGACCCATACACACAACTGTTGGCGTGGGAGGCGTTGAACGTGCCAGCCAGCCAATCAGTCACAGTCAGACTCCTCATGTGAGTCAGAGTCGTCGCTGTCACTGCTGTACCCGCGCAGCACACGCAGCGCCCTTATCGCTCCCGCCTGCACGCCTGCCGATGGGTTAGACTGGAGCAGCTGCCAAGGCCTAGACCCATACCAACGGCCGCAAAGACAAATGTTGGCCTGGGAGGCGCTGCAACGTGCCAGTCGATCAATCGCAGTCACAGACTCCCCATCTGAGCCCGACTCCATCTGAGTCTGAGCCGTGGCTGTCACCTGCGCAGCGCACGCAGCGCCCTTGTCGCTCCCGCCCGCACGCCTGCCGATGGGTTCGACTGAAGCAGCTGCACCAGGGCCGGAACAGCGCCAGCGGCGATGATGGCGGCCCTGTTCTGACGGCAGGCAGCCAGGTTGCGCAGCGCTGCTGCTGCCGGTGCCTGCACGTGTGCTGGCGAGTTGGTCCCCAGCAGCTGAACCAGGGCCGGAAGGATGCCAGCTGCGGCTATTGCCTCACTGTGAGCCTCATCCGCCAGGTTCCGCTGTGCTGCTGTTGCTGGCGCCTGTACACTGCCGGCAAGTTCGTTCCCAGCAGCTGCACCAGGGCCGGAATTGCACCTGCAGCGACGATGGCCTCGCTCTGAGCATCGTCTACGTTTCCCAGGTTGCATAGCGCCCCTGCCGCTGCCATTTGCACGTCTGCCGAGCGATCCAGTGCCAGCAGCTGCACCAGAGCTGGGATGGCGCCAGCCGCACAAATCGCGGCTCCCCTCTGAGCGTTGTTGGTAGCCAGGTTGTTCAGTGTGAGTGCTGCCCGCTTCTGCGCATAGGCCGAGTGGTCGAGTCCCAGCAGCTGCACCAGACCCGGAATGGCTCCGGTCGAGACGATGGCGGCACGGCTCCGAGCCGGGCCGTCGTGGTAAGACAGGTTGCTGAGTACAGCTGCTGCTGCCGAGTCCACACCACCCGATGGGTTAGAGTCCAGCAGTTGCACCAGTGCCGGGATGGCTCCAGCGGTCGCAAAGTCAGACTGGTAGCGAGGATCGGTAGCCAGGATCTGCAGTGCACTTGCTGCCGCAAGCTGCACATCTGTCGCTGACTCAGGCTGAAGGCGCTGCACCAGAGCCGGAATGGCGCCGGGCTCGTTGAGTGCGTCCCGGTTCTGGGCATCGCAAGCCAGTTGGAACAGTGCAACCGCTGCTGATTCGATCACATCTTCTGGCGAGGTCGGCTCCAGCAGCAGCTGCACCAGGGCCGGAATGGCCTCGCCCTCGATGAGAGCGCCGCGGTTCTCTGCATCACAAGTCAGACCGCACAGCTGAACCGCCACTACCTGGTGTAGGTGTTCCGGCAAGCTGCTCTCCAGCAGCAGCTCCACCATTTCCGGAATGGTCGGCTCCTCCTGGGTGGGCATGGGCGAGGACATGCTGTTGTGTGCGCACAGCCGTGTGCGCACAGCCGTGTCTTGTGTGTGTGTGTGTGCGTGCGTGTGCTCGTGCGTGTGTGTGCGTGCGCGCGTGCATGCGCACCTGGGCAGTTGCTGCAGCCGCCTTCTGGGCAGGCTTGCGCTTGGGCATGGTGACTGTGGGGGGCCTGTGTGCACGGAGGGGGTGAGGTAGTAGAGGTAGCTAGAGACGCCCCAAGGGTCACGACGTGCTTGCCCCCCTGCATGCGCCCCTGCCCTTCCCCGCCCTGTTCCCGCGAGTTCTGCGAGCGTGTCTCCGCGCCCGACGCGCCCCGCGCACGTCAGGCAAGCGCAATCCACGCACCTGGTAGACCCATCGGAGAATCACCGCGACTGCCTGGATTCTGCGCCTGGATTGAGGTTTCTGCGACCCACACAAGGGTGTTGTGTGGCAACGGAGGTGGTGACGAGAATTGTGGTCGGAATGCAACTGCGGGTGGGGAGTGTGAACGGTGTGAACGGTGTGAAAGTGGCCCCCCCAAAAACGTTTTTCAAAAATGCGTTTTTTCGTTGCATTCGAACGTTTTTCTTAGGTTTCTGCTGGGGTTTTCAGTCGTTGGGGTGCACACAACCAGGACAGGGCGTGGGAGCGATTCGGGTCTCAGCGATGACGTCGCACATTGCGCGCGCACCCCGCTGTCTATCTGATCGGTGGCTCTCCTGTGGCTCTCCTGAAACTTACCAACACAGCCTTGGATTTCTCCCGTGTGCACTGTTTGCAGTGCTAATGCGGAGAGTTGCGGTCATCTGCAAGTGTGCCCTCTGCTGCTGGTGCGGTGGCACGCGAGAAGCTAGCGGCAGTCGCGCCGTCTCTACGCCTGGTGGCGCAGGACTCGGCTCGCAAGCACCTGTGAAAATCGCACCTGTGCAGCAGAGGGGGCATCCAGGAGCGAGTGTTTACAGTTTTTACCTGTACGCGCCCGGAGGACCCCGGGGCGTGAGCTAAGGCCTAAACTACACGTCTAGGGGAGCTCTACTAGTAGAGTCCGCAAGGCCATGCAGCGCGCCAGCCTACCAGGGCCCGGGAGCGAGATAACAGCGTAGGTCGTCATAATCTTGCGTGCGCCTTGCGCATCACTGCGGCTGCTGCGGCTGGGAATGGGGGTGCACAGCAGAGGAGAGGGGAGGAGGTGCTCGCTGCCGCCCTCCTAAGGCGCTGCATCGACCTCGCTGCGTCCCCCTACCGCACGCGCCTCATCACCAAAGCACAGCCCGCAGGAAGAAAACGCTTTGTCGCCCGGAGGTGCAGGTGCAGCAAGGGGATGGGAGGCACGCTCGTCGCCGCTCCTCCCTCCGGCACGCATATTTGCCGCAGCTGGCGTGACCCCCGCCCCTCGCTCGCGCCCCATCGCACCAGCAAGATGGTGGCTCGTCATGCTTGAGAATGCAGGGCACAAAGGGGAGACGAGGCCCTGGTGCCTGGTGCAGCAGGTGAGGCCACCGCGGCCGCAGCACGCTCACCGACTGCCGCACGCAGTGACCCACCCACACACACGCACACACACGCACCGACTCTTCATCAGCACGCACGCCTTGGGGCACACACTTGAGGCTAGAGCCAAGGCACTGGTGTGATCCTCCCCTGCTGCACCTGCAGAGGTTGCTCTCGATGCCTCCCTCCCTTCTCAGTCGCAGGACACTCACTCTTCAACAGCAGCTGCTCACAATACTTTCCCAAAAAAACAATTATCATCAAGCACAGGCAGTTGTGCGAACATCCCAGCGCGCGCGCTCATCGTTTCGCAGCACTCCCCGAGCTCGCTCAACGCACCAGGCAAGTCCCAGGACCTTGGGGGGGATCCAAGGCCCTTGTGGCTATAGCACAAGCGCTAAAACCACATAACCAAACAGCTTCTCAAGATCATGCTGAGCAGCGATTCAAACGTCACACCCCACACTCTGGGGACCTGCAGCGAAGGCGAGGCCGTTGGCCAGCCATTTACTACCTCTGCCTCTTGCTCCCCTCGTGCCCCTCGTCCCACCCACCCACTTTGTCGCGATCACGTTTCCCGAGGCCTGCTTGAGGGTGAGACTGCTGGCCACCAGATCCAACTTTGAACTGCGCTCCCCGCTTGCGCCTCCACCGGGCCGCCTCGCGCCTCGCCACCCCGCCGATCTCTTATCGCATCATGCATCGGCGCGGCTGTGGGGTGGCGCACGCGTGGGCGCTGGCGCTGAGGCGATGGGCGCTGCCCTAAAAAAACAACCATCGATTGGCACTCTCAGCAGCTCCCTGCGCCCCAGCCTGCCTCCCCCCTCATGCCACGCCACAGTCCGCTGAATCACGTTTCTGCCGCCCTCTGTGCCGCGCCGCAGGACGACCCACAAGCCGAGCGAGCGGAAATAGACTGACCGCCGTTCGAACGACGACCCACGCGCCACGCCGCCTGCCGCCACCGCTCTCCCTTCCAGCACCTCCCCTCCCACGATGACGACAACCCAGACGGCCAGCGCGACGTGCAAGGCACTACTCATGCTACCCCTGTTGGTTCTAGTCATGTGCGGCCTGGCGTCAGGACAGGACGGGGACGGGTGGCGCACAGGGCGCGCCACTTGGTACGGTGAGTAAGGCGCGCAGGTTGCCGCACGTTTATGGAAGTGCCTTGAGGGAGTGGGCTTGGGTTTGCATCCTACGCAGAGAGCCGCCTTTTGCTCGTGCATGGGCGCGCCTGCGTTTGAATTTGAATGGGGCACGCGCACGCCTGCTTCTCGCGTCCTTCCTCGAGCCCTCCAGTTGTTACCCCCGCTGACCTACCTGCTGTGTGCCTTCCCATGTAACTCCACAGACGACGCCGCGTGGATGTCCGTGCACGACGGCTCCTGCATGTACGGCTACCTCGGCGGGCGCTACGGCGGGGAGCAGAACTGGCACGTCGGCGCGATGAACGACGGCAACCCTCTCTTCTCCGGCTCCTGCGGGTGGGTGCGCCTCCCTGCTCACACAGCGCAACCCAGCGCGTCCAATCCTCTCGCCCCACGCCCCTCCACTCGGTGTCCTCGCTCCACGCCCATTTCATACACGTGCCACCCACTCACCCGCACAAACATGTGCCGCTTGCTGTGGGACGCACTGCCCTCTGCGCCGCGCATGGTGACTCACACGTTGTTATGAATGCATGCACACTGTTTGCAGGAAATGCTTCGAGGTGTGTCGCTTCCGTCTGAGTTTGTGTTTGGGTGGGGGTGGGGGTGTGCCTGCCTGCCTGCCTGTTTGCCTGCCTGCCTGCCTGCCTGCCTGCATGCCTGCCCGCCCGCCTGCCTGCCTGCCTGCCTGCCTGCCTGCCTGCCTGCCTGCCTGCCTGCTTGGCTGCCTGCCTGCCTGCTTTTCAGGCTGCTTGGCTGCCTGTGTTGTGCACCTGCATTGTCGCTTGCGCTCGATTGCGTTCACAGCTGAGATGTGACCCTTGCCATCGCCCTGTCTACAACAGGTCAAGTGCGAGCCGATGAACTTCAAGGACAACTACGGCCAGGAGCTCGGCCGCGAGGGCGCCTGCAGCTCCACCGACCCGATCAACGTCGCCATCACAGACAACTGCCCCTGCCACAAGCCTGGCAACGAGTACAGCAACCAGCGCTGGTGCTGCGGCGACATGGACCACCTCGACGTCGGCATCTGGGCCTTCAAGAACATGGCTGACCCCGGCCTGGGCGTCATCGGCATCAAGTACCGCCCCGTCGCCTGCCCAAGCGGCTGGGAAGACGCCGGCTGCAAGCACCCGCACGACCCCGGCTGCCTGGGAGACTTCATCGGCCAGCCCTCGTCTGGCAGCAGCAGCAGCTCCCCTGAGGACGCGTCTGACAGTAGCAGCTCAGGCGGCGAGTACACCAGCCCCAGCCCTGACGATGCGTACTCCAGCCCCGAGGAGTGGAGCCCCAGCCCCGAGGGCTGGAACGAGAACCCCAGCCCCGAGGACTGGAGCCCCAGCCCCGAGGACTGGAACCCCAGCCCCGAGGACTGGAACCCCAGCCCCGAGGACTGGAACCCCAGCCCCGAGGACTGGAGCTCCAGCCCCGAGGACTGGAACCCCAGCCCCGAGGAATGGACCCCCAGCCCCGAGGACTGGAACCCCAGCCCCGAGGACTGGAGCCCCAGCCCCGAGGACTGGAACGAGAACCCCAGCCCCGAGGACTGGAGTCCCAGCCCCGAGGACTGGAGTCCCAGCCCCGAGGACTGGACCCCCAGCCCCGAGGACTGGAGCCCCAGCCCCGAGGACTGGAACGAGAACCCCAGCCCCGAGGACTGGAGCCCCAGCCCCGAGGACTGGAACCCCAGCCCCGAGGACTGGAGCCCCAGCCCCGAGGACTGGACCCCCAGCCCCGAAGACTGGAGTCCTGACGACTGGAACAACAGCCCCAGTCCCGAGAATGCGTACGGCAGCGGCCCCGATGACACCTCCAACGGCAACGGCGATGGCTCATCTGGATATGACAACGGCAACCAGGACTCGTACGGCAACTCACCATGGTGAGGCGGGGCGGGGGCTGATTGGGGAGAAGCCGCCAGGCGTAACAGTAGAGGGCGAGAGAGGCTTGCTTGGTGAAGGCCTGCTTGTGCATGCAGCTGTGGCATGCCCGTTGCTCCCGCCTGACGGTGCCGTATCCCCTTGCCGCACCGCAGACCAGGCTCAGACAGTCAAGCTTAGAGCTGGACCGCTCAACAGGTGGCGCAATCTGGCGCTTTAGGCGAGCGTGAATGATCACACGGATTGGGTAGGCAGGGCGGGGCTGCACACCGAAACCTAGTGTCCACGCGGTATTCCTTTACTTTCTACTTTGCACAGTATTCCTTCAACCTACTTCTCACAGTATTCTTATGCAACCTTGCCTTGCGCCACGCACCCATCTGCATGTAGGCTGCGACTTTTTGTTGTGTGGCACGGCCAATACTTGCCATCGAGGATTCACTTGAGCTATATTCTTAACTAGGATTCTCCGACACCGTTCCGGCGTGCGTCTTCTGGCCGGCCTTCTGGGGATGCGTCTTTCTGGGGTGTGGTGCATGTGGTGGTGTCGGTGAAAACATCTTCACGCATTGCTTTACAATAATAAAGGACCACGCATTCGTGCACGCATTGTTCAAAAATAAAAGGGACCACCACGTGTAATGCCGTTGCACGCCTCTCTGTCTCGTCTCTCTGACGGTCGGTCGCCGCCATATCTCTGTCAGCCACGACTGCAGCATCAGCCCTCTGTCTCTCTCTCTCTCTCTCTCTTCCCCTTCCCTGATCTCGGCCAGTCGGTCACAGCCGGTGCTTCTGTGATCTGGTCAAGGCTTATTTCTCCAGACCCCCCCCCCCCGTGCTGCTGCAGCTGGAAGAGGCGATGGGCTACAGCAGCGCCAGGCAGACGAGTGACAGTGGTGAGCCGTGCCGGGCGAGGGCAGCAAACAGGGAGAAAGGCCTTGGTGCCTGGAGGTGCAGGTGCAGCAGCGTGTAGGAGATACGCTCGCCGCTGCCCCTTCAGGGTCCTCCTATACTTTTCCGCAGCTGACGCGAATCCCGCCCCTCGCTTGCGCCCCATCGCATCAGCAAGATGGCGGCTCTTCATGAGCACGCATAGGGGAGACAAGTTCCTGGTCCTTCTCCGAGGTGCAGAAGAGGAGCCCGCTTCAGGCAAGCACGCTCACTGACTGCTGTACGCAGTGACCCCCTCCCCACCCCCCCGCGCTGCTGCTGACTTCATCAGCACGCACGCCTCAGGGCACGTGAGGCTAGATCCAGGCACTGGTGTGTGCCCCCCCTGCTGCAGAGCTTCACAGTGGCGGCGCCGCCCTCCTCAAGACGCAGCACTCGCAGAGGCCGCACGGAGTGCCCTTCCCCCCCGGACCAGTATTGCCTCATCAGCTTCATCAACACTGGCAGGAGTGCGTGCAAGGTAGTGTTGTCTGGAGCTGCAGGCGCAAGCTAAAGCAGAGAGCAGGCGTAGGGATAATGGTTTCCTCTCTCTCGCAGCATGCTCACCTTCGCACGCCATAACCCCCACTGGCCAGCTGTAGCATCCATCACAGTGCATGGTCAGGTAGGCGCAGCCTGAGGCCGCCACGGCCGGCCACGGCACTGGCCCTGGCGCTCACTCATGAACTCCCCCGAGATCGCGCACCGTCGAACTTGGGACTCTCTGCCCTTAAGGGGTAAATCCGTCAAGTTCAAGCCACTGCAAGCAAAATGCAACCAGGTATGTGCGGTATGGATGGTGGCGGTTGAGCCGCCACAACCGCCATTCAACGGCCCCACACTTTTGGGACTCACAATGAACGCGACGCCCCCACGAGCCATTTTCATCGTCTCAAATCGCTTGCTCCCTCCGTGCCCCTCGTCTCTAACCCCCCTTCGCCGCGCGGCGATCACTTCGCACGAGGTCTGCTTGCGGGGTGAGGCTACGGTGCCGCCGCCACCCAGATCCAACTTTGCTTTCGCCTCCATCGATCCGCCTCTCGCCGAGCCACCCCGCCAGTCTCTGATATTATCATGCATCATAGCGGCTGTGGGGTGGCGCACGCGTGGGCGCTGGCGCTGAGGCCATGTGCGCCGCCCTCGGAAAACAAGATCGATTGGCAGCCAACACTCTCGGCAGCTCCCTGCGCCCCAGCCTGCCTCCCCCCGCAGGTCACCGCCACAGTCCGCTAACCCACATTGCTTCCGCCCTCTGTGCAGCGCGGCAGGACGATCCACAAGCCGAGCGAGCGGAGAGAGACTGACCGACGACCCACGCGCCACGACGCCTGCCGCTCTACCTCCCAGTACCTCTCCTCTTACGATGACGGCAACCCAGACGACCTACGCGACGTGCAAGGCGCTCCTGATGCTGCCCCTGTTGATGCTGGCAATGTGCGGCCTGGTGTCGGGACAGGACGACGGGTGGCGCACAGGGCGCGCCACTTGGTATGGTGAGTGCCATACGGGGGCCTGTGTGTGTGTTGTGTGTGTGGTGTGCCATGCGGGGACACCATGGGAACATGCGGTGCCGTGCGTGCCTTGGCGACCGCATGCGGACGGCAGTCGTCGCCTCCTCCCTTTGTTGCCCCTGCTGACCTACCGCTGCGCTGCGTGCCCCCACGTTCATCCTCCACAGATGACGACCCGTCGATGTCCGTGCACGACGGCTCCTGCATGTACGGCTACCTAGGCGGGCGCTACGGCGGGGAGGGGAACTGGCACGTCGGCGCGATGAACGACGGCAACCCGCTCTACGCCGGCTCTTGCGGGTGAGTGGGCCCTGCCTGCTCACACAGCGCGACCCGCTCCCCTCGCCCCACGCCCATCCACTCGATGCCCTGCTCCCCTCTCCCCACGTCTTTCCCTTGCTCTGACACCCACCTACCCATCTCAACCTACCATCCCCTAATTGACAGCTGCGTGAGGACGCACCGCACACTCACTTTGCATGCTGGCTCACGCCGTTATCAATGCATGCACACTGTTTGCAGGAAGTGCTTTGAGGTGCGACGTTCTCATTCGTGTTTGCGTTTGGGTGTGGAAGGGGCCTGCCTGCCTGCCTGCCTGCCTGCCTGCCTGCCTGCCTGCCTGCCTGCCTGCCTGGCAACCTGCCTGCTACGTGCCTGCCAGTCAAGCATGCATGCTCGGCCTGCGGGCCGGCCTGCCTTTGTTGTGCTCCTGCATTGTCGCCTGCGCTTCCTTGCGTGCACAGCTAGATGCAATCCTTGCCATCGCCCTGTCTACGACAGATCAAGTGTGAGCCGATGAACTTCAAGGACAACTACGGCCAGGAGCTCGGCCGCGATGGCGCTTGCAGCTCCACCGACCCGATCAACGTCGTCATGACTGACACCTGCCCCTGCAGCAAGCCTGGCAACGAGTACAGCAACCAGCGCTGGTGCTGCGGCGACATGGACCACTTCGACCTCGGCATCTGGGCCTTCAGGAACATGGCTGATACCAGCCTGGGCGTCATCGGCATCAAGTACCGCCCCATCGACTGCCCAAGCGGCTGGGAAGATTCTGGCTGCCAGCACCCGTCCGACGCCGGCTGCACCTTCAACGGACAGTCTCCGTCCAGCAGCAGCAGCCCAGCGGAATGGAGCCCCAGCCCTGACGATGCGTACTCCAGCCCCAGCCCCGAGGACCCGAGCCCCAGCCCAGAGGACTGGAGCCCAAGCCCCAAGGAATGGAGCCCAAGCCCAGAGGACTGGAGTCCAAGCCCAGAGGACTGGAGCCCTGACGACTGGAACAACAGCCCCAGCCCTGACGATGCGTACGGCAGCAGCCCCGGTGACGCCTCTTACGGCAACGGCGATGGCTCCTCTGGATATGACAACGGCAGCCAGGACTCGTACGGCAACTCACCATGGTGAGGCGGGGCAGGGGCTTCTTCGGGTGAAGCCGCCAGGCGTAATAGTAGAGGGCCCAGTGTTCTGTCTAGGTCCAGTGCGTGTGCGCATGTGGGGGTTCACCCTCACCCCTACCAGGTAGCCAGCCAGTTTCCCACTGAAACTGAGTTGAAGGTGTCGGGCGCTAGCGCCGACACAGGCCTTGTACATGATTACTGGTGTCACACAGACTGTAATATCCATCATCATCAGAGGGCGGGCGAGGCTTGCTTGGGGACGGCCTGCTTGTGCATGCAGCTGCGGCATGCCCGTTTCTCCTGCTGACGATGCCGTATCCCCTTACCGCTCCGCAGACCAGGCTCAGCCAGACGAGGTCTGAGCTGGACCGGCCAAGAAATGGCGTAATCTGGCGCCTTAGGCGAGCGCAAATGATCACACGGACGGGAGTCGAGGGTACCCAGGGCTCTTCTACAACATGATATTCCTTCTTCTTCTACCTGCACTACTAGTTATACATTGCACTGTGTTCCTTCAACCTATTTCACACAGTATTCTTTTGCAACCTTGCCTTGCGCCACGCACCCATCTGCTAGCAGACTGCGACTTGTTTTACGCCACTGCACTGTTTCTGCGCCACACAGGATTCACTTGAGCTAGATTCTGCCACACAGGATTCATACCTCGACACAGAATTCACTCGAGCTAGATTCTAAACTAAGATTCTCCGCCACCGCGCGGGCGTGCGTCTTTTGGCCTTCTGGTGCGTGCACCTTTTGGCCTTCTGGTGGGTTTGCATGTGGGGTTTCTCTGAAGGCATTTTCAGTCGTTGTTCAGGAACGTTCGAAATATCACCACGTGTAATGCCGTGTAACGTCTTACTCTGTCTGGTCTCTCCGAAAATCTGTCGCCAACATTCGCCGTCAGCCACGACTGGAGCAACAGCTCTCTCTCTGTCTCTCTCTCCCCCCCCTTCCCTGATATTGGCCGCAGTTGGTCACAGCCGGTGCTACTGTGAGCTTATACAGCTTCTTTCTGCAGAGCCCCTTGTTGCTGCTGCAGTTGCCCCTTGTTGCTGCTGCCGTTGGTTTTGCACGTACGCGCCCGGAGGACCCCAGGACGTGAGTTAAGGCCCAGACTTAACGTTTAGGGGGGCTCTACTAGGAGAGCCCGCCAGGCCACGCAGCGCGCCAGCCTACCAGGAGTGCAGCAGGGGATGGGGGGTGGCGGAGAGCACCTGGAGGTGCAGGTGCAGCCGGCTTAGTAGGGGGCCGGCGGTACGCTCGTTGCCGCCCCTTCTTCTGGCACGTAAGGTTTTGCCGCAGCTGGCGCAACCCCCGCCCCTCGCTTGCGCCCCATCGCATCAGCCCCATCACATGAGCCACATCGCATCCGCAAGATGGTGGCTCTTTGTGAGCACAGAGGCGACAAGTTCCTGGTCCGAGGTGCAGGTGCCGCACGCAGTGACCCCCCCCCCCCCCGCGCACACATGCACAGACTCTTCATCAGCACGCACGCCCCAGGGCACACACTTGAGGTTAGAGCCAAGGCACTGGTGATCCTTCCCTGTTGCAGCTGCAGAGGTTGCTCTCGGTGCCTTCTTCCCTCCTGCAGTCGCAGCACACTCACTCCTCAACAGCAGCTGCACGCAATACGTCCCAAAAAAACAATTTCATCAAGCACAGGCAGTTGTGCAAACATCTCAGCGCGCGCGCTCATCGTTTCGCAGCACTCCCAGAGCTCGCTCATCGCACCAGGCAAGTCCCAGGACCTTGGGGGGGATCCAAGGCCCTTGTGGTTATAGCACAAGCGCAAAAACCACACAACCAAACAGCTACTCAAGATCATGCTCATGCTGCTACTCAAGATCATGCAGGAGCCAAAGCATGGATTCACCCGATTCAAACACCCACACCCCACACTTTGGGGGCCGACATCGAAGGCGATTGCGAGGCCATTGACTACCACTGCCTCTTGCTCCCCCGTGAACCTCGTCTCACCGTCCCCGTGTTGCCTCGATCCCGTATCCCGAGGCCTGCTTGAGGGTGAGGCTGCTGGCCACCAGATCCAACTTTGAACTGCGCTCCCCGCTTGCGCCTCCACCGGGCCGCCTCGCGCCTCGCCACCCCGCCGATCTCTGGTTTTATCATGCATCAGCGTGGCTGTGGGGGTGGCGCACGCGTGGGCGCTGGCGCTGAGGCGCATGCATGGGCGCTGCCCTAGAAAACAAGCATCGATTGGCGGCCAGCACTCTCAGCAGCTTCCTGCGCCCCAGCCTGCCTCTCACCGCCTGCCACCGCCACAGTCCGCTGAAACGCGTTGCTGCCGCCCTCTGTGCCTCGCCGCAGGACGATCCACAGGCCGAGCGAGCGGAGAGAGACTGACCGCCGTCCGAACGACGACCCACGCGCCACGCCGCCTGCCGCCACCGCTCTACCTCCCAGCACCTGCCCTCCCACGATGACGGCAACCCAGACGACCTACGCGGCGTTCAAGTCGCTAGTCACGCTGCCCCTGTTGATGCTAGTCATGTGTGGCCTGGTGTCGGGACAGGACGGGGACGGCTGGCGCACAGGGCGCGCCACTTGGTACGGTGAGTAAGGCGCGCAGGTTGCCGCACGTTTATGGAAGTGCCTTGAGGGAGTGGGCTTGGGTTTGCATCCTACGCAGAGAGCCGCCTTTTGCTCGTGCATGGGCGCGCCTGCGTTTGAATTTGAATGGGGCATGCGCATGCGCTCGCATGCTTCTCGTGTCCTTCCTCGAGCCCTCCAGTTGTAACCCCCGCGCTGACCTACCTGCTGCGTGCTCCCCACATCCGTCCTCCACAGATGACGACCCATCGATGTCCGTGCACGACGGCTCCTGCATGTACGGCTACCTCGGCGGGCGCTACGGCGGGGAGGGGAACTGGCACGTCGGCGCGATCAACGACGGCAACCCGCTCTTCTCCGGCTCCTGCGGGTGGGTGCCCTGCCTGCTGACACAGCACACAGTGCGAACAATCCCCTTGCCCCACGCCCCTCCATTTGGTGCCCTGCTCCCCACGCCCATTACATGCACATGCCACCCACACACCCGCACAAACATGTGTCGCTGCGCTGCTGTGGGACGCACTGCCCTCTGCGCCGCGTATGGTGACTCACACGTCGTAATGAATGCATGCACACTGTTTGCAGGAAATGCTTCGAGGTGTGTCGCTTCTGTCTGAGTTTGTTTTTGGGTGGGGGTGGGGGGTGCCTGCCTGCCTGTTTGCCTGCCTGCCTGTTTGCCTGCCTGCCTGCCTGCCTGCCTGCCTGTCTGCCTGCCTGCCTGCTTGCCTGCCTGCCTGCCTGCCTGCCTGCCTGCCTGCCTGCTTGGCTGCCCGCCTGCCCGCCTGCTTGCTTGCCTGCTTGCCTGCCTGCTTGGCTGCCCGCCTGCATGCTTTCCTGGCTGCTTGGCTGTTTGCCTGTGTTGTGCACCTGCATTGTCGTTTTCGCTCGATTGCGTGCACAGCTGAGATGTGACCCTTGCAAATATCCTGTCCACTGCAGGTCAAGTGTGAGCCGATGAACTTCAAGGACAACTACGGCCAGGAGCTCGGCCGCAAGGGCGCCTGCAGCTCCACCAGCTCGATCAACGTCGCCATTACAGACAACTGCCCCTGCCACAAGCCTGGCAACGAGTACAGCAACCAGCGCTGGTGCTGCGGCGACATGGACCACCTTGACGTGGGCATCTGGGCCTTCAGGGACATGGCCGACCCCGGCCTGGGCGTCATCGGCATCAAGTACCGCCCCGTCGACTGCCCAAGCGGCTGGGAAGACGCCGGCTGCAAGCACCCACATGACCCCGGCTGCCTGGGAGACTTCCTCGGCCAGCCCTCGGCTGGCAGCAGCAGCAGCTCAGGCGGCGAGTACTCCAGCCCCAGCCCTGAGGACTGGAGCCCCAACCCTGACGATGCGTACTCCAGCTCCAGCCCCGAGGAGTGGAGCCCCAGCCCCGACGACTGGAGCCCCAGCCCCAACGACTGGACCCCCAGCCCCGAGGACTGGAGCCCCAGCCCCGAGGACTGGACCCCCAGCCCCGAAGACTGGAGTCCTGACGACTGGAACAACAGCCCCAGTCCCGAGAATGCGTACGGCAGCGGCCCCGATGACACCTCCAACGGCAACGGCGATGGCTCATCTGGATATGACAACGGCAACCAGGACTCGTACGGCAACTCACCATGGTGAGGCGGGGCGGGGGCTAATTGGGGAGAAGCCGCCAGGTGTAATAGTAGAGGGCGGGAGAGGCTTGCTTGGGGACGGCCTGCTTGTGCATGCAGCTGTGGCATGCCCGTTGCTCCCGCCTGATGGTGTCGTATCCCTTGCTGCCCTGCAGACCAGGCTCATCCAGACGAGCTTCAAGCTGGACCGCTCAACAGATGGCGCAATCTGGCGCCTTAGGCGAGCGCGAATGATCACACAGACGGAAGTGGGCGTAGGCGGGGGCGGCGCTATGCACCAAACCTCCTGTCACCCGGTACTCCTTCTACTTGGATAGTAATCTTTCATCCTACTTCACACAGTGTTCGTATTGCCTTGCGCCACGCACCCATCTGCATGCAGCTACCTATAGGCTGCGGATTTTTTCGTGGCACGGCCAATATCTGCCACAGAGGATACACTCAATTTTCAACTTGGATCTCTGCTACCGTGTGGGCGTGCGTCTCCTGGCCGGCAGCAACGGAGGTGCGCTGGCCGCCACCCGATCAGACGCAGCACGTTCACAGACTGCCGCACGCAGTGGTCCCACCCCACTGCTACACCCACCCACCCACATGCACGCACGCCCCGGGGTACACTTGAAGCGACAGCCAATTCACTGTGGATTGTTCCTCTTCACAGGGCTTGACGCCAGCAGGCGCAGCACACTCATCACAGAAGCCTCGCGCACCCCTTCCCCCACCACCAGCACCAGCTGCATCTTCACCAAGTACAGGCAGGTGTGAGAACACAAGGGGAACCACACAAGGGATTGATTGGAGGAGTTGCCGTGGCACGGACACCCACACATGCCCCAAATCGCGCGCCACACCCACTTGCAGTCGAGGCTAAGGTCTTGTTCTTGTGCCACACAAGCGCTACAACCACAGTTTGTGGTGGAGCTGGGAGCTGTCAAGATCGTGATAGATCGATGAGCGGCCACGGGCGCCATTCAAAGCCCCCCACACCTCTCGGATCCAATCGCAAGGTCACTGCGTCCCTTTTACTTTCCGATCGCATCGTTGCCCTTGCATCGTTGCCCTTGCATCGTTGCCCGTGGCATTGTCTGCCCGTTGCATTGCTCCCCATCTACCGTCGCCTGCTTCAGGGGTGAGACCGCCGCTCATATCCAACTGCGCCATCCGGGCCGCCTCGTGCTCCGCCACCCCGCCAATCTCTGATCATATCATGCATCGGAGCGGCTGTGGGGTGGCGCACGCGTGGGCGGTAGCGCTGCGGCCATTTGCGCCGCCCTCGGAAAACAAGATCGATTGGCAGCCAGCACTCTCAGCAGCTCCCTGCGCCCCAACCTGCCCCCCCCCGCTTGCCACCGCCACAGTCCGCTCAACCACGTTGCTTCCGACCTCTGTGCCGCGCCGCAGGACGATCAACAAGCCGAGCGAGCGGAGAGACTAGCCGGCCAACGGTCCACGACGCCACCTGCCGCCACCGCTCTTCCTCCCAGCACCTGTCCTCTCACGATGACGACAGCCCAGACGGCCTATGCGACGCGCAAGCCGCTGTTCATGCTGCTTCTGTTGATGCTGGCTATGTGCGGCCTGGCGTCTGGACAGGACGGGTGGCGCACGGGGCGCACCACCTGGTACGGTGAGTGGCCATGCGGCGCACATGGTGCTGCGTGTTTACGGCACTGCCTTTGGAGTGGTTCTGGGTCTGCATCTGTAGGAGGATCTCCTATGCAGGGAGCCGCCCGATGCGCGTGCATGGGGCGCGCCGAGCGTTTGAATTTGGATGCGGCATGCGTGCGCCTGCTTCTCGCGTCCTGCGTCTGCCCCTGTTGCCTGCTGACCTGCCTGCTGTGTGCCCCCCCATGCACCTCCACAGACGATGCCGCGTGGATGTCTGTGCACGACGGCTCGTGCATGTACGGCTACCTTGGCGGGCGCTACGGCGGGGAGCAGAACTGGCACGTCGGCGCGATGAACGACGGCAACCCTCTCTACGCCGGCTCGTGCGGGTGGGTGCCCTGCCTGCTCACACAGCGCATCCTAATCCCCTTCCCCACGCCCCTCCACGCGGTGCTCTACTCCCCTCGCCCCACCCGCCTGCCTGCCTCAACCTTGACAACTGCGTGTGCACTGCGTGCGTGCGTTCGTGCGTGCGTGCAGCGCGTGCGCACTGCCCACAGTTGTGTACGTTGACTCACACGCCGTTTTCAATGCATGCACACTGTTTGCAGGAAGTGCTTTGAGGTGCGGTGCTTTCGTTCGTACTTGGGTATGCGTGGGTGCCTGCCTGCCTGCCTGCCTGCCTACCTGCCTGCCCGCCTGCCCGCCCGCCCGCCTGCCTGCCTGCCCGCCCGCCTGCCTGACTGCCTGCCCGCCTGCTCGGTCTGTCTTGTGTGTTGTGTTGCGGACGTGTCGCTTGTACTCAATCGCGTGCACAGCTGAGATGCAATCCTTGCCATCCAATCCTTGCCGTCGCCCTGTGTACGACAGGTCAAGTGCGAGCCGATGAACTTCAAGGACAACTACGGCCAGGAGCTCGGCCGCGAAGGCGCGTGCAGCTCCACCAACTCGATCAACATCGTCATGACTGACACCTGCCCCTGCAACAAGCCTGGCAACGAGTACAGCAACCAGCGCTGGTGCTGCGGTGACATGGACCACTTCGACATCGGCATCTGGGCCTTCCAGAACCTGGCTGACCCCGGCCTGGGCGTCATCGGGATCAAGTACCGCCCCGTCGCCTGCCCGAGCGGCTGGGAAGACTCCGGCTGCAAGCACCCGCACGACCCCATCTGCCAGGGCTCCTTCAACGGCCAACCCTCGTCCAGCAGCAGCAGCCCCCTCAAGGACGCGTACGACAGCTCCTCGGGTGGCGAGTACACCAGCCCCAGCCCTGAGGACTGGAACGACAGTCCCAGCCCCAGCCCCAGCCCTGATGACTGGAACAACAGCCCCAGTCCCAGCCCCGAGGACTGGAGCCCCAGCCCCAGCCCCGAGGACTGGAGCCCCAGCCCCAGTCCCAGCCCCAAGGACTGGAGCCCCAGCCCCAGCCCCAGCTCCGAGGACTGGAGCCCCAGCCCCAGCCCCAGCCCCAAGGACTGGAGCCCCAGCCCCAGCCCCAGCCCCGAGGACTGGAGCCCCAGCCCCAGCCCTGATGACATGTTGTCCAGCGACAACGGCGATGGCTCTTCCGGAGATAGCAGCAACCAGGGTTCATACGGCGCCTCCCCATGGTGGGCCAGGGGTTTCTGGGGCTGAAGGGGCTTGCTTGGGGAAGTTCAGTGGTGGCATGTGTGCGTATGCAGTTGTTGGCAGTTGCCTGGTGAGCTGGGCGGGCGTGCCGCATCGGCGTCTGCCGCCCAGTCGTGCCGACATCCCCTTCCCGCCCCAGAGACCATGTTCTCGAACAGACCAGACGAGCGCCCAGTTGCACGGCTTGAGAGAGGGCGCTCGCTGGACTGATCGCAATGACTGATCACAATGACAGGGCGGGATTGCGGCTCTGTACTAAATATATTTCACCTTACCTGCATCACACGTATTCCTTCCAACTCAACACTATATTCCTCTGCTTCACCTTGCCTTGCACCCGGCACCCATGTGCATCTGGGGCATTGAGATTTTCGTGGCACAAGCAACCATCCGCCGCGTTGGACTGACTCAGGCTAGATTCTGAACAGAGAGAGAGAGAGAGAGAGAGAGAAGAGGAGAGAGAGAGAGGGACTAGATTCTCCGCCACCGTGCGGGCGTGCGTCGGCTGACTGGCCTTCTGGGGATGCGTGTTTCTGGGGTGTGCTGCAGGTGGTAGTGTCTCTGAAAGTATTTTAAGTCGTTGTTCAAGAATCTCCAATATAGAATACTGCGGTGTAATACCAGCGGGCGG
Source organism: Chlamydomonas sp. UWO 241 (assembly GCA_016618255.1). Taxonomy (NCBI): domain Eukaryota; kingdom Viridiplantae; phylum Chlorophyta; class Chlorophyceae; order Chlamydomonadales; family Chlamydomonadaceae; genus Chlamydomonas; species Chlamydomonas priscui. The sequence continues at coordinate 121,072 of VFSX01000142.1, read as the reverse complement.
GCACCATAATGGAGATGGCGGCTAAGAACTAGGAATGCGGCTACCGGGGATGAGGCTACGGGTTATGCATGCCAGGGGACGGCGGACAAGGCTAATGCGTCACGGCGCATGGGTAAAGAACGGGGAATGAGGCTACGGGAGCTGGCGGGCGCGGCGCGCGCATGGCGCGCGCGGCGCATGGGGGTTGCATGGCGGCGCTCTGCGCGTGCATGCATGGAGGAGATTGCTGGCGGGCATGGAGGAGATTGCTCGCGGGCGTGGAGGAGATTGCAGGCGGCAGCATGGAAGCGGATGGCGAGAAATTGAGAAACATGGGAAGCGAGGCATATGCGGCTAGGCTTTGTGAGGAGGTTGTGGCGCAGGGGTTCCTTGCCCCAAGGCGCAGATTATAGATGGCGCAGCAATCAATACACTAGCCGTGCGGCATGGGGCGAGGCGAGGCCCCACCAGCGGGCGGGCACCATAATGGAGATGGCGGTTAAGAACGGGGAATGAGGCTACAGGGAGAGGATACGGGTTACAGATGCCAAAGGGGACGGCGGAACAAGGATCAGCCATAGGTGTCACGGGTAATGGCTAAAGAACGGGAATGAGGCGGGTGGTACGGGTGCTGGCGCGCATGGAGCGCGGCGCGGCGCTTGGAGATCGCATGGCGGCGCCCATGCATGGACGAGATTGCTGGCGGGCATACAGGAGATTGCTGGCGGGCATGGAGGAGATTGCTGGCGGGCATACAGGAGATTGCTGGCGGGCGTGGAGGAGATTGCTGGCGGGCATGGAGGAGATTGCTGGAGCCAATGGCGGCGGCGGGACTAGTAGTAGAACACAGGCGCACACCAACAATGCGTTGCTGTCACTACCTGGGTGGTATAGGGTGGATCTGGGGGCCCAGTGTCCTGTCTAGGTCCAGTGCGTGCGCGCGTGTGGGGGTTTACCCTCACCCCTACCAGGTAGCCAGCCAGTTTCCCACTGAAACTGAGTTTAAGGTGTCGGGCGCTAGCGCCGACACCGGTCTTATACATCATTACTGGTGTCACACAGACTGTAAGATCCATCATCATCATCAATACTGTTTCGCTTGCTTAATACTCTGTCTGCTCTCTGTCTGGTCTACTCTGTGTCTCATCTCTCTGACAGTCGATTCAGTTGCCGCCTGGCAAGATTGCAGCATTGACAGCAGCTCTCTCTCCCCCTTGCCAGTCAGCCGGTGGTACTGTGACGTGCTGCGGACCCGCACGTGCTGCTGCTTTGGGGAAGGGAGAAGTGTCCACCATGCAGCTCTGCGTATGGCTTGCTTGCGTAACAGCCACCCTTACGCATGTCCAGTAGGGAGGTTTGTGTGTGCTGCGGACTTCACGGACACCAACGATAAAGCTGCTGGGACACCTTCCTTGAAGAGGGGTGACGTGCACTTGCACTCATTCCCTCCCTGAGGTGCTGCTGCGCGCATGCACGCTGCGGTGGTCTGTGGCGTGTGGATTCGACGCACGCTGCAGATGAAGGATGCATGCATGCGTGTTGCTGTTGCTGCTGCTGCTGCTGCTGCTGCTGTGGTTTCCAGGCCTGTTCACGTGAGACGAGACCAAAAGCTGCAATCTGCAATCTGTGTTCATTCTGCGCTCTCACACACAGGTGAACGAAGGCGCTGCGCAAAACGCGCCACGTTGGGGACGCGTGCGCACCGCTCCTTCACCTGTCGAGAACCGTCACCTGTCAAACCTACTACCCCACACACAGTTATTTTGTTTGGGGCTCCTGGGAGCCCACCGGGGGCCATGTGGCTCCTGACAACTCAAGTTGCCAGGAGCCAGGAGTATATGGGAGTAAAAACTTTTTTTAAGTATTTGAAAAAAGTGTATTGGGGCGGTGAGGCCGCGGAGCCAGCGCCCCGCAAGCCTAAGCAATGAGTCACCAACAGCCCACTGAGGCAGAGCACCACATGCAGTGGGTGCGCAGGCGCTCCATGCACCTCAAAGGGCTGCTTGATTTTGCTCGCGTGGCGGCTGAGGAGGAGAAGCGCGCGGGCAAGCGCTCACGCGAGGAGGAGGGGCAGGGTGCGGCGGCGGGGGGAGGGGGCGGTCGAGAACCACGCGGCTGTGGGTACGTTGCTAGATGGTCTGATGATCCCATCAGATACAGCTTGTCAAGAGCTTGAAAATTACATTTGACGGCCAACGGTCAACGGTCGACGGTCAATGGCTCCCAGGAACTAACTAAAAACACTGAAAAAAAAATCACTGCCCCACAAGATGGCACCCTGTGGCGCACGCAGTGGACTGGTTCATAGATAGGCAGTCCATGGAACACGCACACATTCACACACCGAGAAACACACGCACGGCGTCGCCGTGGCGTACATGGCGAGCATTGCGAGCGCAATCGACACGATCATGAGCGCTCAGACAGTGCCAGGCGCCCGTGCTCGAGCCGCGACAGGTAGTTGTCGTATTCAAACGCCACACCCCCGCCCTCCGCGCCATCACAGCTTCCCCCCTCCACGCCCCCGTCCTCGTCCGTGTCACCGCCAAAGCAGCCGTTGGTGGTGGTGGCGGCATAGTCGGGCGCGACCCCCCCGAAGGTGATGATGGCGCTGGCTGCGTGGCGCGCGCGCGCGTTGTCCTCGATGAGTTTGCGCTGGTGCGCAGACTTGGATGCCCGGCCACAAACTTGGATGCCCTGCCGCAAACTTAGATGCTACCTTTCAGCCACCTTCTAGCCACCTTCTAGACACCTTCTAGACACCTTCTAGACACCTTGCCACCTTCTAGCCACCCACTGGCTGCCTGCCTAGGTGCTGCAGTAGCTGACGCTTGAACTGGTGGGTACCCGTTGCTTTCCGGGCACCTCCTAGCCACCTACTAACCACCTTCCAATCACCTTCCAGCCACCTTCTAGCCACCTTCCAGCCACCTTCTATCCATCTCGCCACCTTCTAGCCACCTCACTGGCTGCCTGCCTAGGTACTGCAGTAGCTGACGCTTGAACTGGTGGGTACCCGTCGCTGTCCGGGCACCTCCTAGCAACCTTCTAGCCGCCTTCTAACCACCTTCCAGCCGCCTTCTAGCAACTTCACTGGCTGCCTGCCTAAGTGCTGCAGTAACTGACGCTTGAACTGGTGGGTACCCGTCGCTGCCTGGGCACCTCCTAGCAACCTTCTAGCCGAGTCCAACCACCTTCCAGCCGCGTCCAACCACCTTCCAGCCACCTTCTAGCCACCTTCTAGCCACCTTCTATCCATCATCTTGCCACCTTCCAGCCACCTTCTATCCATCTTGCCACCTTCTGGCCACCTCACTGGCTGCCTGCCTAGGTAACTGCTGTAGCTGACGCTTGAACTGGTGGGTACCCGTCGCTGTCCGGGCACCTCCTAGCAACCTTCTAGCCGCCCTCTGACCACCTTCCAGCCACCTTCCAGCCACCTCCTAGCCACCTCACTGGCTGCCTGCCTAAGTGCTGCAGTAGCTGACGCTTGAACTGGTGGGTACCTCGCTGCCCGGGCACCTCCTAGCAACCTTCTAGCCGCCCTCTAACCACCTTCCAGCCACCTTCTAGCCACCTCACTGGCTGCCTGCCTAGATGCTGCAGAGCTGACGCTTGAACTGGTGGGTGCCCGTCGCTGCCCGGGCACCTCCTAGCCGCCTTCTAGCCACCTTCCAGCCACCTTCCAGCCACCTCCCTGGCTGCCTGCCTAGCTGCTGCAGTAGCTGACGACTACGGCTCGCAATGACCTGGGAGGGGATGGGGTCATGTCAGCGTGCGTGCGTTGGTGTGCGCGCGTCAGCGTGTGTGTGCAAGGGAAATTGTGTGTGCGTGAGAGTGCGCGCGCGTGCGTGCTCCTTGATGAGCACTGCAGCCGCGCTCGCGGCGACTTGGGTTGGTGCATGTGTGTGCGTCAGTGAGCATCAGCACGGCGTCAGTGTGCATCTCCCCTGCAGCTCGGCCGCTAGCGGCGCCCCCACTACCACGACCATCCCACACAGATGGAGAGAGAGAGGGAGGGAGAGAAAGAGAGGGAGGGAGAGAGGGAGAGAGAGACACACGCACGCACACACGCACACACAGTAACAGTAACACAGCATTTCCAGCTAAGCAGGCTACTCTTCTACTAGAGACACCCGCCAATACTCCAGCACACTCAAGTACTAGAGTAGAGAGCCGGCTCCCGGCCGATAGACTACCACTCCCGCCGGCTAGACTACCCCAAACAGCGGTCTCTGAGAGACATGTCTGGCAAGGAGCATATAGGAGAGGACCTTCCTCAAGGTCACAGTAGTGGCCTTGTGGCCAGTCAAGCCGGCAGAGCCGACTGGCGCTGACTGGAACGGTCCCCGCCTGGCAGTGCATGGCTGTCCAGCTCTCGTTTGCATGGGGCTCAGCCGGCGCCCCATGCCTCATGCATGGCCAGGTCCCACCCTCCAGGAGTGCATGGACGACAGAGTTGTCATGGAGGCTGCCTGAAGACCTTCCAACGCCAGTCACCGGCAGACGAGCGACCCCGAGGATGAGCGCGGTGACGAACGCTGCGATGACGCACACACATCTGCATCAAAAGAGTTCGCCCCGTACCCGTGGAGCTCCACCTCGAGCGGCGACCCCACCAGTGCCCCAGCCGCCCTCGGGTGGGCGCCATCCTCAGTGGGGGAAGAGGCGGGGCGCGGTTCATGCGCGCACGCAGGGGGCGCGAGTCCCCGGGGGCGCGAGTCCCCGAGGGCGCGAGTCCCGTGGCGCAAGCGTTGATGTTGTCGGCAAGACCGTAAAGCGCACCGTAGTCTGCGAGTGTGTGAGGGCGTGAGTGTGTGTGGTGTGTGTGTGTGGTAGCTGACCTCGTGAGGCAGCTCCCTCAATCCCACACCCCGAGGGTGCGTACTGTAAACTTTAAACTGTTAACGGTGTGCGTGTGTGTCCCCAGTGGAGCAGCGGGGGGCGCGCGCGTTGATGGCGTCGGCGAGACCGTAGGGCGCACCCTAGTCCGCATGCGTGTCCCCCCTTGGTCTACAACCACAGTTTGAAGCTGTCGGTTGGAGATGTCGATTTTCAGCTTGGATCTCCGCTACCGTGTGGGCGTGCGTGTCCTGGCCGGCAGCATCGGAGGTGCGCTGGCCGCCGCCCGTTCAGACGCAGCACGTTCACGGACTGCCGCACGCAACGGCCCCACCCCACTGCTAGGAGCTCCTACACCCACCCACCCCACACACTCGCACACCCCAGGACACACATGAAGCTACAGACACAAGATGAACACTCCAGTGTTCATCTTCACAGCTGCCCTACCAGCCCTACCAGCTGGTAGCCCTGCAGGAATCGACGCCACCACCTGCAGGCCTGCACACCTAGGCGCAGCACACTCATCACAGAAGCCTCGCGCACCCCTGCCCCTTCACCCACCGCTACCACCAGCTGCATCTCCATCAAGCACAGTCAGATGTGAGAACACAAGGGGAACCACACAAGGGGTCGCAGGAGTTGGGGTGCCGGTCCGCGCGAAAAACGCACACATGCATCGCGCTTTGCACCCAGCTTGCAGTCGATGCTATGGCCCTGCTCGGCTTGTGTCGGCCTCCGACACGAGCGCTTCAATCACAGTTTGTGGTGGAGCTTGGAGCTGTCAAGATCGTGATAGATCGACGAGCGTCCACGAGCGCCATTCAAGCCCACACCTCTCGGATCCAATCGCAAGGCCACCGACTTGTCATTCACTTTCCCATCGCATCGTTTCCCTTGCATCGTTTCCCGTGGCATTGTCCGCCCGTTGCTCCCCATCGACGTCCCGTCGCCTGCTTCAGGGGTGAGGCCGCAGCCCAGATCCAACTGCGCCATCCGGGCCGCCTCGTGCTCCGCCACCCCGCCAATCTCTGATCATATCATGCATCGGAGCGGCTGTGGGGTGGCGCACGCGTGGGCGGTAGCGCTGCGGCCATGTGCGCCGCCCTCGGAAAACAAGATCGATTGGCAGCCAGCACTCTCAGCAGCTCCCTGCGCCCCAGCCTGCCTCCCCCCGCCTGCCACCGCCACAGTCCGCCGACCCACATTGCTGCCGCCATCTGTGCCGCGCCGCAGGACGATTCACAAGCCGAGCGAGCGCTGACGGTCCATGACGCCTTACGCCACCGCTCTATCTCCCAGCACCTCTCCTCTCGCGATGACGACAACCCAGACGGCCTACGCGACGCGCAAGCCGCTGCTCATGCTGCCCCTGTTGATGCTGGCAATGTGTGGCCTGGCGTCTGGACAGGACGGGGACGGGTGGCGCACGGGGCGCACCACCTGGTACGGTGAGTGGCGCGCAAGGTGCTTGCACGTTTACGGCACTGCCTTGCGTTTGCATCCATACATAGAGAGCCGCCCTTTACGCGTGCATCGGGCGTGCCGAGCGTTTGCATTCGGATGGGGCATGCGTGCGCCTGCTTCTCGCGTCCTGCGTCCGACCCTGTTGTCTGCTGACCTACCTGCTGTGTGCCTTCCCATGCAACACCACAGACGATGCCGCGTGGATGTCTGTGCACGACGGCTCCTGCATGTACGGCTACCTTGGCGGGCGCTACGGCGGGGAGCAGAACTGGCACGTCGGCGCGATGAACGACGGCAACCCTCTCTACGCCGGCTCCTGCGGGTGGGTGTCCTGCCCACTCCTCTTGCCCACGCCCCTGCATGCAGTGCCCTGCTCCCCTCGTCCCACGCCCGTGTCATGCACGTGCCACCCACTCACCCGCCTGCCTCATCCTTGACAGCTGCGTGCGTGCGTGCGTGTCCTGCGTGCACTGACCACTGCCCACATTTGTGTGTGGTGACTCACATACCGTTGTCAATGCATGCACACTGTTTGCAGGAAGTGCTTTGAGGTGCGTCGCTTTCGTTCGTATTTGGGTATGGGTGCCTGCCTGCCTGCCTGCCTGCCTGCCTGCCAGCCTGCCTGCCCTTGCCTTGGTAACCTGCGTACCTTGCCTGCTTGTCTGCCGAACTGCTTGCTCGGCCTGTCTGTGTTGTTGCGGACGAGTCGCTTGCGCTCAATTGCGTGCACAGCTGAGATGCAATCCTTGCCGCTGTCCTGCCTGCGATAGATCAAGTGCGAGCCGATGAACTTCAAGGACAACTACGGCCAGGAGCTCGGCCGTGAGGGCGCCTGCAGCTCCACTGAACCAATCAAGGTCGTCATGACTGACACTTGCCCCTGCCACAAGCCTGGCAACGAGTTCAGCAACCAGCGCTGGTGCTGCGGCGACATGGACCACTTCGACCTCGGCATCTGGGCCTTCCAGAACATGGCTGACCCCGGCCTGGGTGTCATCGGCATCAAGTACCGCCCCGTCGCTTGCCCGAGCGGCTGGGAAGACTCCGGCTGCAAGCACCCGCACGACCCCATCTGCCAGGGATCCTTCAACGGCCAGCCCTCGTCCAGCAGCAGCAGCCCCCCCGAGGACACGTCCGGCAGCTCCTCGGGCGGTGCGTACGCCAGCTCCTCGGGCGGTGCGTACGCTAGCTCCTCCGGTGGCGCGTACGCCAGCGGCAGCTCCGTGGATGCCAGCTCCAGCCCTGCAGACTGGAAGGGCAGTCCCAGCCCCAGCCCTGAGGACTGGAACGACAGCCCCAGCCCCAGCCCCAGCCCTGAGGACTGGAACAACAACCCCAGCCCCAGCCCTGAGGACTGGAACAACAGTCCCAGCCCCAGCCCCAGCCCCAACCCTGAGGACTGGAACAACAGCCCCAGCCCCAGCCCCAGCCCCGAGGACTGGAACAACAGCCCCAGCCCTGACGATGCATACGGCAGCAGCCCCGGTGACACCTCCAACGGCAGCGGCGATGGCTCATCTGGATATGACAACGGCAACCAGGACTCGTACGGCAACTCACCGTGGTGAGGCGGGGTGGGGGCTTCTTCGGGTGAAGAGGCTGGCTTGCTTGGGGAGGCCCGCGTGTGCATGCAGTGGCGCTGTTTGGCAGTTGCGTTGCGAGCGTTGTGAGCTGGGTGGGTGTAGCGTTGTTCCGCCATCCGCCCAGACGTGCCGACATCCCCTTCCCACCCCACAGACCAAGTTCTCGAACAGACCAGACGAGCTCCAAGTTGCACGGCTCGAGAAATGACGCTCGCTGGCCTTTCGACGAGTTGGACTGATCACAATGACACGGCGGGGTCGGGGCTCTGTACTAAATATGGCTCACCATACCTACTTCACACACGTATTCCTTCACAGTGGCGAACTCGTCACTGTTTTACGCTGCTTAAACTTGTTTTGTACCGGGCACCCATGCGCATCTGGTGCATTGAGATTTTCGTGGAACGGGCAACCTTCGGCCGCACCCGATTGACTCAGGCTCGATTCTAAACTAAGAGAGAGAGAGAGAGAGAAGAGGAGAGAGAGAGAGGGACTAGATTCTCCGCCACCGTGCGGGCGTGCGTCTGATGGTCGGCCTTTGGAGATGCGTCTTTCTGGGGTCTGCTGCATGTGGTGGCGTCTCTGAATGCATTTTCAGTCGTTCAGGAATTTCCCAAAAAACATTCTCGCGTGCTCCACCAATGAGCTTGCTGAATACTCTGTCTGCCTTCTATCTAGTTTGCCCTGAAAGCATTTTCTGTCGTTGCCCAGGAGTCTAAAAAAACATAGTGCGTGTTAACCCGTTGAGCTTGCTGAATACTCTGCCTGCCCTCTGTCTCGTCTGACCTCTGTCTCGTCTCTCGCCAGCCACGATTGCGGCATCGACAGTAGCTATCTCTCCCCCATCCCAGTCAAGCCGGTGGTGCTGTGAGTTGCTGCGGACCCGCACCTGCTGCTGCCTTGGGGCAACAGTCCCCCATGCAGCTCTCGGCTCGCTCGCGCAGCAGCCGCCCTTGCACATGTCCAGTAGGGAGACTTGTGTGTGCTGCGGTCTTCATAGACAAGCGTTTGATGCCGCTGCAGTAGGGGACCTGGGGGCGCGCCTACGCTCTTTACAGAGTTAAGGTTCCCTATCACAAACAGCCAGCCATCTCATCAAGTGCTTGGGTCATGCGCGCCGAACACGGTCTCATAGGTGTCCTTTAGAGGTGTCCTTGACTGTAACATTCATCGGACGCCAACGACAACGCTGCTGGGACACCTCCATTGAAGAGGGGTGCCCTGAACTGGCACTCGATCCCTCCCTGAGCTGCTGCTGCGCGCGTCCACACGCTGCGGTGGTCTGTGGCGTGTGGATTCGACGCTCGCTGCAGATGAAGGATGCGAGCTGCTCAGGGTTGAACAGTACGCGGTCAAGATGCCTCCCCAACCCCTGTTACGTGCGTACCATGCAACCCTGGTGCTGCCGCTGCTGCTGCTGGTGTGGTCTCCAGGCTTGTTGACGTGAGACGAGACCACAATCTGCCGTTCATTCTACACTCGCACGCACAGGTGAACGAAGGCGCTGCGCAAAACGCGCCACGTTGGGGACGCGTACGCACCGCTCCTTCACCTGTCGAGAATAAGGAGCCCTACCCTGAGCCCTACGGCTTCTTATCAAACCTACTACCCCCCACAAGATGGCACCCTGCGGCGCACGCAGGGGACTGGTTCATAGATAGGCAGCCCTAGAAACACGCACGCATTCACACACACTGAGAAACGCACGTGCGCCGAATCGCGCGCGTGCAGCCCTCCCCCCCTGCTTGCTGCCAACTACATCGGCGTGGCGTACATGGCGAGCATTGCGAGTGCGATCGACGCGATCATGAGCGCCCAGAACAGCGCCGGGCGCTCGCGCTCGAGCCGCGACAGGTAGTCGTCGAATTCAAACGCCACACCCCCGCCCTCCGCGCCATCACAGCTCCCCCCCTCCACGCCCCCGTCCTCGTCCGTGTCACAGCCGCCGCCGCAGCCGCCGTCGGTGGCGGCGGCGTCAGACGCGGCCGCCCCGAAGGTGATGATGGCGCTGGCGGCGTGGCGCGCGCGCGCGTTCTCCTCGATGAGAACTGCGGCTGCGCTCGCGGCGACCTGGGGATTGGGGGAGGGACGGGGGCAGGGGCGTGTGTGCGTGAGTGTGCGCGCGCGGCAGAGTGTGTGTGCGAGAGGGATTGTGTGGGCGTGAGAGTGTGCACGCGCGCGTGTGCTCCTTGGTGAGCACTGCGGCTGCGCTCGCGGCGACTTGGGGCAGTGTGTGGGGCGTTTGTGTGCGTGTGTGTGCGCCAGTGAGCAGCAGCACGGCGTCGGTGTGTCATCTCCCCCGCAGCTAGGCCACTAGCGGCGCCTCCCACCACCACGACCTCCCCACACAGACGGGGGGAGAGAGAGAGGGGGGGGGGGGGAGGGAGAGACACACGCACGCACACACACCTGCGCAGCGTCGATCGGGTCCGCCCCATACCCCTGCAGCTCCGCCTCGAGCGGCGACCCCACCAGCGCCCCAGCTGCCCTCGGGTGGGCGCCATCCCCAATGGGGGGAGCGGGCGGCGCGGCGTCCGCGCGCGCGCGCGAGGTTCCCGGGGGCGCGAGCCCCGCGGCGCGCACGTTGATGGTGTCGGCGAGACCGTACAGCGCGCCGTAGTCTGCAAGTGTGGTCGATTTTACAGTCTTGTGTGCATGTGTGTGTGTGCGTGTGTGTGTGTGTGTGGGTGGGGGGGGGGCAGGGGGGGGACATCCGCACGCACGCGCGCGTGCGGGGTCCCTGCGGCGCGCGCGTTGAAGGCATCGGCGAGACTGTAGAGCGCGCTGTAGTCTGCGTGTGTGTGTGTGTGTGTGTGTGCTGTGTGTTTACGGGTGTTTGCGGGTGGTGGTGGTGTGTGTTTGTGTGTGTTGAGAGATGGGGGGCGGCGTGCGCGCGGGGTCCTCGGGGGCGCGAGCCCCGCGGCGCGCGTTGATGGTGTCGGCGAGACCGTAGAGCGCACCGTAGTCTGCGTGCGTGTGCGTGTGTGTGTGTGTGTTTGGTGGTGGTGGGGGGGGGGACATGTGTGTGGGGCGGGGGCACCCGCGCGTGCAGGGTCCCTGCGGCGCGCGTTGATGGCATCGGCGAGACCGTAGAGCGCGCTGTAGTCTGCGTGTGTGTGTGTGTTTGCGGGTGGTGGTGGTGTGTGTTTGTGCGTGTTGAGAGGGGGGGGGGGCGGCGTCCGCGCGTGCGCGCGGGGTCCCCGGGGGCGCGAGCGCGTTGATGGTGTCGGCGAGACCGTAGAGCGCACCGTAGTCTGCGTGCGTGTGCGTGTGTGTGGGGGGGGGAGGCGTGTGTGTGTGCGTGTGTCGTGTGTGTGTTTGTGTGTTTGTGGTGGCGTGTGCGTGTGAGGGGGCGGGACATCCGCGCGCGCGCGCGCGCGCGTGGGGGTCCCCGCGGCGCGCGCGTTGATGGCGTCGGCGAGACGGTAGAGCGCGCTGTAGTCTGCGTGTGTGTGTGTGTGTGTGTGTTAGCGGGTGTTTGCGGGTGTTTGCGGGTGGTGGTGGTGGTGTGTGTGTTGAGAGGGGGGGCGGCGTCCGCGCGCGCGCAAGGTCCCCGGGGGCGTGAGCCCCCCGGCGCGCGCGTTGATGGTGTCGGCGAGACCGTAGAGCGCGCCGTAGTCTGCGTGCGTGTGCGTGTGTGGGGGAAGTGTGTGTTTGTGTGTGTGTGTGTGTTGTGTGTGTGTGTTGTGTGTGTGAGGGGGGGGGTCCCCGCGGCACGCGCGTTGATGGTGCCGGCCAGACCGTAGAGCGCGCCGTAGCCTGCGTGCGTGTGAGGTGTGTGTGTTGAGGGGGGAGGGGCGCGGCTTCCGCGCGCGCGCGCACGCGAGGTCCCTGCGGCGCTCGCGTTGATGATATCGGCGAGACTGTAGAGCGCGCTGCAGTCTGCGTGTGTGTGTGTGTTTGGGGGTGGTGGTGGTGGGGGGGGGCACAGTTGATGGGAGCTGGTTGCCCCTCCTCGGCTATGGCCCAGCAGTTGGGCGCAAAAACATGCGCCAACCAACACACGCGCACACACACACAAGCACGCAGCCCTCCCTCCACGTGTGGGGGGGGCACCACACGCGCACACACACACACACACACACACACACAGATATCGTTACAGAGGACTCAGCACGGCAGACCTAGATAGGCTGTTTCTAGTCATCAATTGAGGAGATTCCGTTTGAAGGCACGAGACCAACCGTGCGCCAGCAAGAGGGTGAACAACCTCATTCGTAAACACACACACACACACACACGCGACCACACACACACCACACACAGAAACCGCATACATACAAACACAAAACGTACGCACACCGAGCACCCCACACTTTCCACACCTGCGGGTGTAGCGCCGTTGGCGGCGGCGCAGCCTACCCCCCCACCCCTCCCACACACACGCATACGCACAACACACACACACACACGTCCGCACACATCCACACACACACACACACATGCGACCAGACCTCCCAGACCCCACACTGTTCACACCTGCGGGTGTGGAGCCGTCGGCAGCGGCGCAGCCAAGCCACACACACACACACACATACGCAGACACACACACGTGCGACCAGGCATCCCAGGCCCCACACTGTTCACACCCCAGTAACACGGGGTTTCCAGGTAAGCAGGCTACTCTTCTACTAGAGACACCCGCCAATACTCCAGCACACTCAAGTACTAGAGTACCGCCGGCTCCCGGCCGATAGACTACCGCTCCCGCCGGCTAGACTACCCCAAACAGCGGTCTCTGAGAGACATGTCTGGCAAGGAGCATATAGGAGAGGACCTTCCCCAGGGTCACAGTAGTGGCCTTGTGGCCAGTCAAGCCGGCAGAGCCGACTGGCGCTGACTGGAACGGTCCCCGCCTGGCAGTGCATGGCTGTCCAGCTCTCGTTTGCATGGGGCTCAGCCGGCGCCCCATGCCTCATGCATGGCCAGGTCCCACCCTCCAGGGGTGCATGGACGACAGAGTTGTCATGGAGGCTGCCTGAAGACCTTCCAACGCCAGTCACCGGCAGACGAGCGACCCCGAGGATGAGCGCGGTGACGAACGCTGCGATTGGTGAAGCGGATTACTCTGTGTTGCCTCGGCGGTCGCCACCGCTGAAGCCGTGATGGTAGCCCGCCTCCACGGGCAGCCATCTTGACCAATGTCCAGCATGCATTGACGGGCGCCAGCTCCTCCGCTCGTCGATCAACTCGTCGAGATCGGTGCCGCATGGCGTCCTGCATGGGGGAGGATAAGGGCCGTCTCCCAGCACGGGCCGCGGCAGCGCCGCGGCTACTCGCCAAGCCATGGCAGCGCCGGGCAAGCCGCTCCTGAAGTGTTCCACCGAGGGGCAGTCTAGCAGGAGCCGGGCCAGTCGTATTTTACCCCGCTCGTCAGCGGCACGGCGATCCTCGTCACCAGCAGCGCCGCATTGCTGGGTCCATGGCTCGGCGACGAAAACGCGCCTCCGTTAATCGAGCCCCACAGTTCACACCCCACACCATTCATACCTGCGGGTGTGGCGCCGTCGGCAGCGGCGCAGCCTAGCCACGCAGCAGCTGCGGGTGCGCCGCACTCGTCGAGGATACCGCCGACGATGACTGCAGTGTGTGTGTGCGTGTGTGTGTGCGCGTGTGTGTGTGTGTGTGTGCTTGTGTTCGTGTGTGTGTGTGTGTGTGTGTGTGCGGGTGTGGACGTGTGTCGTCGAGGAAACCGCCGAAAATGACTGCGTCGTATGTTTGTGTGTGTGTGTGCGTATGTGTGTGTGCATGTGTATGTGTGTGTGTGTGTGTGTGCATGTGTGTGTGTGTGCGTGCGTGTGTGTGAGTGTGGACGTGTGCCTTTCAACTTCTAGATCAATGCCAGTACTGATTCTCCCCCCCCCCCTCCGCACCTCCCTCATCCTCCCCCTCCCCTCCCCTGCTCCCCCCCCTCCTCCCCCCCATCCCCTGTCCTCCTCCATCTCATTCACGCACATGCACACACACACACACACAAACACACGCACACACCTGCTGAGTTGGGCAGCAGCGCAGCCAGGTGCAGCGGAGTGAGAGTGCACACGGCCCGCTCACGCCCCCCCCCCCCCACACACACACACCCTCCCCCATTCCTTCCCTCCTCCCCTCCGTCCCCTTCTCTCCTTCTCCCTCTCCTTCTCTCCTTCTCTCTCTTTCTCTCCCATCCTCTCTCTCCTTCTCTCTCCTTCACACACACACACACACAAGCACACACACACCTGCTGAGTTGGGCAGCAGCGCAGCAAGGTGCAGCGGAGTGAGTCCACACGGCCCGCTCACGCCCCAGTCTGCCGCCCCCCCCCGCCCGGTCGCCCACGTGCACACCTGTGCGTGCGTGTGTGCGTGTGTATGTGTGTGAGCGTGTGTGCATGTGTGTGTGTGAGCGTGTTTGCGTGTGCGTGTGCGTGTGTGTTTGTGTGTGTGTGTGCGTGTTTGTGCGTGTGCGCGAGTGTGTGCGCGCGCGCGCGTGTTGGCAAGAGAGAGGGAGGGCGAGGGCGAGGGCGGGGGAGAGGGAGAGGGAGAGAGACAGAGCGAGAGAGAGCGAGCGAGAGAGGCAGAGAGAGAGTCAGAGCGAAATAGACAGAGAGAGGCAGAGAGACAGAGAGAGAGAGAGAGAGAGAAAGAGAGACAGAGACACGGAGAGAGACAGAGCGACAGAGAGGGAGACAAATAGAGACAGGGAGAGAGAGACAGAGAGGCGTAGAGACGGATAGGGAGAGACAGAGACAGAGGGAGAGACAAGAGACAAGAGCGAGAGCGAGAGGGAGAGATACAGAGCGCGCGCGAGAGAGAGAGATGAAGAAAGAGGCACCCACCGTGCTGATCAACTTGACACATCGAGAGGGACAGAGAGAGAGAGAAAGAGAGATAGAGAGAAAGAGAGAGAGAGGCGTAGAGACGTAGAGACAGAGGGAGAGACAAGAGACAAGAGCGAGAGGGAGAGATACAGAGAGAGCGCGCGCGAGAGAGCGAGAGCGAAGAGAGAAAGAGAGACAGAGAGACGGAGAGACAGAGAGACAGAGAGGGAGACAAATAGAGACAGGGAGAGAGAGAGAGAGAGACACAGAGCGCGCGCACGAGAGAGAGAGTGAGAGAGGGAGAGACACCCACCATGCTGATCATCTTGACGCCGGAGCACTTGATCACGTTGTGCAGGAGCGACAGCGAAGGCGGCGCGGCGGCGGCGGGGAGCTGCTCCGGCAGCGAGAGGTCGCCAACTGCACGTTGATGATGATTTAGGTTTTAGGTTTTAGGCTGTGCAGGAGCGACAGCCAAGGCGGCGCGGCGGCGGCGGGGAGTTGCTCTGGCAGCGAGAGGTCGCCACCTGCACGTTGATGATGATTTAGGGTTTAGGATTTTGGTTGTGCAGGAGCGACAGTCAAGGCGGCGCGGCGGCGACGGGGAGCTGCTCCGGCAGCGAGAGGTCGCCACCTGCACGTTGATGATGATTTAGGGTTCAGGGTTTGGGTTGTGCAGGAGCGACAGCCAAGGTGGCGCGGCGGCGGCCGGGAGCTGCTCTGGCGCCAGCAGCGAGAGGTCGCCACCTGCACGTTGATGATGGATGTTGTCGCCAGGGACACCTCTACAGGTGTATGTAAGAGCGTGCTTGGTGCGTAAAGCCCGAGCACCTGGTGCCTTGCGGGGTTATGAGCAAAAGCACTGAAGCACCCATACGATGCCAGCACTAGGCCGGCAATGCCTGATGAGAGTTTTACAATCCACTGCCGGCGGTCACACGTTCACTTCCAAAGCCGCCGCCGCAAAGCATTAGGCCGCGCAAAATCAGCTCCCATATTTGGAGGGGCTCCAAGGTTCTCCCAAGGCCCAACAACAGCCCCAATGTCTGATCTGCACAAGTCATGACGCCTCAGGCGGTCGGGGTGCGCCTCAGGCGGTGGTGGGCGCCCAAGGCGGCGCCTGAGGTGACGCCCGAGGCGGTCGGGGATGCGCGCCTGAGCCGGCGTCATGCATTGGGATTGTGGTAAGGGGGGGCTGTGCACTGTGGACTGCCCCCCCCCAGCAGCACACACACGGGCACAGACACACCTCTCAAGTGTTTCTGCCCCCCCCCCCCTCCCCCAACCAGCACACACACACACACACACACACACACACACACGCACGGACGGACGCACATACACTCACGGACGGACGCACACACACAGGCACCCGCACACGGACACCCACCTGTGGCGAGTGCGTCAAGCCCGCCGCCACCGCCGCCACCGCCGACCTCTGTGGGCGGCACCGCCAACACACACACACACAAACACACACACGCACACACACACCTGCAGCGCCATCGAGCACGCCACCGCCACCACCGTCCTCCGCGGGCGCTGGGGCGGCTCCACCAACGCACACACACACACACACGCACACACACACCTGTAGCGAGTGCGCCGTCAAGCACGGCGCCGCCGCCACCGCCGACCTCTGCGGGAGGCACCACCGACACACACACACACACACGGGACGCACACACACACACACGGACACCCACCTGTAGCGAGTGCGCCATCCAGCACGCCGGTGGCGGTGCTGCCGCCACCGTCCTCCGCTGCGGCGGCGCCGCCAATACACACACACACACACACACCTGTAGCGAGCCCGCCGCCGCCACCGTCCTCCGCGGCCGCTGCGGCGGCACCGCAGCGCGCCGCGCGCGCCGCTGGCAGCGCATCCTCGTCGCTGCCGCTGCTGATGCCGCTGCCGTTGCTGTTGCCGCTGCCTGCGCGCGCAGGCGCCGTCGGCGGCGCGCCGCCGCCGCCGCCGCACCACCAGCGTCCGGTGCCGAGCGGCGCGCCGCCGCCGCCGCCGTGCGCGCCGCCGCTGCCGGGCGGCGCGCCGCCGTCGCCGAGTGCTGCTGGCGGAGCGCCCTTGTCTTCAGGCGCGGCTGCGGGCGCCGTGGCGCGCGCGCGCGCCCAGCCGCCCGGCCCTGCGCGCGAGTGAGTGAGTGGGGGAGGGATCGCAGTCGGAATACGATGCATGTGGATGCGTGCATTGCAATGGATCACACTCCTCTGGACAGGACATGCCCTGCACACACACCTGGCGCGTGCAGCAGGTCGTCGGGCGACACTCAGTGGCGCGGTTTAGCGGTGTGTGATTTGAGGGGTTCAAGGGTTGAGTTGGGGGTCCTAAATCGTCCGCACACACACCGCACACATCATTCACACACACGCACGCACACATCATTCACACACGCGCACGCACACGCACCCGGCGCGTGCAGCAGGTCGTGGGGCAACACCCCGTGGCGCGGTTTTGCGGTGTGTGGTTTTAAGGTTTTGTGGGTTCAGTTGGGGACCCTAAATCCTCTGCACGCACGCACGCACACACATAAACACACACAGACACACACACACACACATGCGCACACACACGCTCTGCACCTGGCGCATGCAGCAGGTCGTCTGGCGACACCCCGTGGCGCTCGTTGAGGATGTCCAGCAGCAGCACGACCGTTTTGGGGAGGTGCTCGAGCAGGGCCACCTGTGGGTGTGTGCGCGCGCGCTCAGCGGCAATGAAAAAGACAAGAACAGTAGCAGCAGCAGCAGCAGCAAACAACAAAAGCAGCAACAGCAGCAGCAACAACAGCAGCAGCATCAGCAGCAACAGCGGCAACGATAGCAGCAGCAGCAGCAACAGCAACAGCAGCAACAGCAGCAACAGCAGCAGCAGCAGCTCACAACAACAGCAGCAGCAGCAACAGCAGCAGCAGCAGCAGCAGCAACAGCAGCAACAATAGCAGCAACAGCAGCACCAACAGCAGCACCAACAGCATCAGCAGCATCAGCAGCACCACAAAACACCTGCAGCAGCATGCTGCCCACGGCAAGCGCCGGCAGCTCGTCCTGCCCGGGAGGACACACACACGCACACGCACACACACACCTGCAGCAGCATGCTGCCCACAGCGAGTGCCGGCAGCTCGTCTTGCCCGGGAGGGGGGGTGCCCTCGGGCCGCCTGGGCAGGGCAGATGAAGGGTTGTGAGGTCAGCATGCGCGCGATGCAGATAGAGACACAGGGACAGAGAGATACAGACAGAGAGAGACACAAGAGAGAGACAGAGAGAGAGACACAGAGAGAGAGACAGAGAGGGAGACAGAGAGAGATAGACAGAGAGAGACAGAGAGAGAAAGAGAGCGAGACTAGGGAACCAACTGACCTCATGAGCCCCCCGTGGGCGCCGAGCCACGTAGACAGCCCCCCCCCCCTGTGGGCGTCAATCCACGCAGACAGGGCGCCGCCCCGGACCCTTAACCTTGTAATTTGTGGAAAGACAAAGAGAGAGAGAGACAAGAGAGAGACAGAGAAAGAGAGAGACTAGGGCAGACAAAAAGAAAGAGGGAGAGAGAGACAGAGAGACAGAGAGAGACAGAGAAAGAGAGAGATTAGGGCACAAGCTGACCTCATGAGCCCCCCGTGGGCGTTGAGCCAGCTGGCGAGGTCGATCGTGAGGCGAAGCATTGACTCGGTCACCTGTGTGTGCGTGTGTGTGTGTGTGTGTGTGGCTGTGTGCGTGTGTGTGTGGCTGTGTGGCTGTGTGGCTGTGTGCGTGTGTGTGCTTGTGTGTGCATGCATGTGGTGGGTGTGAGGTCGATCGTGAGGCGCAGCAATGACACGGTCACCTGCGTGTGTGTGTGTGTGTGTGTGGCTGTGTGTGTGTGTGTGTGAGAGAGGACGATCGTGAGGCACAGCATTATTGAGTCGGTCACGTGTGCGTGCATGTGTGTGTGTGTGTGTGCATGTCTGTGCGTCTGTCAAGCCAGTGTGTGTGTGTGTGCGTGCGTGTGTGTGCGTGTGTGCGTGTGCGTGTGTGTGCGCGTGTGTGTATGCGAATGTGTATGTCACACATGCCTGTGCAATCCAGCATCATCACACCCTAAAAGGCCTAAGCCCTTCCTAACCTGTCCAGTGCGTGCGCAGATGTGGGGGTTAACTCTCGCCCCTACCAGGTAGCCAGCCAGTTTCATCCTGAAACTGAGTGTTAGGAGTCCGGCGCTGGCGCCGACACAGGTCTAATACATCGTTACTGGTGTCACACACAGACTGTAAAATCATCATCATCACCTATATAGGATATATATATATCTAGAGTTCTAGAACACTCACTAAAAACAAAAAAGCCTGAACCCTTGAACCCCACACCGTCCACGCTCACGTATACGTTACCTAGGAGGACAGTACCCGCTTGTCAGTTACTTTTATTCACACCTGCACAAACCCCCACGTCCCCTGCGCCCAGTCCTCCCCGCTGGCTGGCACCCACCCCATACCCACTAGCCCCACACCCCACACCCCATACCCACTAGCCCCCACACCCCACACCTAAAAGGTCAAACCCACCAGCCCAAACCCGCCGCTGCTAAACCCCTCACGCTGTTAGGCTAAAACCTCACGCTGTAAGGCTAAAACCTCTCACGTTGTAAGGCTAAAACCTCTCACGCTGTAAGGCTACAACCTCACGCTGTAAGGCTAAAACCTCTCACGCTGTAAGGCTAGAACTCCACACGCTGTAAGGCTAAAACCCCACACGCTGTAAGGCTAAACCCCCACATGCTGTAAGGCTAAAACCCCACACGCTGTAAGGCTAAAACCCCACACGCTGTAAGGCTAAATCCATCAACCCCACCTGCAGAAACCCCCACGTCCCCTGCGCCCAGTCCTCCTCGCTGGCCGGCACCTGCTGAGGGGTGGTGTGTGCGTGTGTGTGCGTGTGGTGTGTGTGGTGTGTGTGTGGGGGGGGGGTGTTGGGTGGGGCTGGGGGAGGGAGGGGGGGGGGTCGCAGGTTGAAGCGTGGGAGAGGGAGGAAGTGGTTCGCGGGTGCGGCTGCTCGCGCGGGCTGGTGGGTGGGGTATCCTTTTGGTTTGCCCCCCTCCCCCCCCCCTCACTATGCACCCCCCCAAACGCACACACACACACACACACACACACAATGTCCACAAACGGCCACACCGCCTCCGGTGCGCGCGCACACACACACACACACTCACACACACACACACACTCACAATGTCCACACACGGCCACACTGCCTCCGGCGCAAACATCTCAGCTGTGCGCTGCCTTGCAGCCTGCGTGTGTGCATGTGTGTGTGTGTTTGTGTTTGTGCGTGCAAATGTGTGTGTGTGTGTGTGTGTGAGGCAGTGTGTGTGTGTGTGCGTGTGTGTGTGTGTGAGAGTCGAAGAGAGGTGCGTGTGTGTTTGGGGGGGGGGGGGGGGGGTCAACTTGTGTAGGAGGGAGAGAGAGGAGGGAGAGAGGGGGAGAGAGAGGGAGGGAGGGGGTGGGTGGAGAAGGAAGAGGTGGCAGGGGGGAGGGGGAGGGGTGAACGACCTCGCAGCACTGGCGGGGGGGGTCCAGGGTCCAGGGTTCAGGGTTCAGCGTCCAGGGTCCAAAGTTCAGGGTCTAGGGTCTAGGGTTCAGGGTTCCAGGGTATAGGGTTCGGGGTTCAGGGTTAGGGTTCAGGGTTTAGGGTTCAGGGTGCAGGATTCAGGGTTCAGGGTCCATGGTTCAGGGTCCATGGTTCAGGGTCCATGGTTCAGGGTTTAGGGTGTGTTCCCGCTCACGACCTAGGAGTTCCTTCTAGCCTAGAAGAAGGGTGGGGAGAGACTTTGACTGAAGCGTCGGAGACGCTAGCGACGACGACTGAACGTCAGTGATTCCCCTGCGAGCCGTATACCGCTCCGAGCCGGATTTCCCATTTCCCAGAAAACCACCCTTCACTTAGTGGGTGAGGGGTGGAGCGATGCGTTGGAAAGCTCTTGCCAATAGCAGCACTACGGCATGCATTGCATGAATACCCGCTGTGTATTGTGCCTGGTATGAGCGGTCAAAGTTGCTGGAGCCGGCAAAAAACTAATTACTAGATCCTTCCCAGGGACCACTGCTGAACGTCCGCTGTGACTAGAGGAAACACACTTTTTCTAGATTGACTGGGGGCCGCTCCGGGGCCTTCTAGCGCGACTAGAAAGCCTAGAAGTTTCCCGGAAAACTTCGAAGAGTCCGAGTGGGAACACACCCTTGGGGTTCACGGTCGAGATATCAGGGTTCAGGTTTTGACCTGTGTGGTCAGCGCACAGCCGGTGCACAATCTCGATCGCTGCGGCCTCCGCGCCAGGCATCGACTCTAGAGTGAGGGCCTCACTTCTAGCCAAGCTAGATGATGCTTACTATCACGATTCCTTAGCTATTTTGATTTTTCATGATTTCTTGGCTATTTGTTTCATCGCTGAATGCTTGACAAAAACCATCGCTTCGTATTGGGTGATTTTACCGTCACACATAACACCAACACCGCTGCGGGTGTCATGGACGCCATGTGGGATAGCGGACGCCCCATCATCTTCATGTCAAGTATTGATGCAATTGCCGCCAATCCAGTCCCAGGGAGGGGGCAGAAAAGTTTATCTCAGACC
This sequence comes from Chlamydomonas sp. UWO 241, assembly GCA_016618255.1. Classification (NCBI taxonomy): domain Eukaryota; kingdom Viridiplantae; phylum Chlorophyta; class Chlorophyceae; order Chlamydomonadales; family Chlamydomonadaceae; genus Chlamydomonas; species Chlamydomonas priscui. Next base: position 99,779 of record VFSX01000142.1, on the reverse strand, counting down.
TCATGTTGACTCATTTTCAAAACGGGCCTGGAACCCCCACCCAGTACACCCAGACCTTATCTGCTGGAGCTGAAAACTTGGTGGGCAGCTTCGTGACGTCGTTCTCATTCCATCGCACTATTGGGGAGGCTGCAGAGCCCAGTCCTACTCCTGAAACTGGCCTCAGAAGACAGCCACACGCCCTGGTGCAGCCCCACACACCGAGGCCCTTTCCACACCCTCCTCACTATTGAACCACATGAATGACAATGGATTTAGCATCCCTGTCGTGAGACAAATCCATTGCTTCCTTCCCCATCCCAATCGGAGGTCTGCAGAACATTCTGGCTCCGAGGGGGTGTGAACCAGTGGTCCACACCAATCGACCGGTGTGGACCCTCTCACACCCCCACACCACTGCGCTATCTACTGGGTGTGTGGGGGCTTTGAGGGTGGATTTTGACTCCTCTTGACAAGAGGAATCCAGCGCACCGACTCTCGTGTCGCACGGATGTTAGGATGATGATGATGATGATGGATGTTACAGTCAGGGACACCTCTAAAGGCGTATAAGACCGTGCTCGGCGCGTATGGCCCGAGCACCTTACTGAGATGGCTGGCTGTTGGTGGTAGGGAACCCCAACTCTGTAAAGAGCGTGGGCGCACCCCTAGGTCCCCTACCGCAGCGGCAGCAAACGCTTGTTGAAGTCGGTGAGCGCATGTTGGGAAACGGAAACGCAAGGCAGGTTCGTCGCCAATCGCCAAAAGAGACATCCCCCCGTGGGGAGAAAGGCCAAGACGTGGCCGAAAAGGAAATCCAGCCGGGCCGCAACCTCTGACGTGTTAAGGGGTTTTCTAACTGGGATTTCAACCAGCATTCACAGGATTCTCAACCTGTTACCCTTAACCCGGCTCTGAGCAGAAGCTGACCCCTTGTTGTTGCACCGAGCACGACATTGGACGTGTCGCAGGCCCCCCCCCTGCTGAAGGGGGGAGGCACAGAAGGACTCGGTGAGGGGCACATCCCTAAGCCTAACTACCTAAAAAGGGGCTGGAAAAGGCGGTCAGTAGTGACCAACAGTGTGGGATTTGGTAATAGGTTAGAGAGCAAGCTTGCTCCCCGGTTATAGCGGATAAACATGTTCCTTCTGCATACTCCGTTTTGAGGTCGTCATCTTTGAGGCAGCTTTCACGTGTGAGACCCAGCGTGGGCATTTCTCAGGTGCGCCAGCTGCGGTGCACTGCAAACGGCACAGTCCACCGCAGCTCCTCGGGAACCCACGCTTGGGTCCCCGCCACTATCGTGGCTGCCTCATTGACTCCTAATTCAAAACATCGTTCGCTTCAGGTCAATTATTCCTCCCGATCCTCTACCATCTCCAGGCTTGTGTTACGTATATCAAGGCACGAGACCAGAAAGTTGGCCATGTCACGCCAAAAACAAGGGTAAAGTAGCCCCGGGCTGGGGTTCATAAACGCCCGCATCTTCGCATCCAAGCCTTTATCGTCCCCAGGGACGCTCAGGAAAAGGGTGTGGAACTGTACGCGTGTCTCCGTATATAAAAAGTTACATAAAAATTCTGAGAAACGGTCCAGCCCCCCCCCCCCCTTCCCCCTTTTTTACAGTGGAATTCTCCCTCATCTAGGGAAGAGAAGGGCATGGCGCCAGTCCGGTGTGAGAATTCGAAGTAATTCGACGCTGTCTTTTCCTAACTTTCCTGCCCCCCCCCCCCCCCCCCTGGCTGAATGGTTCTATCTTTGAATGGCTCGTTCCTCTGTGTGGTCAGCAGCCGGTGCACGACCTCGTCCGGCGGCGGCCTCCGCACCAGGCCAGGCTAGATGACATGCTTAATTACTGATGATTTCTTAGTCTTAGATGACTACCCCAACGTTGTACGGGTACAACGTTTTTGGACCTTATTTCGGATGCATGGCACGAGAGCTGTGGCTGGCCGATTGGGACGTGGGGCGGCTCGTCGAACAGGTTACAGTTCAGGCTGTCTGCTGGTGGTCTTGCATAGTTCAAATTCAATCCCGGCGGAGCGTAGCTTGTTTTCCATCTCTGAATGGTTATTTAATCGCTTTATCTTTGAATGGCTCTTACCTGTGTCGTCAGCAGCCGGTGCACAATCTCGTTCGCGGCGGCCTCCGCGCCAGGGATGAGCATCCGGCCCGCGGCAATGGCGATGTCTGCGGCGGCCTTGGCAATCTATATGGAAAGAAGAGTGTGTGTGTGTGTGTGTGTGTGTGTGAGAGAGAGAGAGAGAAGCACAGATAGACAGAGAGAAAGAAGAGAGAGAGAGAGAGAGGAGAGGGATCAGCATCCGGCCTGCAACGATGTCGGCAGCAGCCTTGACAATCTACGACCCTGGGTCTGAGTTTGAGTCTGCTCGCGCGACCCTCCCCTCCTTGCATGGCGTGCTTGCGTGCATGGCGTGGACGCATGGCGCGCTTGCATGACGTGCTCGAATGGCGTGCCACACATGTGTGAACCCCCCCACACCTCTGGCGGCGGCGGCTCGCGCGACCCTCCCGCATATCGGGGCCACACACCGGTAGGTGGCCCTGATATCCCCCCCTCCTTGCATGGCGTGCTTGCTTGCATGGCGTGCTTGCATGGCGACGAGCTTGCATGGCGTGAACATGTGTGAACCCCCACACCTCTGGCGGCGGCGGCTCGCGCGACTCCCCCTCCCTGTAGGGCTCAAGCCCGCTGCTGAGTCTGTGGAGCGTGTGAAGCAGCTGCTGCACGGCAGGCTTGTCTGGCAGCTGCAGCTCCAGCTGCGTGTGTGTGTGTGTGTATGTGTGTGCGTGTGTGCGTGTGTGTGGGCAGCTGCTGCACGGCAGGCTTGTCTGTCAGCTGCAGCTCCAGCTGCGTGCATGTGTGTGAGTGTGTGTGTGTGTGCGTGTGTGCGTCAGGCGTGCGGTGGAGCGTGAGGAGCAGCTGCTGCCAGCTGCGTGTGTGTAAATGTATGTATGGGTGTGTGTGCGCGTGCGTGTCAGGTGTACACACAAACACACTCTCACACACGCACTGAAACTGTGACGGTGGCCTTGGTGGATGCCGACTGCCGTGTGCCGCGCAGATCCCGACACCTGAGACACACACACACACACACACACACGAACATACACACGCACACACACACATACACACACACGCACCGAGATCGTGACGGTGCCACTCGTAGCATTGCTGGATGCCGACAGCCCTGCCGCAGCCTGCTTCTCCAGCTGGGACGGCTGCGCGGGTGCAGTGTGGTATATACGTGTGACATGTGACAGAAGTGTGGAGGTGTGACATGGGAGTGTGGCATGGGAGTGGGCCTGATGCCGAACCCCTCCAGCTGGGACGGCTGCGCGGGTGCAGTGTGGCATATCAATGTGACATGTGACAGAAGAGTGGGGGTGTGACGTGGGAGTGTGACATGGGAGTGTGACATGGGAGTGTGGGCCTGATGCCGACCGGCACCAGTGTGGCACAACAGTGGTTCAGAAATGCGTGACGCGGATGGTCATGCGGATGGCCATTCAGACCTCCGCGCCGCGTCGGAGCACGGAGCGCGACGCGTTGTTGCGTTAAGAGTGTGAAAATCGGCGATTTCCACACTTCCGCGTCAGAGGATCGCCCCAACCGCTACAAAGCGGCCCTGCGGCGCTGGTTCCGCGCCACAAGACCGCCATCGCGCTAAAACAAATATGCAACACTGATGCACACGCACGCACACATACACACACACACACACGCACACACCTTGACCTTGCTCACGCGTGCTGCCCTGATCGCCTCGCGCACTGCCCCCCCCCCTCTGCCATCCAGCCCATAGCCCCCACCCCCCCCCCCCCACACACACCGCACACACCTTTGTCTTGCTCGCTCGTGCGGCCTCCTGCGCGGACCTGATCGCCTCGTGCACCGGCCCCCCCTGGCCACACAGCACCGCACACACACACACACATACACACACACACACTCACACACATACACACGCGCACACACCTTGACCTTGCTCGCTCGTGCCGCCTCCTGCGCGGACCTGATCGCCTCGTGCACCGGCCCCCCCTGGCCACACAGCACTACACACACACACACACACACACACACACTCACACACATACACACGCGCACACACCTTGACCTTGCTCGCTCGTGCCGCCTCCTGCGCGGACCTGATCGCCTCGCGCACCTACCACCCTACACACCCTTTCGCAACACCTTCCTGCCACCTCCTTACCACCACCTTGCCTATTTCCTGCCACCTTCCTGCCACCTTCTAAACCTTTGACTTGCTCCCCCGTGCCGCATCCTGCGCGGCCCTGATCGCCTCGTGCACCGGCCCCCCCTGGCCATACAGCACCACATGCACACACACATACACACACACACACACACACGCACACACACCTTGACTTTGCTCGCTCGTGCCGCCTCCTGCGCGGCCCTGATCGCCTCGCGCACAGGGCGCGCGGCAGCCGCGCGGGCCTCTGCAGCCTTCTGCTGCTGAGTCAGCAGCTGCAGGTGTGTGTGTATGTGTGTGTGGGGGGGGGGGATGCACGCGGGCCTCTGCGGCCTTGTGCTCCTGAGTCAGCAGCTGCGTGTGTGTGAGTTGAGGATGAGTCAGCAGCAGCTGTGTGTGTGTGTGTGTGTGTGTGCGGGGGATGCACGCGGGCCTCTGCAGCCTTGTGCTCCAGAGTCAGCAGCTGTGTGTGTGTGTGTGTTGCGGTTAGGATGAGTCAGCAGCAGCAGCAGCAGCAGCTGTGTGTGTGTGTGTGGGTGCATGCATCAGGGTGTGTGTGTGCGCGTGTGTGTGCAGGGGGGGGGGCGCCTCTGCAGCCTTCTGCTGCTGAGTCAGCAGCTGCGTGTGTGTGTGTGCGCGCGCGCGTGTGTGTGCAGGGGGGGGGTGGGAGGCGCGGCAGCATCCATGCATCCGTAACCACTGATCCGTAACCACTGATCCATGCATCCGTAACCACTGATCCATAACCATTGATCCACAACCACTGATCCGTAACCACTGATCCATGCATCCGTAACCACTGATCCGTAACCATTGATCCATGCATCCGTAGCCACTGATCCGTAACCACTGATCCATAACCACTGATCCGTAACCACTGATCCATGCATCCGTAACCACTGATCCGTAACCATTGATCCATGCATCCGTAACCACTGATCCGTAACCACTGATCCATGCATCCGTGACCACTGATCCGTAACCATTGATCCATGCATCCGTAACCACTGATCCGTAACCACTGATCCATGCATCCGTAACCACTGATCCGTAACCATTGATCCATGCATCCGTAACCACTGATCCATAACCATTGATCCATAACCACTGATCCGTAACCGCTGATCCATGCATCCGTAACCACTGATCCGTAACCATTGATCCATGCATCCGTAACCACTGATCCGTAACCACTAATCCATGCATCCGTAACCACTGCTCCGTAACCATTGATCCATGCATCCGTAACCACTGATCCGTAACCACTGATCCATAACCACTGATCCGTAACCACTGATCCATGCATCCGTAACCATTGATCCATGCATCTGTAACCACTGATCCGTAACCACTGATCCATAACCACTGATCCGTAACCACTGATCCGCACCCACCTCAATCACATCCCCCACACCCCCGGTGCCGTCCGACCCGGCGGTCGCGAGGTACGGAGGAAGTGTGGCGGAAGTGTGGACTGCGGGAGGTGTGGACGAAGTGCCAGCCTCGCCGCTCGGGACGTGGGACGGCGGGCGGGAGGAGGTCGAGGCCTCGCCGCCCCTGTGGAGGGGGCTGGGTGGGTGGGGGGGGGGGGTGCGTGTGTTGGTGGGTGGGGTGGGGGGGTCTGGGCGAATGGTTGAAAGAAGAAGAACACACAAAATCGGGGAGGACGCGTGCAGTAGGGAGATGCAGTCCCGGACTGAGGGCGGCGGGCGGGACGAGGTCGAGGCCTCGCCGCCCCCTGTGGGGGGGGCTGGGTGGGGGGGTGGGGGGGGGGGCGCGTGTTGGTGGGTGGGTATGTGAGGGGGACCTGGGCGAACGGTTGAAGGAAGAAGAAAAAAGGGGGGAGGGGGAGGAAGTGTATAGGCTCCCGGGGGACGGCGGGCGGGACGAGGTCGAGGCCTCGCCGCCCCTGTGGAGGGGGCTGGGTGGGTGTGGGGGGGGGAGGTGCGTGTGTTGGTCTATGTGCGTGTGGTTGGGGGGTCTATGTGTGGTTGGGGAGTCTATGTGAGTGTGGTTGGGGGGGGGCCTGGGCGTTCGCTAGAATGGTTGAAAGAAGAAGAATGCAACGATGAGGGGAGGCAGCTTGTAGGGAGATGCGCGCTCCTGGGCAAGGGACTCCCCCTCCGCCCGCCACCACCACACATTTTGAGAGACAGTCGACACACACACACACACACATGTTGCGCGAACACACGCTATGACACATTTTGGAAGACAGTCGACACACACACAAACACATGTTGCGCGAACACACACTACAACACACACCTGTCGGTCGAGTAGTAGTTTGTGTAGACCTCGCCGTCGCTCTCGTCCCCGCCGCTCACACTGCAGGCAGTTTCAGTTTCGGTGTCAGTTTCGGTTTCGGTCGTTTCGGTTTCGGTTTCAGTTTCGGCAGCTTCAGTTTCGGTGTCAATTTTGGCAGTTTCAGTTTCGGTGTCAGTTTCGGCAGTTTCAGTTTCGGTTAAAGAGTTGGTTTTGGTTTCAGTGTGTGCGTACACCCCTCTCGTCGCCCTCGTGCCCGCCGCTCACACTGCGGCGCAATGGGCAGTTGCAGTGTCAGTTTCGGTTTCAGTGCCAGGGCCGGTTTTGCAGTCTAGCTTGAGCTTGCGTAGACCTCGCCGCCGCTCTCGTCCCCGCCGCCCACACTGTGGTGTAATAGGCAGTTGCAGTGTCAGTTTTGGAGTCGGTTTCAGTGTCAGCTTTGCTATTGACGTCATTGCCGCGCGCTCTGCACACGCAAACACACACACACACACACACACACACACACACACACGCACACACACACATACACAAGCGTAAAACGCCAAACATAGGCGTCTGACAGACTGTGAAATCGAACACACACACACACACCCACACACACGCACGTACACACACACTTGCGCCTGCCAGCAGCCGCCCGTGCCTTAAGCTCCCTACGCACACACACGCACACACACACGCACACATGCACGCACACACAAACACACACCTTCGCCCGCCGGCCGCCGCCCGTGCCACGCGCTCCCCGCACGCATAGTGGCACCAGCCCTCGAGGCCATACAGGGGGGCGATGTCTGGGCCGTGCTCCTCGATCACGCGTGCCCACACTGTGTGGAAGTGTGGGGAGGGTGTGGGAGTGTGGGGGCAGCGTTGGGCCCGTAACTTTACCTCCTGTCACTGTAACCGCCCGTAACGTTACGGGGCTTACTGGCCATCCCTCGCAAAGTGCCCGTCAACACCCCGTAACTGGAGAAAGGTGTGAAACAGTATGAATGTGCGCCCCACACCGTTGACTGGCACCAAAGAGCGTTGACTTGGGGTTACAAGAGGGGTTACGGGAGGGTTACGGGAAGAGTTTTGATAATTACGGATTACGGGCCACGCGGTGTGGGGTTACGGGCCCCACGCTGTGTGGGAGTGTGGGGGTGTGGGGAGGGTGTGGGAGGGTGTGGATGGGAGGGTGTGAGGATGTGGGGAGGGTGTGTGAGTGTGGGCGTGGGTGGGTGTGAGGATGTGGGGAGGGTGTGTGAGTATGTGGATGTGGGGAGGGTGTGTTGAGTGTGGGCGTGGGTGGGTGTGAGGATGTGGGGAGGGTGTGGGAGGGTGTGGATGTAAGGAGGGTGTGTGAGTGTATGGATGTGGGGAGGGTGTGTTGAGTGTGGGCGTGGGTGGGTGCGGGGAAACTCGCGCACAGTCCCACACCCCGTGCGAGGCTCAAGCGTGTGTTGGTGGTGGGATGCGTACGGGCGTCTGCGTGTGTGCCATCCGCGTGTGCATGCGCTGCACACACAGCACACAACACACAACACACAACACAGAAAGAGAGAGAGAGATATCGTTACAGAGAACTCTGAACGGCAGACCTAGATAGGCTGTTTCTAGTCATCAATTGAGGAGATTCCGTTTGAAGGCGGGAGACCAACCGTGCGCCAGCAAGAGGGTGAACAACCTCATTCGTAAAGCAGTGGGGGAAAGGGGCAGTGGCGGGTCATTGACGGCTGTGTTCGTCAATCCGCCTCGACTGAGTTTAAACTAGGTGTCGGCAGAAGGACTTCCACAGTTGTGGAAATCATGCTAAGATGATCCACTCGGTGGTGACTCGCTCGGCGAACTCGGGGCGCTCGGGGATGTCGCGTGTGAAGTTGAAGAGATGGATGTTTGCGGGGTTTTTTAACACACACACACACGCACACACACACGTTTTTTTTTTGACACACACACACACACACACACACACACGGGCTGCGCACGGACACCTGCGTGTGTGCCATTTGCGTGTGCGTGCGCTGCACACACAACACACAATACACACACACTTGCACACACACACATGCGCACACACACGCATGCATGCACACACACACACACACACATGCACACGCACGCACACACACACACGCACACACACGCATACACACACGCATGCATGCCCCCTCCCCACACACACAAACATGCATGCCCCCCCCCCACATACACACACACCTGCGTGGAACGGTCCACACCCCAGGTAAAATGGCCCTGCGCGGTTCAGGCAGCTGCACGCGCGCACACACACACACACATACACACACACACACACACACCTGTGTGGAACGGTCCACACCCCAGGTCAAACGGCCCTGCGCGGTAGAGGCAGCTGCCAGAGTTCCTGCGCTGATTTGAAGGCCGCAGCAGCAGCGCAGGGCTGGGCTGCACCTGTGTGTGTGTGTGTGTGTGTGTGTGTGTGTGTGAGCTCCTGCGCTGATTCGACGGCCGCAGCAGCAGCGCAGGGCTGGGCTGCACCTGTGTGTGTGTGTGTGTGTGTGAGCTCCTGCGCTGATTTGACGGCATCAGCAGCAGCGCAGGGCTGGGCTGCATCTGTGTGTGTGTGAGTGTGTTTGTGTGTGTGTGTGTGTGTGTGTGACTGTGTGTGTGTGTGTGTGTGAGCTCCTGCGCTGATCCAACAGCAGTAGCACCAGCAGCAGCACCAGCACCAGCACAGGGCTGGGCTGCACCTGCGGGAGGGTGGGGGGGGGCATGTGTGTGTGTGCACGTGTGTGTGTGTGTTTGTAGGGTTGCAAGGACCCGTATATCCCGTACATCCGTGTTTACGGCCGTACATGCGTATGTCGAAAATGGCGCATACGAATGCAACATACGGTTTGGGATTCAAGTAAAAGGCGTAAAGGCCGTTACTCCTTCAATACTGCATGGAGTTTGATGATTCGAGTTGCATTGGAAAGCTCATAACGAGGGCTTTCCAAAACACTGCTTGGATGCAGTGTGGGGTGGATGGAAATTTGTGGTCTGTGAGTGTGGGATGTGAACTTTGCGTGCCACCAGAATACACGGATCTATGGCCGTATATACGTAAATACGGATACACTAGGCCGTCCCATGTACGGGTCCCCGTAACCCTATGTGTTTGTGTGCGCACGCGTGTGAGTGTGTCTGTGCATGCGCGCGCGTGCGCGCGGGTGTGTGTGTGTGTGCATGCATGCATGTGTGTGCCTGTGCACGCGCGCGTGTGCACGCGCGCGTGTGTGTGTGTGTGTGTGCGCGTGCGTGTGTGTGTACCTGCAGCCACGCCTTTGACGACGACGACGCATCCACGCGCGTGCCCTGGCCGCACAGGCAGCACACCGCACATGCGAGCAGGCCGCCGTGTGCTGCGCTGCCCTGTGGTGTGGGAAGTGTGGGGGGATGGTGTGTGGGTTTGTGTCGGTGTGTGTGTGGGGGGGGGGGGGGGGCGTGTGTACACGCGCAAGTGGTCGATGGCTGTTCTAAACACAGCCCCGAGTCGGGTGGACGGCGAGTGCCCGCGTGCGAGCTGCATGTGTTGTGTGTGCATGCATGCATGCGTGCGTGCGTGCTTGCGTGCGTGTGTGTATGTGTGTGTGTATGTGTGTGTGTGAGTGTGCCTGCCTGCCTGCATGCATCATTGTACGAGTCGCGCACAAGCACCTTGAAGCCCGGGTCTTTGAGGGTCTCTGCGACCACGACCTTCTTCAGAGGGTGGTGGAAGCTCGGCATGCTGCTGCTGCTGCTGCTGCTGCCGACACGTACGCCTGGGGGGGCGGGGGGGGAGGGGGGGAGGTGGTGCGTGGGGCTGCATGCGCATGTGCGTCCCGTGCCCATGCACCATGCATGCGGGGTCCTTGCTTGAGCCATGCAATGAGCATGCTGCCCCAACCCACGGAGGACCGGCGTCGGCATAAAGGCACGCGCGCGCGTCGCATGCGTGCCTCATCAGGAGCGCGATCGTGCCTGATCGCACGGCTCTGCATGCGCGTACCCACCGCCCATGCGCGCAGCACCTCCGCGTATTGACCCACCTCGTGTTTTGACCCAGCTCCCCGCTGCTCTCGGAGGGCGATGCAACCGTGTACACCTGTGCTTGCTGCTTTTGGCGCGGCAACTCTGGCAGGGAAGCCGCTGGTGGTCGCCGCGCCCAGGGCCGATCTCGGCCCTGTGTGGGCCTTAGACCCGTCCCCTTGCGTGATAAGGTCTGCGGCAAAGAACATGCTCCAACCTCAGATGTGAGCCATGTAGGACTGCGTTGCCGTCCGAACTGTGTGGAGTCCAAACCATTGCGTCAAGCCGCGTGATAGCCCACACACGGCCCAATTGCTCGCAGGGTGGCACCACCCTTATAATAAAGAAGACCCACGAGCTTCAGCCTCACGGAAGACACGCGTGAGTTGGGACGCGGGAGAATCCAAACGGGAGAGGGCGCGCATGCACTTCCCTCAACCCTGTAGCTATTCCATGTTGCAGGCACTCAGGGGCTGACACCAATCCCTGCTGGGTAGCTGGCAAGACCCACAAGCACTTGCCCGTTTATTGTGCAAGCATGTATGACATGACATGGGTGTGCATTGCACAGTCAATGTTTATTGAGAGTAGTAAGGAGGGGATGGGTTGGACACGGGGCCAGAGGGAGGCAACAGGGGGGAGGACACCAAAGAAAACGAGCAAGTCCCCTCGCACCTCACCCCCAATGCAACCAGCACTACCACCCAGCACACGATGCCCACGCGCCATTCAACTCATAGGGTGCAGTTGTGCGCACGTACCGCTTGCAGGTGTTGTGTGTCCTGGTGTTGCACGCTCCCAGTCTGTTGCGCCACCCCCACTGCCACCCGCATCCCCGAACCAGCGCTGACTCAATGCCTGCGATGCATGCACGCCCATGAGGGGACGGACCATAGCCCCGAGTGTGTGCACAGCATAACTGTTGCATGCCCATGCATGCACACGCGCGCAGGGGGGCGCCAGCAGCAGTTGTGACCCGAGGCGCCAGGAGCTCAGTGCAGTAAGCAGCAGCACTGAGAAGCAGCTGTAGCCCACACAGCGTCGCCGCGCACGCCCCGTGCGCACGCGCACAGCCGGCGCACACACCCAGCCGCCCAGCTGCTGCCAGCCATGGCGAACAGAGCGTATGGCGGCATGCAGGCTGCGCCAGCGGGCCAGCGAGAAGTGAACATGAAGTTCAAGGTGTGCTGATGGATGTGTGTGTGTGTGTGCATGTGTGTGTGCGTGTGCGTGTGCGTGTGCGTGTGTGTGTTGGCGGGGGGCGAGCGAGCACCAATAAGGCGGATACAGACACCTCCACATCGCCACAAACACAAACACAACCACCGCAACCACCACAACCACAACCACCACAAGCACAACCACAACCAACTCCACAGGTCGTGAAAGTGGTCGGCAAGGGGTCGTACGGCACGGTGTATCAGGTGCCACATCACCACAACCACCACAATCACCACAACCACCACAACCACCACAACCACCACAACCACCACAACCACCACCACAACCACCACCACAACCACCACAACCACCACAACCACCACAACGATGATGTGCCACATCACCACAACCACCACAACCACAACCACCAACTCCACAGGTCGTGAAAGTGGTCGGCAAGGGGTCCTACGGCACGGTGTACCAGGTGCAGCGGCTCAGCGACGGCAAGACGTACGCTCTCAAGGAGATGGACGTCCGCGCAATGTCACAGGTGTGTGTGTGTGTGTGTCTCTCTCTCTCTCATTCTCCCTTTCTCTCTCTCTCTTCTTTCTCTCACTCTCTTTCTCTCACACACGCACACGCATGCACACGTACGCACACACGCACACACACGCACGCACACACACACACACACACATACGCCTTCACCCCCGCCCCCACACACACAAGCATGCACACATGCATGCACACACACACGCACACACGCACACACGCACACGCACACGCATGCAGGCCGAGCGCGAGGATGCCGCGAACGAGATCCGCCTGCTCGCGAGCGTGCAGCACCCCAACGTGATTGCGTACAACGAGGCCTTCCTTGACGGCAACAGGTGAAGAAAATGCCAACTTAACATTGAGACAACCTGAGCCCTAAGTTTAGCTAGCTTGGGAAGGGCCTAGCTTGGGCCTGTTAACACCCTACAGTAACAGTAACAGCAACACGGGGTTTCCAGCTTAGCAGGCTACTCTTCTACTAGAGACACCCGCCGATACTCCAGCACACTTAAGTACTAGAGTACCGCCGGCTCCCGGCCGATAGACTACCGCTCCCGCCGGCTAGACTACCCCAAACAGCGGTCTCTGAGAGACATGTCTGGCAAGGAGCATATAGGAGAGGACCTTCCTCAGGGTCACAGTAGTGGCCTTGTGGCCAGTCAAGCCGGCAGAGCCGACTGGCGCTGACTGGAACGGTCCCTGCCTGGCAGTGCATGGCTGTCCAGCTCTCGTTTGCATGGGGCTCAGCCGGCGCCCCATGCCTCATGCATGGCCAGGTCCCACCCTCCAGGGGTGCATGGACGACAGAGTTGTCATGGAGGCTGCCTGAAGACCTTCCAACGCCAGTCACCGGCAGACGAGCGACCCCGAGGATGAGCGCGGTGACGAACGCTGCGATTGGTGAAGCGGATTTACTCTGTGTTGCCTCGGCGGTCGCCACCGCTGAAGCCGTGATGGTAGCCCGCCTCCACGGGCAGCCATCTTGACCAATGTCCAGCATGCATTGACGGGCGCCAGCTCCTCCGCTCGTCGATCAACTCGTCGAGATCGGTGCCGCATGGCGTCCTGCATGGGGGGAGGATAAGGGCCGTCTCCCAGCACGGGCCGCGGCAGCGCCGCGGCTACTCGCCAAGCCATGGCAGCGCCGGGCAAGCCGCTCCTGAAGTGTTCCACCGAGGGGCAGTCTAGCAGGAGCCGGGCCAGTCGTATTTTACCCCGCTCGTCAGCGGCACGGCGATCCTCGTCACCAGCAGCGCCGCATTGCTGGGTCCATGGCTCGGCGACGAGAACGCGCCTCCGTTAATCGGACCCCAAACGCGCTGTCCGTGGTCAACACCCTAGATGCTTAAAAACAATCTTACCCCTCCCCCAAACGTGATTGCGCACATCGAGGCCGTACTTTACGGCAAAAGCCCGCTACCCTGAAACCCCTAAAACCCCAAAACTCTGAAAGCTTAAAACCCCTATTCAAGCGTTCAAACCCTAGACCCTAGACCTAGACGGCGACAGGTGGAGCAGTTACAGTTACATCGGCTTTCCAGCAAAGACTACCTCTAGTCCTAGTACTACCGCCTAGACCCAAGTCCAGTTCTGGCCCTAACAATTACTTGTGAGGGGCGGTAGCCACCAGCCGGCTGCCTGCCAACGTGTAGTCCTAGAGCAAAAAGGAGAGCTATTGTGCGACGCCTCCAAAATAGGTCCTAACTGCTTCCAGGGGATAGGGGGTCAAGTGGCGCTTGCCAATCTACTTGACCGCCGAGGTGGAGGGGCCGGCGCCTGAAGGGCAGCTGGACCGTACGCCACGGCTCTCCACCTGACCCTATCCTGAGCACGTGGTGGTGGAGCCCGCAAACCTAAAACTCTGAAACCCTAAAACCGGGTCAACCCTCACTGTCAGCGTGTTTTCCCACTCTTAGAAGTTTTCTAGAAAACTTCTAGGTTTTCTAGTTGCGCTAGAAGGCCCCGGAGCGGCCCCCCAGCCAACCTAGAAGAAGTGTGTTTTCTTCGAGTCACAGCGAATGTTCAGTCGTCATCGCTAGCGTCTCCGACGTCGAGAACGCTTCAGTCAAAGTCGGTCCCCACCCTTCTTCTAGGCTAGAAGGAACTTCTAGGTCGCAAGTGGGAACACACCCTTGATCTCCTAAACCCCACACACCGCACACACTGCAAAACAGGATCTGCATCATCATGGACTTTGCGCCAGACGGCGACCTCGCGCGCGTGATCAAAAAGTACCAGACGATGAAGCGGACGATGCCGGACGACCTCGTATGGAAGCTATTCATCCAGGTAGGAGGTCTTCTTAGGTCGAGTTACGAGCTGAATTCAATTGTGAATCAAGTGTATGTTTGTGCGTGGTCGGTCGGGGTTCAATGTGGTGGCGGCGGTGGTGGTGGGGAGGGGGGGGGGCGGGGGGGGGGGGGGGGAACAAGAGCACCAGGCCATGGACACACGCACGCGCACATGCACACGCAGATCTGCGCCGGCCTCTCAGCGCTCCACTCGATCAAGATCCTGCACCGCGACATGAAGCCGGGCAACATCATGATCATGCCGAACGACGTCGCAAAGATCGGGGACCTGGGCATCGCGAAGCTGCTGTCAAAGGTGTGGATGACGTGTGGATTTGTGTGGACTTGTGTGAAGCAGTAACACGTGATAAGTGAGAACGTAGAGGTCTTGGACCTAGGCATCATGGATCATGTGTGAAATCTCGTGTGAATTCGTGTGGGCTGACTGCAACGCTGCGCTGCGCTGACACGCGCACACGTACCGCAGACGGTCGCCGCCAAGACTCAGATCGGGACACCGCACTACATGCCGCCGGAGATTTGGAAGAACCGGCCGTACGGGTTCCAGTCGGACGTGTGGGCAGTGGGGTGCCTGCTGTATGAGATGCTGTCGCTCAAGGTGCCTTTTGAGGCGCGCAACATCAACGAGCTCCGTACAAAGGTACGCAGCAGCAGAAACGGCAGCGACAACAACCGCAACACATCAGCAACAACAGAAAACAAAAACAGTAACAGGAGCAACAACCACAACAACAACAACAACAACAGCAACAACGCCACCGTGCCACGAACAGCACCTCACAAACACGCGTGCCACAAACACACGCGCGCCCCTTCCAGGTCACGCGCGGCACCTACCCCCCGCCCCCGGCGTCGAGCGACCGCCAGCTCGTTGAGCTTGTCAAGGAGTGCTTACAGCAGGTGGGGGTGCCTAGTTTGTGGGTGGGTTGCGTGGCAAACCGACGGCATGGGGCCGCAGCTGCCGCGCAAAGCAGCTATGCAGAGGCGGCGATTCTACAAAGAGCGACTGTACTAGGAGCAGAGACCCCGTCCGCTGAGGCCAGGCCCTCCCCTGCCCTGCCCTCTGCCCCCCCTGCCACCCGTCTCCAGGACCCAGCGCGCCGCCCGACGCTCGAGCAGATCCTTTCGAGCGCGTCGGTGCGCGCCAAGATGCACCTGCTGCCGGTGCCGCAGCAGCAGATCCTCGCGCCGCCCAACCGAGGGGGTGAGTGCGGGCAGGGCGGGGTGGGCCCTACCACACACACACACACGCACGCACGCACGCATGCACACACACACACGCACACACGCACGCACACACACACACGCCGCGCCTGCTTGTGCACACGCACGCATAACCGCAGGCCACCAGATGCTGGACACCATCAAGGTGCCGCGCAACTTCCAGATGATCAAGAACAAGCTGCCCCCCGCACAGTACGGTGGTCCTGGTGGGCCCGGTGATTTCAACGGCGGCGACGACACGGGCGGGTCGGGGGAAGAGGACGAGGTGGCGCGCCTGCCGTCGGTGCCAAAGCCGCAGCAGCCGTCGCAGCTGCAGCTGCAGCAGCAGCAGCAGCAGCAGCAGCAGCGCGTCGCGCAGCAGCAGCGGGAGCAGCAGCAGCGGGAGCAGCGGGAGCAGCAGCAGCAACGCGCCGCGCAGCAGCAGCGCGTCGCGCAGGCTCCGCTCCCGGCAGCGCTGCAGCCCGCGCGCAACGCGCCGCAATATGGCGCGCCGCCAGCGCGCGCGTCCGCCGCCGCCGCTGCCGCGCAATACGGGCGGGTTGACCCCGTGATTGCCGAGATGCAGCGCAAGGCGGCTGCGATCGGGAACGTGTACAACGTGTACAACAAGCAGCCGCAGCCGGCGCCGCGCTCCGAGGCGTCCGCGGTGCCGTCGTGGTACCAGCAACAGGCTCCGCAGATCTCGGAGTCGCGTGCTGCATACGGCGCGTTCTACCACAGTCCGTCGACAGCGGCGCACGCACGCGTGCAGGTGTGGGGGCTCCCTCTTGGTGACCGAGCTGTCAGTCTGCTGGACGCCTGTGACTCCCTCCCACACACACAATATCCTACCACCGTGCACATGCCACTCGCAGGAGCAGCGCGCACAGCAGGTGCAGCAGCAGCAGCAGCCGTACAAGGGCTACTACAACCCCAACAATGGCGGGGGCCAGCCACAGGCCGCCCCGAACGCACACGCTGCGTATAACGCCGGCGGTGCGCGCGGGGGCGCGTACCAGCCTGCTGGTGGAAGGCTGCAGCCGCTCGGCAACAACGCACAAAAGCAGGTGGGCTTCTGAAGGTGACCACAAGTTGACCTGCTCGTTGCTCCACCTATGAGAGCTCTGTGTCCTGAAACATCTCCACTCACCCCACCCCATCTCCACCCCCCAACGTGCACGCGCGCACGCAGGCCAACAGGCGTGCAGGCGGTGATGCCCACTCGCAGGCTGGCTCGCAGGCCTCGGCCCCGCCATGGAACTACAGAGGGGGGGCCGTTGCGCGGGGCGGCGGCGGTGGAGGCGCGCTGCGCGCCGGGCCCGGTGGTCCCGTGAGCGTGGCTGGCGAAGCGGTCGCACGGTACCCACCTATGCAGTGGAAGGCGGGCGGGTACTAGTGCTGGTGATGTTGACGGGTTATTACGGCGGTGGCTGACTGACACGTTGGGAACAGGGAGGTCAACGGATAGACAGACGGACGGTAACGGACTGGGCGACTTATATATGCACGACGACACACCCGTTCCCAAAACTCGACCCCAAACTCTGAAGCAGCAACACAACGTGACCCCTTGCATTGATCCATAGACTTTGCTGCGCTAGGTGGACTGGGTGGGGATGGCAGGAGTGGTAAGCAGGAGGAAGACGAGCAGACGAGTCACGGACGCTTGCGACCCAGCCTCTCCCCCCGGCGGCGTAGCTGACATGACGCCCTTTCGATGAGTGTTGCTTGCGGGGGTGCAGGGCTTGTTTTACAAAGACCACACAGAGTGGTTCGAAGCCTTGCAAGTGCGATGGGTGCGTGGGGGGAGGCAGCCATACCCTGCCAACTGGCCTTGCAGGGGGTGGGGGTGGATGTGCGTGTGTATCATGCGCGTGCCCCCTTCTCCGGGCGCCCCGATCCTTTCAGATGTGGGTGCCCGGCTCGCCTTCGCGCGTGAGCTGGGCCCTTGCACTGCGTGCGCAAGGGCGGCTGTAACACACTGGCCTTGGCATGGGGCGGCGGAGACAAAGACCCCACTCGCGTTTGCGGCGGGCGCGGGCGAGTGGGTGCCGTGATGGGTGCGTGGGGGGGAGCGGGCAGGCCTCGCACGCTCCGGCGGCGTTTGTCGTCAGCCGCGCACTACAGCGCTCGTGCCACTCTCGATCACCCCCCCCCCCCCTTGTCTCTCTCGTCGTTTTTTTTGCGGTCGTTCTTGTGTCGTGGGGTCAAAGGCGGCGCGGCGTCAAGAGTGACGCGCTTGTTGGCGCCGCCGGTGCCTCAGACGCATCCTGCTGCTCTGGGTGCCGGGCCACGGCCGCGGCCACGGCCACGCCGTTAAGTTATAGTGATCTCAGTATTGAGGGGGGGTGGACGCATCGTGGTAAAATAATGGGGGAAGGGAGGGAGGGGGAGGGACGGAGGGGGTGGGTGGGTGTGTGGACGCGCAGCCAGCCGCCCACGGCCCACGCCCCCCTCGCAAATGCGAGGCGGGCGAGGCGGGGGGGGGGGGGCAATGCGCTGTCAATGTCAACGGTCAAGTGGTCACGGGGCACAATGCTCAGCCGACGGCTCCCGGGTCTTGTTTTGTGCGCCCGACGCCAACTCGGCGCCTACGTGCGCGAGGGTCGAGCGGATGGCAAGAGTGGCAAGGCCACCCCGCACACATCCCGCGCGTTGTGTGGGCTGCGTCTGAGGGACGCCCTGCCTGGCGCGTTGACGGCACCACTGCTGCGCCGCGTGCGGCGGCAGCTGCTATGCTGCTGCTGCGGCAGCTGCTGCATCTGCTGCTGCTGCCGCATCACTGCTGTGGCGGCAGCTGCGGCGGCTGCGGGTGCGCCTGCGCCGCCGCCACCGCGACAGGCATCGGCATCGGCATCGGGGCCGGCACGCCGGCCGCTTCTCCGCCGTGCACCGTCGGCGCCGCCGGCTGCTGCACCTGCTGCGCCGCCTGCCGCTCCATCGCGGCCTGGTGCATCTGGTGCATCTGGTGCTGCTGCGACGCGCGGCGCCCGCCGCCACGACCGCTGCCGTCGCGCGCGTCGCCGCCGCCGCCGTGCGACGCGTACGCGTGCTGCTGCTGCTGGTAACGCGGGTACGCGTGCGCCGGCGGGTGTGAGTGCGCGCTGCCGCTGTCGCTGGGCGGCGTGTGCTGCCCCGGCGCGCCGCCGCCAGCGCCAAAGTGCGCCGGCGCCGGCCCCCCCACGCCAGTATAGTAGCCGCCGTATGCCGCCGCCAGCGCGTGGCCAGCGTGGCCGACGCCCGAGCTGCCTGGGGAGAGGCCGGGGCCGGAGCCCCCTGCCCCGTACCCCTGCCCGCCGTAGCCCATGAGCACCCCGGGGTATCCGCCGTACGCCTGCGCGGCGTGGGAGGGGACGTGGAGGAGGTGTGGGGGCGTGGAGGAGGTGTGGGGACGTGGAAAAGGTGTGGGGGCGGAGACAGAGTCAGCGCGGCGGCGCTTAGAGCAGCGTGCAGCACCAGCATCAACCCGACGTGGCAGGCAAAACGGTGGTAAAGTGGTGGGGTTCAGGTTTTAGGTTTTAGGGTAAAAAAAAAAAAAAAACCCAAGTGGTGATGGTAGTGGCCCATCCATCCATCACAGCACCCCTGAGACGCGCCTGCATGCCGTAGGATCCGTAGAGCGCGTACGGGGAGGGCCCGCCCGGCGCGCCGGCGTACCCAAACCCTCCGCCGCCGCCCGCGTGGCCGCCCATGGCCCCGCCGTACGCCGCCATGTGCGCGTACGCCGCCGCCGCCGCGTCGTAGCCGCCGCGTCCGTGCCCGTGCCCGCCCATCGGGCCGCCACCGCCGCCGAGTCCGCCCGCGCTCATGCTGCGCCCGCCGCTACCTCCCATGACGCCCGGCACGCCGCCACCTCCGAAGCCGCCGCCCACCGCGCCACCGCCCATGGCCATGGCGCCGCCCATTGGGTGCATCGGGTTCAGCATGCCGGGCATGCCGCCGCGCCCGCTCTGCATCGCCATCGGCCCGCTGCCCTTTGGCGTCGCTGACTTGACCTCAACCTGGGGGAGCGGCGAAGGCAAAGGCTCGGGGTGCAGGGCGGGGAGAGGGGTCGAGTCCAGGCAACGGTTTGGGGTTTCAAGAGAGCGCCAGTGCTCGCAGGCTTTTGGGCGTGGTGGGGTGGTGGAGAGGCGCGGGCGCAGCAATAGCGGCAGCTGGGTGCGCGCAGTCACGAGGGCGTCGCGCCACGCACCTGCTTGCCCCCGAGCATGTGCATGGTGCCGGTCTTGAAGATGTCGTTCACGCTGTCCTCCTCCTCAAA
The DNA here is from genome assembly GCA_016618255.1 of Chlamydomonas sp. UWO 241. Lineage (NCBI taxonomy): Eukaryota > Viridiplantae > Chlorophyta > Chlorophyceae > Chlamydomonadales > Chlamydomonadaceae > Chlamydomonas > Chlamydomonas priscui. The sequence continues at coordinate 79,788 of VFSX01000142.1, read as the reverse complement.
CGTGACAAACCTGTGAGAGTGGCGTATGCGAGTGGGCGCATGTGGCGGTGGTGGCGATGAGCACCGCGGCGAGGCGGCACGCGCCTACAACAGGCGCAGATCGTCGATTGCTGCTGCTGCGCACCCGAATCCGCGCGACCGGTTGTTGTTGTGGTCGAACATGATGGTGGCCTCCTCCACGACGCCGAACTTGGCAAAGTACTTGCAGAAGGCCTCTGTAGGCGTGTGCAATACGCGCACACCGTGGTGGGAGTCTTGGTAAGTGCGTTTGGAGTGTGCGCACCGGAACGCAGCGCACAGGGAGGACTTCAGGGGGCGATTGTTCGCGTGGGCGTCGACGCGTTGCCGACGGCGCGACCCCGGACACACGCGCGCACGCACACGCACGCACACGTGCGCTTCGCAACAGTTTTGGGGCATCACCCACCCTCGGAGCAATCTGGTGCGAGTCCGCCCACAAAGATCTTCTTGCTGCGCGGCTTCTCGCTCTGGCTGCGCGGCACGCTCGGCTTGGCGTCGATCTGCGCGTAGGAGGCGTGCAGACAGCGTGCACTTCAGGGGTGCTGCCGAGATGCCGCGCGTCCTGCAGGGGCATCCCCCTTACCGTCCGCCCGTCGATACTGTGCGTCTGGCGGCACGCCGCTGCCGCCATCTCTGCGTCTTTGAAGGTGACGAAGCCGAAGCCGCGTGGGTTTTGCGTCAAGCGATCGCGCATGACAACCTGCATGGGGAGTGCGCGTGGGTGGTCGCCATGCAAAGGCTGGTACCGCATCGCAGCGTCCGGGCGCGCAGATTGGCCACTCACCACGTCCTCGATCTCGCCGTACTTGGAGAAGTAGGCGCGCAGCATGCCTGCGGGGAAGGGGGATGCAAAGGACATACATAACCCTCGAGGTACATGCGCGGATCACGCGCCATGGGCCGCTGCAGACCGCCCCACCTTCATCCGTGCCCCATGATAGGCCACCAAGGAACAGCTTGGCAGTGGACGCGACTGTGGAGGGCGAGGAGCCGAGCTGGGAGAGGCTGTGAGGAAAAGCATGGGCATGTGAGTGCACCTTGCCCGCCCCTCGTGCAGGGCGTACATGCGCCCACTGATCTGGCACGACACGTACCGTGCGCTACTCGACTGATCCAGCTGCACGGATGACGCGGTGGGGGTGCTCTCGCTTGGGGAGGCTGGGGCCAAGTCCAAGTCTTGCGCCTCCGCCATGGCGATCGCACACTGCTCGGCAAACAGCAGTGCTTCGTTGCAGGCCTTCTCTGTGTCCTGATTTGCGATTGACAGGGTGGTGTGCGCAATAAAGTGTGACAATAAGTAGTTTTTGTGACAACTGACAAAAGGAGGCAGAAGGGCACCTTTCCATCTTCCTGGACTCAACATCCCTGATTACACAAATCAACCCCAACCATGGATGGGAGCCAGGGTCGAAACGCTTGATGAAAGGGTGCCCCTTTACGCCACAGGATGCAGTCTTGGAGTCTGTCGGCTGCATCTGCACACCTGGACACCCATACCCACTTACGCCACTGTGCCTGGGCCAGTTGTGGCGTTGCGCGCAGAGTTCAAGAAATCCACCGATTGTCGCCCATACACCCCACCCTCACCCAGACAGGCACAAAAAAGCGCATGTGACGCGCGAGAGTTGGGACGCAGACTTGGCTCCTGTGCAACCTGGCTCCTTTCATCACATGAACATCGTTTTCTCAACCTGCCACAACTGCTCCTGGTCAAGGCAACTAACTAGGACACAATTCGACCCTTCACATGTCGTGCGCTGCGCGCGTCGATGCGAGGCCTCTATGCCCTGGCCACCAAACGCAGTCGAATCGGGCGGAATCAGCTGCCCAGGGGTCGACGAGACGCGCAATGCCGCCGGGCTCAGCCATGCATCATGCGTGCAGCTTTGTGCCCACGCCTCACCTTCACTCACGCGCATCGCCGTCGACGCGCGTGCTTGCATGCCGTGTGCTGGGTGCTGCTGCTGCTGTGTGTGCTGCTGCTGCTGGCGAGCACCACCCTATTGGCGCCCTGCCCGCAGCCCTCTCTGTAACCCGCTGTAGAAGGCTGTCAGCGCGTGCCGTCAGCTGTCAGCGCGTGCAGGTGGCGCCGCGCGGCGGCCAGCTCGGAGTGCGGCAGGGCGGCGCGCCCCGCGCTCGGCAGCAGCAGCGCCCGCAGGCACCGCGCGCCCTCGCCGTCGGGCAGGCGTGGCGGCTGCGGCAGGCAGCCGCGACAAAGCCACGCCAGGCTGGCGAGCAGCTGCGGCAGGCGGCGCAGCTGTGCGCGCTCACCCGCGCCTGCGTCTGCACCCGCCTGCCGTTCCCACCGCGCCGCCGCCGCCTCGATGCCCGCCGCCAGGACGCCCACCCGCGCGACTGCCGCCGCCGCCCACTCCTGCCCCGGGTGGTGGCGCGCCGCGACCAGAAGGCTGCACGCTGCAGCGAGCTGGCGCAGCCCCATGTGCGGGACATGCGGGCGCGTCGACAGGCAGTACGCGTGCAGCCACGGGCCCGGGGGCAGCACGCCACCGCCCGCCGCGCCCCGCCCGTCGTCACCATGGGGCGCGCCGCGCGCGGCTGCCCCCGCCGCTCCAGGCGCCCCGCGGGCGGCAGCGGGCGACACAGCGCGGCCCCCTGACGATGTGGCGCCCGTGCCGCCGTCGCCACCGTCGTCGCGGTCGCGGTCGCCGCCATCGGAGCCCCCCGACGACGGCCGCCCCGCCGCCGCTCCACCGCCGCCACCTGTGGCAGCCGACGCAGGCCGACGGCCGGTGACCTCCGCAAGCGATCCCAGCGCGACCGCGCACTGGTGCAGCTCGCTCGGCGGCATGCCTGGGGGCCGTGGGCGGGGAGTCAGGTTGCGCAGGCACGGCACGCAGCAGAGAGGGCGCATCCAATCCCTCCCCCCCTCCCCCAGCCCTGCCCCAGCCCCCGACGTGACTAACAAACTATCCCATCTCTTCCCCCCCCCCCCATGGTTCGGAAACCCTCATACCTGGAAGGTATGGCGTCGCGCGGCTGCACCACGCGCGCACCCACGCACCCAGGCCGCCGCTGCCACCACCACCATCAGAGCCAGCCAGCAGCAGCGCGGCGTCGTTGCCGGGGCCATCGGCGCACAGCGACGCCGCGAGCGACACGCCGTACAGGAGGTTGGTGAGCGATCGGCGGTCAAACTCGAACTCGGGCGGCGCATTGCCGCCGCCGTTGCCGCCCGCCGTCGCGGGTCCGCCGCCGCGCCCGCCGCCCCCGCCGCCCCCGCGCTGGCTGCCCCCGCGCGCGCTCCCACCGCGACCGCTGCTGTTGCCGCGCGGCGCCATCAGCAGTGAGCGCGCAAGCAGCGTGCGCACCGTCGACGCGCGCAGCCGCGCGCAGCTCTCCGCCAGCAGCGCGTTCAGCCGCGCGGCCGACGGCGCCCACACCGCGTCGCCGACGACGGCGTCCGCACCGCCACTACGTCGGGCTCCGCCCCCGTTGCCGCCGCTGCTGCCACCGTCCCCGCGCCCCCGCGATCGTGCCGAGGCCGTCGCAGCAGCGCCCGCCGCCCGGCAGTGCATCGCGCCGACCCCGAGCGAGTACGCGAGCTGCGCGAGCGCGCGCCCGTCGAGCGCCGCGGCCGCGGCCGCCGCGCGCGCCTCGACCGCGTCCCACAGCCACGGCGACGCGTCGCCCAGCGCCGCGGCTGCGCGCGCGAGCGTCGCGAGCTCGCGGCCGCGCATCGACTCGCACGCGCGCGCCGCGGTCAGCGACAGGCGCGCCAGCAGCGCCTCGACGTCGGAGCGGTCGGGCCTCGGCACGCGCGCCAGCAGCGGCGGGGGCAGCGCAGAGGAGATGGGGGCGGGGGCGGGCGTGGGCGCGTGGGCGCGGCGCGCGCCCGGCCCGGCGGCGGGCCGCGCGGTGTTCCATGCCTGGGGCCCGCCTGCCCCTCCCCCTCCTCCGCCTCCCCCTCCGCTGCTGCCCGCCCCCTCGCCACCGCCGCACTCGTCGCGCAGCGTGCGCGCGAGGTTGGTGTACAGCGCGGCGACGTTGACCGCGTGGATGGGCGGGTCGGCGTCGGTGTCGGCGCCTGCATACACGGGAGGACACGGGGAAAATTGGCACAGGGGCAAGTTCGTTCATTTTGCTACTTGGGAGCTGGTACCTGCTGGCTGGCTGTGTGCCTGGCGCCCCCTCCCCTTCTGGACTTGAGCTGGGCGAATGTGGGGGAACCCATGGTCCAGGAGGCTCCTATGGGGGTCCATCAGGTAGCCCGCCTCACGAGGCAGCTCCCCCAGCCCCACGCCCCGAGGGTGCTTACTGTGAACTATTTGCTCGGGGTCCAGAATACAGGCGATATTTGGCTCCTATAGATACTGTGTTTTGACTAGGATGGTGGTGGTGTGTGTGTGTGGGGGGGTGCCACGCCCGAGATTTTGACTGAAGAGGGCGCCACGGAGGGTTCCCCACAGTGGTTCCGCTAAGGATCATGGGGAAATGATGGCTCAACTCGGGCCTCACGGCCCACTCCCCACTCCCCACCCGCCGGAGGCGTTTTTTGGGAAAAAGGGCACGGGGGGGGGGGCAGAAAAGAAAATGCTGGAACACATGGTACAAATAAATATGCCCCCCCCTGCCCCCCCCCCATCTCATAAAATACGCCATGCATGGAGCCGGGACCAATGCGCATGGCTTCCTTGCAGTGAGGGCTACCCATCACAATGTCTAAGTCGCCGGCAGATGGCCAAAATCACCCCCCAAATCTAGCCATTCCATGGCTTAGTTTACGGGCACCAAGGAGTGTGGACCCTCCAGTTCACACTTTCTCTCCTGAGGTGTTTTGCTGTGCTCTCCAAGGACATTCAGATGGCGTCGGTCCCATCTCAATCCATGAAGGTTGCTAAAATTCCTTGTGGGCACTTGGTACACCGAAGGCAGCATGCGGGGGAGTTGGGGCGTTGAGGGGGTGTTGACCCCCACCTTATAACCCAGGGTCACTTCTTAGATTGGATTTGTGCTCCTCTTATCAAGGCGGTTCCAATGGTGGTTTTCCCGTCCAAAACGGCCCACTAGAAAGAAAGTGCTGAACCCACCAAAGAAAGCTCTGGACCCCCCAAAGAAAGCTCTGGACCCCCCCCTACCCCCCCCCCCCAACTTTGAGCCCTCACATCTCGGCCCCCAGGTGTCGAAATTCATAAATTCTGATGGTTTTGGAACATTCACAGCAAGGAGACAAGATTCCAGCTTGTGTTCCATTTCTCGTGTTTTCTGCCCCCCCCCTTGGAAAAGGGTGTGAAAATGTCGACATCCACATTTTTTTCTAAATTCGCGCAGTTTCAACCCACAGCGCCAGCCCGAATCTGCCAATCTCAACCTGCTGCTGCGGGTTTGCGGGCTGTGGGTTGGCCAACGGAACCACTGGTTTCACACCCCTTCCGGCGCCCACGCACGCTCCGCGCTGCCCCCAACACACCCACGCGCTCGATACACGTACGAGCTCCGATTCCAAAGCTGGTTCTGGCAGCCGTGTAAAGATTCTACATCATGTATTATTGCACCTCGTCGGGAGGCATCCGGTCGGTGGCTACCGCCCCCCTCACAAGTCATTTTCAGGACCGGAACTTGACTTGGGTCTAGACGGTGGTTCTAGGACTAGCGTTGGCAGGCAGCTGGCTGGTGGCTACCGCCCCTCACAAGTAATTGTTAGGGCCAGAACTGGACTTGGGTCTAGGCGGTGGTACTAGGGTACAGGGTAGTCCTAGGGTACTAGTAGCCTACTACTTTAGGGTACTAGTAGCCTAGGACTACCCTAGTACTAGTACCCTAAACCCTTAACCCTAGGACTACCCTAGTACCCTAGGACTATTAAACCCTAGGACTAGAGGTAGTCTTTCCTGGAAAGCTGATGTAACTGTAACCAGGACTAGCAGGTGCCCCTGCTTGAGGTACGCCGATGTTGCTGTTAGGTAATGCTTTGGAGCCCCACCTGCGTACAGCGCCGCGACGCCGTGCCAGTCGCGCGCGCGGCCCAGCGCGAGCGTGAGCTCGATCGACTCGGCGCGCCCAAACACGCGCGGCTCCGCGCGCGGCCGTGCCGGCTTCTTGCGCTTGGCCAGCACCGACACAGCACGCGAGCGGCGCGGGCGCAGCGGCTGCAGCGGCATGCGCGGCGGCGGCAGCAGGCAGCGTGCCGGAGCGCCGCATGGGCGGAGCCTGGTGGGCTGCGCACGGGCATGCGCCCTCGGCTGCGCCGCCTTTGCCGCCCTCATGTCAGCACGCCCTCATGAAGATGGCAGCACCATGCGCACGCGCCCCCCACTCCATACACCGCTGTCCTGCTGCTGTCACGTCCATGCGCTCCATGCATGCATGCATGAAGGCGTGCTGCCTGCTCGGCTGTGCCTGGAGTCACCGAAGATCGGAGGAATGACTATGTATACTTATGACTGTGATGGACAGTGGCTGACGCGTTGCTGTTGACACGCTCATCACTCCTGCAAGTCACTCATTTCGTGTGGAACTGGAGAACAGAAGCGCACAGCTGATCTGAGCCTGATCTGAGTTGCGGTGCCGACTTGGGGTGGTTGTTTTCCTCAGGACGGGTGCGATCGGGCGCCTGTCTTTCGCAATGGCCACGGCTCCTAGCCTAGCGACTCGCAGGAGTGGGAGTGCAGCACTCGTGGCGGTACTGCTGTGCGCCCTCACACCTCGGTGTATTGTGAGCCAGGAGGGCATCGAACCCACGTCGTACCTGAAGATGCAGGTGGGTTTGCGGGGTGTACCATGCGAGCCCGTTGCATGGCGCGCCATGCAACCTCTCTCCATGCATCTGGCGGGCCTCGCCTGGTCTGGAACCTCCCCACCTTTATCCATATCCGCACAGGGCGGCGCACCCAGCTACCACGTGCAGGACGTGTGGGCCGCGCACGCGCACCTGCCAAACTATGAGCAGGTGCAGCAGGCGGCCGGCGACACGTTTGACTACCTGCCAAAGGAGTACCTGCGCGACTACCGCAACCCGTGCTGGCGCAGGGTGGGGGCCTGGGGGCCGAGAGTTTATGTGTGTGTGTGAGAGGGGGAGGTTGCGGGAGTGTGTGTGTGCCACAAGGCCCGCTGGCTGCCTTGTGCCTTCAAGTGCCTGCCACACTTCCACCCAGCATCGCTTACCCCTGCCCCACTTCCACCCTGCAACTGCTTACCCCACCCCACCCCAACTCACCCCACCCCACCGCTCACCCCACCTCAACCCTCCTTCAAGCGCCTGCCCATACTTCCTCCCAACCCACCACGCCCACACGACCTCACACAAAACAGGACCCAGGCCACCTCCACCACCGACCCACTAACACACAATCCCACCCGCTTCCATTCACTCCCACCCACCCCCAACAGGCGGCAGTGGATTTTGAAACTAACATCATTATCATCACCCTACAGGACCCACCGGAGGCGGGCCCCGACGGCCCCGCCGCCTTCAAGTGCCTGCCATACTTTCAGATCCTGGGCGTGTCGAAGTGTGGGACGACGGACCTGTACCACCGGCTCACGGCAAACCCAGACATGGTCGAGTGCGCATGGAAGGGTGAGGTGCGGCTGGCTAGTCCATGGAAAAGTCAGTGATTGGTTACAGCCATAGGAGCCCTGGTGGTGGTGGATTTTACAGCCGTGTGTAAAGCGCCGAACATGCACCATGTTCGACCTTGCTCGACGTATTGTAGCGCCCGAGCACTACCAACATGTGGCTAGAGTTTGTCTGTCTACCATGTTAAGTTCATAAGCTCTTCGCCAGGGGCTCCCGCCCTGGCGCCGCTCGATGGCGGACAACCGGGACAACTGCGCTTGGTACTGGGCGGCTGAAAATCTGGAAATTTGCCCTGAGCGGCTGTGACGCACAGCGCTACTGATGAACTGGTCCTGATGGGGCGAGGCTATGTGGCAGATGGGGCAGCGGTACGATGGAGAGCACGATGCACGATGGCGAGAATTGCGGCGAGCATGCACCCCCTCTCACAACGATCGGAACTCAAGCAGATTGCGGCTCCTAATGGTTTACTGTGCCTGGATGGAAGAGAGAGACGGATGGCGAGAAATTGAGAAACATGGGAAGCGAGGCACATGCGGCTAGGCTTTGTGAGGAGGTTGTGGCGCAGGGGTTCCCTGCCCCAAGGCGCAGATTATAGATGGCGCAGCAATCAATACACTAGCCGTGCGGCATGGGGCGAGGCGAGGCCCCACCAGCGGGCGGGCACCATAATGGAGATGGCGGCTAAGAACGAGGAATGCGGCTACCGGGGATGAGGCTACGGGTTATGCATGCCAGGGGACGGCGGACAAGGCTAATGCGTCATGGCGCATGGGTAAAGAACGGGGAATGAGGCTACGGGAGCTGGCGGGCGCGGCGCACGCATGGCGCGCGCGGCGCATGGGGGTTGCATGGCGGCGCTCTGCGCGTGCATGCATGGAGGAGATTGCTGGCGGGCATGGAGGAGATTGCTCGCGGGCGTGGAGGAGATTGCAGGCGGCAGCATGGAAGCGGATGGCGAGAAATTGAGAAACATGGGAAGCGAGGCACATGCGGCTAGGCTTTGTGAGGAGGTTGTGGCGCAGGGGTTCCCTGCCCCAAGGCGCAGATTATAGATGGCGCAGCAATCAATACACTAGCCGTGCGGCATGGGGCGAGGCGAGGCCCCACCAGCGGGCGGGCACCATAATGGAGATGGCGGTTAAGAACGGGGAATGAGGCTACAGGGAGAGGATACGGGTTACAGATGCCAAAGGGGACGGCGGAACAAGGATCAGCCATAGGTGTCACGGGGAATGGCTAAAGAACGGGAATGAGGCGGGTGGTACGGGTGCTGGCGCGCATGGAGCGCGGCGCGGCGCATGGAGATCGCATGGCGGCGCCCATGCATGGACGAGATTGCTGGCGGGCATTCAGGAGATTGCTGGCGGGCATGGAGGAGATTGCTGGCGGGCATACAGGAGATTGCTGGCGGGCGTGGAGGAGATTGCTGGCGGGCATGGAGGAGATTGCTGGAGCCAATGGCGGCGGCGGGACTAGTAGTAGAACACAGGCGCACACCAACAATGCGTTGCTGTTACTACCTGGGTGGTATAGGGTGGATCTGGGGGCCCAGTGTCCTGTCTAGGTCCAGTGCGTGCGCGCGTGTGGGGGTTTACCCTCACCCCTACCAGGTAGCCAGCCAGTTTCCCACTGAAACTGAGTTTAAGGTGTCTGGCGCTAGCGCCGACACCGGTCTTATACATCATTACTGGTGTCACACAGACTGTAAGATCCATCATCACCAACAGGCGGCTGGCTAGTGGTGGTGGGGGCCAGTGGTGTCATTAGCGCCCCCGCAGCCCCCGCAGATCCCGCTGCGGGGGCAAACCGCTGAATTTGGGGGGAAACTGCGGGGGCGAATTGCTGGAATTTTGCTCCGAAAGGTGTGGCATTCGACGTTTTACACTTTCCCGCGAAAAAACGCTTTGCTGTGGGGGCAATTCGGCAGGTTCCCTCCAATGTTGCGTGGGCGAACAGGATATTCTTGGTTTCCTGAATGACACCACTGGTGCGGGCCCAGTGGGTCGGGGCTGGGGGGGGGGTGAGGGCACGGCCACGATCTAACCCTAAACCTGGTACCTTCTCTTGCCTAAAACATGTAACCTGTATTCTAGGAACCTGAAACCAGCATTCCCTTCCCACGCCCCCCTCCCCCCCCCCCGTCTTCCCGCTCCCCCCCTGCTCCCCCCTTTCCCCCAGGCCCACACTTCTGGGACGAGTCCAACTACCCGGCAAACCGAAAGAGTGACAAGTGAGTAACTGTAACAGTACCATGAAAAGTAACAGTCACAGTAACAGCGACATCGGCTTTCCAGCGAAGACTACCTTCTAGTCCTACTACCACTGCCGACACCCAAGTCCGGTTATGACAAGTGAGAGGGCGGCATAATAGCACGACACGCTCACAACCAGTGATCCCCCCGCAAGCCGTATACTGCTCGGGTCCGGATTTCCCATTTCCCAGAAAACCACTCCACCCTCTCGAGTAGAAGAGTAGCCTGCTTATCTGGAAAGCCCGTGTTACACTTGGTTGGAGAGGGCGTGGCGGAGTGCGTTGGAAAGCTCTCGCCGGGAGCAGCACAGCAGCATGCGCGTTGCGTGAACACCCGCTGTGTATTGCGCCTGATATGAGCGGTCGAAGTTGCTCGAGCCGGAAAAGACTCACTACTAGACTACTTTTCAGGGGTCACTTATGAGTGGGCGGCATACTAGCACGACATGCCCACGGCACGCTCACAGCACATGCTCACAAAACGCTCACGACATGCCCACGGCACATTGTTGCGTCATGAGTTTGGCGGTTGAGGCACGCGGCACACGCCCCACGCATCCCCACACATCCCCACGCCCCACACTCATCTCCACATACCCCACACTCCACACATCCCCACACCAGATACGACGGCTCCTTTCCCGCGTACGTCCGCATATTCGACAAGCCCGCGTCAAAGATAGAGAAGCGAGCGAGCGCCGTAACGGGCGAGGCATCGTCGAATACATTCACAGGCGTGCTCACGTACACACGGTGGGTGTTTTGATTATGTTTTTTTTCCGGGTGTGGTGGTGGTGCGAGAGGGGGGGGGGACAAGCGCGCGTCACGGGCGAGGCGTCGTCGAAAACATTCACGGGCGTGCTGACATATGCCAGGTGGGTGTGGATGGTGTGTGTGGTGTGTGTGGATGGGTGTGGGTGTGGGTGGTGGGTGTGGGTTGTGGATGTGTGGGATGTGTGGGGAGGCATCGTCCAAACGTTCACGCCCGCACTCGCACACATACCACACACACACACACACACACACACACACACACACACACACACACAGGGGCGTCCGCTGGCCGCGCACGCTCAACTTCATGCTCGCTGAGCTGCTATGCGTGACACACACGCACACACACACATATGGAGAGACAAACAGACAAACGGACAAACACACACACGCACACACACACACACACAGGGGCGTCCGCTGGCCGCGCACGCTCAACGTAACGCTTGCACAGCTGCTGTGAGAGGCCACGCCATGGGCTCACACACACACACACACACATACAGACAGACACACACACACACACACACACAGGGGCGTCCGCTGGCCGCGCACGCTCAACGTAACGCTCGCGCAGCTGCTGTGGGAGGCCACGCCATGGGCAAGATTCATCGTACTGATGCGCGACCCTGTGAGCCGGTACTACAGGTATTTGTGTGTGTGTGTGGGGGGGGGGTCAACCCTGCGCCACAACTGTAGCTCCACTGGTGCCACCGTAATGGTGCATGTCATGCAACCCCCCATGCAAGGTCATGCGCGACCCGATGAGCCGTTACTACAGTTTGTTTTGTGTGTGGGTGGGCGGAGGGGGGGGGGCTTGATCCATCGCGCTGGAGGACGCCCTCCCACCCCCTCCCACTGTTACTCGCGCTGCTGCCTGCCCCTCACCCCATCCTCCAACGTGCCCTCGCAGCGCGCCCCACAACCTCCCCCACCACCACCAACCACCCCACCACAGTTCCCTCCCGCACCCTCCCAAAACCTCCCCCCCACCACCACCAACCCCCCCACCATGGTTCCCTGCCGCACACCCCACAACCTCCCCCACCACCAACCACCCACCACGGTTCCCTCCCGCACCCCCCCACCACCACCTCCCCCCCCACCAACCACCGCACCACGGTCCCTCCCGCACCCCCCACACCTCCCCCCACCAACCACCCACCAGGCGTCATGCAGCCCCCCACAACCTCCTCCCCACCACCACCCTCGCCGCGGTTCCCTCCCGACCCCCAGAACCTCCCCCACCACCACCCCACCACGGTTTCCCTCCCTCAGCCCCCACAACCTCCCCCCCCCACCAACCACCTCATCCTGATTCCCTCCCGCACCCCCCACAACTCCCCCCACCACAACCCCCCCCCTACAGTTCCCCCGCACCCCTACAACCCCCCCACCAACCCCCCCTGTTTCCCCCCCCCCCACACACCACCACCAACCACCGCACCATGGTTCCTTCCCGCACCCCCCGACAACCTCCCCCACCACCAACCACCCCACCACAGAGCCCTCATGCATCCCCCCACAGCCTCCCCTCCTCCCTTACCGCCACCACCACGGTGCTCTCCTTGCAGTGCATACCACTACTACCGGCCCAAGTCGATGGGCAAGGGATCACCTGAGGTGGGTGGGCGTGCGTTTGTGTGTGTGTGTGTGTGTGTGAGTGTGCCACGGCTACCGGCCCAAGTCGATGGGCAAGGGA
>VFSX01000142.1:7500-62500 GCA_016618255.1 Chlamydomonas sp. UWO 241 | reverse complement strand
ACGGAGTGACGGACTGCTGTTCCGCAGGAGCTCCAAACGCGCGCACACACACACGCACGCACCAGCTGAGGCGTGACCAGCCGCAGCTTCTGATGACGGGCCTGCGTATGCGGCAGGACTACGGACCGCAGCACTACAGACCACACAGGCCAGTGGGAGCTAGGAGGGAGAGACCCCTGTGACCATGCCCGTGACCGCTCTGATGGGCAACGGCGCGCACTGGGCGTTTGGGTACTGAGCAGTGCAGTGGTCTCGACCAGGGCTGCGCTCCACTGCGCACTAGCTAGGGCACTGCCTGGCTGGACCATGGTTTTACAGGTTTTACATGTACGCGCCCGAAAGACCCGGGGAGTGAGTTTAGGCCTAGACTACACGTCTGGGGGATCTCTACTAGGAGGGCCCACAAGGCCATGCAGCGCGCCAGCCCACCAGGCCTTGGCTGGACCATGAAATGGGCTGCGCTGCGTCACACTCATTCACACATGAACCCTCCAAGCGCTCGCTTATTCTTCGCGCCGAGCACGGTCTCGCGCGCCTTTGGAGGTGTCACTTACTGTTACATCCACCATCATCATTCATTACAATCACACGATTTTTGTGCGCAGGGCTGTGCGCATACGTTGCGCAGGGCTGTGTGCAGGGCTGTGTGCATAAGTTGCGCACATGATGCCCAGCGCAAGGGCAACCCCTCCCCGCCCCTCAGCATGCTTGCCTCTAGGTGACCGCCACCTGTTTATTTGTGTGTGGCACGCATCCTGTGGCCCTCACTGAACACCCTCTCTGTGTAACTCTCTCTCTCTCTCTGACAGAGTCTCTGTACACAGCTGCCACCCTATGTTGGCCTCTCTCTCTCTCTCTGACAGAGTCTCTGAACACAGCTGCCACCCTTTGTTGGCCTCTTTGGTGCGGGCGGGTGGGCACGCAGGCGCCGGCAGGCAGCAGCCACAGCAAAGCAAGCGGGACGCGACGCAAGAGCCCTTGCGTGTCTGAGCACAGCCCGCTTCCAACTTTTCTTTGGCCTCACAGCAGACAGGGAGTCTTGAGTGGAGTCTTGAATATTGTGGGGAGGTCACGATTATTTCGTCCGCCACCTGTTTATTTCCACGTGGCATGCATCCTGTAGCCTTCACTGAACACCCTCTCTCTGTGTAACTCCCTCTCTCATTCTCTCTCTCTCTCTCTCTGGCAGAATCTCTGTATACAGCTGCCACGTTTTGTTGGCCTCTCTCTCGCTCTCTCTCTTTGTCCGCTCGAGCTGTCAAGAAGCAGCGCCAGCCGTTTGCCGGTTGAGCATGTCAAAAACAGTGTAAGAGATGCTCGTTGCCGGGAGCACCTGGGCAGCCGGGGGGCAGTGGGGGAAGGGGTTGTGTATGGGGGGGACAGCATGAGCCACCAACACGCTGCAGTGATTGACCGCATTGACCGCATTCACCACATTGACAGCATTGACCGCATTGAAAACATGAACTGTCACGGGACGCTCGTGCGGCTCAGTGGGGGCTCTAGTAGTTGAGGGCCAGGTTCATTGTAAGGCTCCTGCGTGGCGGCCCGTTCAGTGGTGTGTCGATGCCCCCCCCCCCAACACACACACACACGCACACACACACACACACCCGCACACACACAGCACAGCACAGCACACCAGGGGACCCTGCAGCACACGCCCACAAACGTCCACACACATACAAACGCACACTAAAACTTCAAGTGGTGTCAAAATCGTCGGGGGCTCCCGCCCCGACGCCGCCAATGGCGGACCAACTGGGCTGACAGGGTGCTGCTGCAGCGTGAGCGACTCTGGGTTTTGGAAAATCGGCTATGTCGCCGATTTGCCCTGATCCAGAGCGCTAGTGGCTGTTTGAGGCACGGCGTCATACGGCAGGCAACTGCGAGGCATGCGGGGACGGAGGGCGGGCTGCTGGCAGGAGTCGGCGCCGCCATCGTCGGTACCCCATGCAGCCACGGGCACCGGCACCGGGCAGAGGCTGCAGCTACGCTACAGCCAGGGCACCGGCTATGGGCATCGGCTATTGATTGACATCGGCTAAGGCTTCGGCTACGGCTAGGGACATCCTGCATCTGCACTCACATCGCATAGGCTAAACGTCCGCCCTCAGGGCATCTGCATCCGCATCGGCCACGGCTACTTACATCGGCTGCGGCGACGGCTTCGGCCTACGAACTGCAGCTATGGCACGAATCGCGGGGCACTTCAGTGACCTGCATGGAGGGTCTCTCCATGCAGGGCGAATCTTACTTGCATGAGACACATGACGACGGAGGTGCACTGGCAGCAAGCGCCCTCGCAGCGCAAGCGCCATGCATGGAGGCTGGCGGCATGTCGGGCGTGCCACATGATGAACGGAGGAGGAGGAGGGTGGCCAGGCTGGCTGCCCGAACTGAGACGCATGGCGCGACCAGATGTACTAGCTAGTGGGATGGACACAGTCAATGCGTATCCACTCAGTGGACTAGTGCGGGTGATAGTATCTGCCTGCCTCAGGGATTGAGTGCGCAAGCACAAGTCTAATACGCCATTAAAGGCGTCCAACAAGACTGTAAAATCGACCACCACGCACACACCCTGACACACAACACACACACATCACACACACATCACACACACTGGCACACACAAACTTAGGTACCCCCCCTGACACACACACACACATACACACCTCGCCTCCCCCTACAGCCCCCGCACCCCTTACAGCTCCCACCAGGCCCCCCATGCTCCCCATGGGAGACCCCCCCTCCCTCATCTCCCACGGGCACCCACGCCCACGCATGGACAGTGCTGGGGGAGCTCCGCTGCTGCCCGCTGCCCTTATGGGGAGAAGCTCCCAACGGCATGTTTGGGTGGGTGTTGGCCTCTTCCCTGCGGCTTTGCTCCAGGGCTTTGCGCGCTCCCTCTCCGGCGCCCAACACGCGTGGCCCACCTGCCCCGTCTCCGGTACCCCCCACCCCCTGGTGCATCGCAATTGACATGCGATGACGCAATGCCGAGGCTGAGGTGCCGGGCGGGACGGTGGCGACAGCGAGATGGAGTTCACACATCCCCTCGCTCACTAATCTCCCCCAAAGACGCACTGCAGCGACCGCCTGAAAGACACAGGCGTAGCTATGCATACATAGGATCTGTTGGCACGCGCGCGCGGGGCGGACGGCGTGCTCGCATGCTGACGCGATGCTGACAGGGGGGGGTCCACACCAGCTTCCGTAAGCTTCTCTCGCTCCACCGTAACCCTTATCAGACCTTATGATGATGAGAGTTTTAAAATCCACTTCTGGCGGTCACACGTACGGTTCCAAAGCTCCAGTGGGACTTAGAGAATCAAGGCTCAAGGCCCACAAAAGGTCAAGCTACTAGTAGCCCACGGTAACGCCATCCACACTTGGTGGCGGGCGCCAAGCAAGCAGCACCACTGTGCAGGCTGCACACCCAGCCCCTCAAATGGCCAGAGGGCGGACCCAAGGTATAAAACCATGAAGGGACCAAAAAGCCCTCCCCCAGACCACCGGAAGCGGGGCTAGTAGCACACCCGCCGCAGCACTCTACTCAGCGACCACACCGCACCCGCCACCGCACGCGTGTGGCGCCACCTCCCCTTCAAAAACACCCCCAGAGGGAATGCCATCTAGCAAGCAGGTGCAGGCACCCGCTCGCCGTCAACGACGAGGCGCGCGCGGTGGAACTGCGCCCGCTTCCCCGCAGCCTTATGAGGAAGGTCTGAACGGGGATTAAGTCTGGCTACTAGTGCGCATTGCTAAAGCTCAAAGGCGCGTGACACTGCCCCGTGTCATTAACAGCATCGACAGCATTGACAGCATTGACAGCATGTCATACTGTGCTACATTGCACACCCAATCGCGAGATGCCCCCCTACAAGGGCCACCCCCAAGACAAGCAGGTTTTAACCTCAGCCCCAAGAACCCCAGAAACTGTTCCACGTTGGGCGCGTTAAGCAGTATCCCCCGGTACAGCCCTTGAACGCCCTTCGCCCGCGGCACCCCCTTTCAAGTTTCCATACCCCCCCCCCCCACACACAAGTTCACCTTGGCCGTGTTTGGCAGTGCCCCCCGGTAGAGCCCGCGCACGCCCTTCGCCCGCAGCACCGTAGAGTTGGCTTCTCACCCCCACCACCCTCTTTCGAGTTCCCAAACTGCCCCCCCTCACACACACACAAGGTCACCTTGGCCGTGTTTGGCAGTATCCCCCGGTAGAGCCCGCGCACGCCGTCCGCCCGCAGCACCGTGCGAAAGCAGTCCCACGCGCTCGCGTAGCGCGGGCTGCCAGGCATGCCGCTCGCCTGCACACGCAGCAAGAGGTGTGTGTGTGTGTGTGTGTGTGCGTGTGTGTGTGCGATTCCAGGACGAGTGGGGTGCATTCCCAGGGTGGCGCCGTGTGTCTACACGAAGCACCGTGGCAAAGCAGTCACACGTGCCCACATAGCGCGGGGTGCCCGCCATGCAGCTCGCCTAGCAGCAGCAGCAGCAGTTACGGCATGCAGGGTGAGAGAGGGGCAGGGGGATGCAAGGCTGAGGGTCGGTCAGACTCAAGAGTACAGCGGGCTGCCCGGCATGCCGCTCGCCGAGCAGCAGCAGCAGCAGCAGCAGTTTAGGCATGCAGGGTGAGAGGGGCAGGGGGATGCAAGGCAGAGGGTCTGCCAGCCTCAGATTACGGCGGGCTGCCCGGCATGCCGCTCGCCGAGCAGCAGCAGCAGCAGCAGCAGTTTAGGCATGCAGGGTGAGAGGGGCAGGGGGATGCAAGGCAGAGGGTCTGCCAGCCTCAGATTACGGCGGGCTGCCCGGCATGCCGCTCGCCGAGCAGTAGCAGCAGCAGCAGCAGCAGCAGTTTAGGCATGCAGGGTGAGAGAGGGGCAGGGCGATGCAAGGCAGAGGGCCGGTCAGCCTCAATATAACAGCGGGCTGCCCGTCTGACGTGCCGCTCGCCTAGCAGCAGCAGCAGCAGAAGCCGCAGCAGCAGCAGTTACGGCATGCAGGGTGAGAGAGGGGCAGGGGGATGCAAGCCAGAGGGTCGGCCAGCCTCAGAGTACAGCGGGCTGCCCTGCATGCCGCTCGCCTAGCAGCAGCAGCAGCAGCAGCAGTTTAGGCATGCAGGGTGAGAGAGGGACAGGGCGATGCAAGGCAGAGGGCCGGTCAGACTCAATATTACAGCGGGCTGCCTGTCTGATGTGCCGCTGGCCAGCAGCAGCAGCAGTAGCCGCAGCAGCAGCAGTTTAGGCATGCAGGGTGAGAGAGGGGCAGGGGGATGCAAGGGAGAGGGTCGGTCAGCCTCGGGGTACAGCGGGCTGCCCGGCATGCAGCTCGCCTAGCAGCAGCAGCAGCAGTTTAGGCATGCAGGGTGGGAGAGGGGCAGGGGGATGCAAGGAAGAGGGTCGGACAGGCTCAACAGTACAGCGGGCTGCCTGTCTTACGTGCCGCTGGCCAGCAGCAGCAGCAGCAGCAGCAGCAGCGCAGCCCTGCCACTGTTTATTTGGCGGGTGTGCCGTACTGGCATGTCATGGGTGCACAGAGGACCCTGCCGGCGCGTGTGCTGCCTGCATGGCGCGCTCCCCTTCCCTGTTCCAGGGCCTGCTTCAACCAGGCTCGTACCCCTGTCTGCCTACATTTCCACGCTAGTGGGGCCCCACCTGGGCAGGGCTTGCTGTATGCGCGTGTGCACTTTGTGTACTCACACGCGTGCACTTCATCGCGCCCTAGGCCCTACCACATCCCCAACGCCCCAGGCGGTGCCCCAGGCGGCGCCTTTACTTGCTTGGATCAGGCGGCGCCTCAGCACACCCCTGACCGCCTCGGGCATTACGACCGCCTTGACTTGCACGCCTCAGGAGTTGGGAATTTGGTAGGGAGGGTAAGGCGCGGGCAGGCAGGCTGCCTGGCGTGTCGCTTGCCTGCGGCAGGTGTGCAACAACGGCAGGAGCAGGCGCGCGTTTCCAGGGCGGCAGGCCTAAGCCCTAAACCCTACACACGAACCCTGGCATACACACACACACACACACACGCACACGCGCGCACCTGCATGCGCGTGCGCACGAGGTTGAGCGGATACGTCGCGAGCATCGCAGCCCCACTGCTCGCCATGCCAGTTCCCAGCAGCGCTGGCACGCTCGGCTCGTTCCCGGCCTCCTCGCAGCGTGCAACGAGTGTGTCTGCGGTGTGTAGTGGTGGGCGTGTCAGCATGCGCGTGCGCGGTTAGGGGTGTCTGGGTGAGGGGCCGCTGCTCGCCGTGCCCGGAAGGGGGGGGGGGGGTTGCACAGCAGCGCGCGCACACACTCGGCTTGCTCCGGCCGCCTCGCAGCGTGCAACGAGTGCGTCTGCTGTGTGTGTAGTGGTGGGCGTGCCAGCATGCGTGTGCGCGGTTAGGGGTGTCTGGGTGAGAGGGGCTGCTGCTCGCCGTGCCCATGGGGGGGAGGGGGGTGCAGCAGCGGGCACACACTCGGCTCGCTCCCGGCCGCCTCGCAGCGTGCGGCGAGCGCGTCTGCGGTGCGCGTTGGTGCGGCATGGCTGTTCCCTTATGGCTGCTGAAGGCAGTGGGCAAGTGTGGGCTGTTATCTGCGCATGCCTCAGTCTCAGGGCGCACAACCGCTCTCTGAGCACGGCCCCCTGGTCCAGAACTGGCCCAGAGCTGGTCCCAGGAGTGTCACATTCACCCCCTCTAGCCCGTCATGCCTGCGCCCTTAGCTGGGCCAAGGCTCTACAGTGGCTAGCAGGGACTGTATGCGCCCTTAAGCTGGGGGTGGGAACCAAGTGTGGGGTGCCCACTGGGCTTGTCGACTCCCCTGGACCGGGTGGGCAAGACAGTCGAGTGCGAAGCAGGAGCACTTTGACACCCAACACACCGCAGCAGCGCTGTGTGTTACAAGGAGCTGGTCATCAAGTCACTGACTCGGCCCGACTGGACCGGGTCCAGACTGGCCTCGACCCGGTCCTATCAACAGCTGGGGATTTCTGGGACCTGTGCAAGAATGGCAGAGAACTTGTTACGGCCGAAAGCTAGGCTTCAAGCCTAGCTTCCGGCCACAACCGGGTCAAATAGCCGCGCTGTTTGACTCACTGATTCTCTCTAAGCGTAGCTTGTTTCTCTGGGCTCTAATGCTCCGAAGGACGGTACGCTCGGCCACACCTTTGAGCACGCTGTTTACCATGAGATCGATGCCTGCGTACGGAACAATGCCCACGATGCTGGGGGCCTGTTGGGTGGGGGAGAGGGGTTATAGGGGTTAGGGTTTACGGTTCAGGGTTGATAGGGGTGGAGGGTTTATACAACGTCTGGGGTTTGCGTATGGAACAATGCCCAGAATTCTGGGGGCCTGCGGGTGAGGAAGGGTAGGAGTTGGGGGGGGAGGGGATGCACATCACGGCACCCGGTAAGTGTGCGCACGCTAGCCCTACCATCTCTTGGTCACGCACATGGATAAGGGTTTAGGGATGAGGGCCAAGGGCTCAGGGCTTAGTGCACAGAGTGTCAAGGTGCCCCCAAACACTCAAAACCGCAGACAACACCGCCGGCCACTCACCAGCGTAGAGCGCGCGCGTCCCCCCGGTGGCCACGACGCCCCACGCGTGGCAGGCAACGGGGTGCCTCTTCTGAGTGCTCTCCACTGCTTGGGCGCCAAGAACCGCAAGACACCCACAACACTGAGCATCCAACCGTCGGCCACTTACCAGCCCCGCGTAGAGCGCGCGCGGTCCCCCCGGTGGCCACGATGCCCCGCGCGGCAGACAGCGGGGGCCCCCTCTTTTGGGTGCGCTCGACTGCTTGGGCGCTAAGACACACAAGACACCCACACCCACACACCCAAAGCCCAACCACCACCGCCGGCCACTTCCCAGCGGCCCGCTGTAGAGCGCGCGCGGCCCCCCCTGTGGCCCCGGCGCGCGCCGCGCGGCAGGCAGCGGGGCCTCCTCTGAGCGCTCTCCACTGCTTGGGCGCCAAGGCATGCAAGACACGCAAGACACCCACAGCACTGATTACTCAACCAACAGCCACTCACCAGCCCCGCGAAGAGCGCGCGCGGCCCCCTGCGGCCACGATGCGCGCCGCGCGGCAGACAACGGGGCCCCCTCTGAGCGCTCTCCACTGCTTGGGCGCCAAGACACGCAAGACACCCACAACACTGAACAACCACCCGCCGGCCACTCACCAGCCCCGCATAGAGCGCGCGCGGTCCCCTGGTGGCCACGATGCCCCGCGCGGCAGACGCGAGGGAGGGGTAGAGCCCTGGGGGCGCGAGCGTCATGCGTGTCTGCGTGGTGGGGTGGGGCGGGGTGCGCGCCTTTCTCTCGGGTCTCCCTACCACAGCCCCAGGTCTCCCTACCGTAGTCACGCTTTGCCTTTGCGGGGGTCCACTAAAGGCCCTCTTTATTTGGAATTTTAGGCCTTTGCGGGGCGTTTTTCGATTTAATTTCGTCTTTGCTCTGCCTTTGCGGCGGCTTTTTGGCGAGGCCTGTAGAGCGTTGATCCGGGTTCGAATCACGCAGGGGACTTTTTTTACCTTTGCGGGGCGTTTTCGGACTTAATTTCACATTTACGGAGCCTATTCGGGGCGTTTTCGGACTTCATTAGGCGGGAAGGCAAGGCGTGACTACGGTACCACAGCCCCAGGTCCCCCTACATCTGAGACACGCAAGTCAATGCGGTCACGACGCCCAAGGCGGTCGGGGTGCGTCTCACGCGGTGGTGGGCGCCTAAAGCGCCTGAGGCGCCACCTGATCCACGCAAGTGAAAATGCCGCCTGAGGCGCCGTTTCAGGCGTTGGGAATGTCTGGTGTGGTCTGGTGATGGTGCTGGTGATGGGTTTTACAGGGGTTTTACACGTACGCGCTTGGAGGACCTTGGGGCGCGAGTTGAGGCTTGGACTACACGTCTAGGGGGGCTCTACTAGGAGAGCCCGCAAGGCCACGCAGCGCGCCAGCCTACCAGTGTGTGATGGCGATGGTGACGATGGATAATATGTGATGGATGCTACCGTACAGGGCCTGAGCCTTCGCGGGGTGGGGTCAAAAAAATGACTGTTTAATCGCTCCGCGGCGTCGTTTTTAGCCGATTTGACGCCCCCAATCGTGATTTTTCGATTTTTAATCGTTTTCAGCTTCGCGGGGGGCATCCAAAACAATACATATTTGCGGAGGCCCTGTACGGCATGCTGGACCAGTGATATCCTGTTTGGCGTGTGGCGCTGGGTTCCGGAGCCACGGAGCCGGATGTCCAGCCAAATGGCGCCAGGAAAAAAAAGTGAGTTAGTTACGAAAACGAAACCACTGGTAGCCCGCCTCGCCAGGCAGCGGCCCCAACCCCGCGCCCTGAGGGCGCGTTCTGTAAACTGTACAGTTAACTGCTTGGAGCGGGCACGACGGCTGGGCGCAGTGGTTGGGCAACTTGCCTCCCCCCCCAACCACCACCACACACACACCGCCTCCCTACCACATTCCCAACGCCTGAGGCGGCGCCTCAGGCGACGCCTTTACTTGCGCGGATCAGGCGGCGCCTCAGGCGCGCCGACCGTTTTAGGCGACGCACCCTTGATTGCCTCAGGCGCCGCCTAAGACGTCATCCGGACCGCCTCAGGCGCCACCCCGACCGCCTTCGGCGCCACCACCGCCTGAGGCGCACCCCGCACACCTTGATGACCTCCAGGGGGTACACCACCGCCTGCGAGAGCGCGTCCCCCCCCAATACAATGCCCCCCCCCCGGCCCCGCCCCCACGCTCTTACTCTTCACGCCCCACACCTCACCCAACCACACCTCCACACTTCCACACCTTTATGACCTCCAGGGGGTACACCACCGCCTGCGAGAGCGCGCCCGCCGCCCCGCCCGCAGCAAAGTGCTCGCCGACTGTAACGTTTCCGGGGTCGCGCGCGATCGCGCGCTTGAGCCTGTCGAACGCGACGAATTTGGTGGCGGTCTCGGGACCGATCTGCGATTGTGATGACACCAAAGGAGTGTGTGTTGTGGATGTTTATGTGGGGGATGTGCGTGTGTGTGCGTGCATGTGTGGGGTTTGGAATTTTATGTGGGGGAGTGCGAGCGCGGGGTCGCGAGCGATTGCGCGCTTGAGCCTGTCGAACGCGACGAATTTGGTGGCGGTCTCGGGACCGATCTGCGCGGTTGCGTGTGTGTGTGCGTGCTTGTGTGTGTGTGTGTGGAATTTGGTGTGGAGGAGTGCAAGTGCGGGGTCGCGCGCGGTCGCGCGCTTGAGCCGGTCGAACGTGATGAAATTGGTGGCGGTCTCGGGACCGATATGTGGTTGCAATGACACCAAATGAGTGTGTTGTGTGTGTGTGTGTGTGTGTGTGTGGAATGTTTTGTAGGAGAGTGCGAGCGCGGGGTCGCGCGCGATTGCGCGCTTGAGCCGGTCGAACGCGACGAATTTGGTGGCAGTATCGGGCCCAGGGTTGCACCATTCGACATTCGATCCATACGACATTCAGCATACGACATTCGACGTTTTTTCAAGAGGTCATTCGAGATTTGACATTCGACGTTTGTTTTCCTAACCTTTGCCTAGATTTCCTCATCGCAACCTTCATGGATTTCACTTCTGAAAGAGGTTCTGGAATCCTGGTGTCACGCTGATGCTTCAGGCTTTCGGAATCGTTCGAAACAGAGCTTTGGTTCGCAGTTAAAAAAGTGTGAAAAGTGTGAACTCGCCGTCGAATGGTGCTCGTTTGCGTATATACGACATTCGACATACGTATTCGATCATTCGACATTCAATGCTCCTCGAATGTCAAATGGTGCAACCCTGCTCGGGCCCGATCTGCGCGGTTGCGTGTGTGTGTGTGTGTGTGTGTGTGTCTGTGTGTGTGTGTGGAATTTGGTGTGGGGGAGTGCAAGTGCGGGGTCGCGCACGGTCGCGCGCTTGAGCCGGCCGAACGCGATGAATTTGGTGGCGGTCTGAGGACCGATCTGCGCGGTTGCGATGACACCAAATGAGTGTGTGTTGTGGGTGTTTGTGTCGGGCGCTGTGTGTGTGTAAGGGGGGGTGGGTGGGTGGGGGACTGCGAGCGCGGGGTTGCGTGCGCTTGCGCGCTTGAGCCGGTCGAACGCGACGAATTTGGTGGCGGTCTCGGGCCCGATCTGCGCGTGTCACTACTCAGTTGCTACAGCGCGGTTGCAGCAAAACACAGTGCAACGCAAGCACGTATTGTGTTGTGGACGTTTGCATGGGGCGTTGCGTGCGTGTCTGAGGTGTGTGTGTGTGGGAGGGGGGGCGTGTGCGTGTGTGTGTGGGGCGTGTGCGGTTGCGCGTGCGGAAACTGGGTGGCTGCGTCGGGCCGGATCGGCACGGCTGCATTACAGCACGCGCATCATGACAGCACACGCATGGGTGTGTTGTGGACGTTTGTGTGGGGCGCTGTGTGTGAGGTGTGGAGTCTTGTGTGGGGAGTGCGAGTGTGGAGTGCTGCGCGGTCGCGCGCTTCCGGCGGTCGAACGCGACAAACTTGGTGGCGGTCTCGGGACCTATCTGCGGTTGCGAATCCAATAAAGTGTGTGTTGTGGACGTTTGTGTGGGGCGCTGTGTGTGTGTATGTGTGAGGTGTGGAGTTTTGTGTGAGAGAGCGCGAGTGCGGGGTTACGCGCGGTCGCGCGCTTGGCGCGGTATAACACGATGAACTTGGTCTCGGATCCGATCTGCGTCCGCGGTGTGGTGGACGCTTGCGTGCGAGTGTGTGTGGGTGTCAGCGCGGACATGCGCATGTGTCTTTGAGGAGAGACGGTCCGGCGGAGGCCGTGTGGGGTTGCGGTGGTCGCGCGCCGCATTTCTTTATTAACTCAACTTCGATAGCCGGGGATACTGGCTGGCTACACACAGGTCACAAATTCAGCCAAAATCATGGAGTGCGTGCGGCGGGAGAGCATCTGCCGTGTGGGGTGCGTACCTCCCAGTCAAGGGAGGCAGGGTGTGGGGACTGTGACTCAACTTATGAACGAATTTATTAAAGAAGCCATTAATTAAATCATCAACTTATTAAATAAAAACACGCGCCTTGTGCTGTCAAGCGACCTGCCTTCAAAACGTTGGCTCCGTTCCCTCGAAAGAACGCCCTGACTCCGCCCTCGGCCCACACGCGCTGCAGCGCCCCGCGCAGCGCCGACGCCCCCCCTCTTCCCGCGCCACCACGGCCCGTGGCGCCCGTGTCACTGCTACTGGCACCCGCGCCACTGCCGCTGCTGCTGGGGGCTGCGGCAGCAGCGGCGGTGGCGGAGGAGGCAGTGGTGGCGGGCGCTGCAGCCGCCGCCGCCGACGCCGAAGGGGCGGCGGTGGCGGCGGAGGCTGCCGCCGGTGGCGGTGGCGGCCCCGCCTGCAGCAGCGTTTTGATGCGGTCGAGCGGCGCGGTCGCCGTGCGCGACACGGCGCCCGCTGCGGCACCGTTTGCCAGCGTGCCGAGCAGCCGGTGGCCCGGGGACACGTCGCGCGCGACCGTGTACTCCCCGGCCGCGTCGTCCACGCACGCAAAGTGCTCAAACGACTCGATCACGGCCGCCGGGTTGACGGCCGGGAGCAGCACGAGCGCGTGGCAGAACTCGGGGAACGAGACGCTGCCGTCCGAGTCGGCGTCGAGGCGGCGGACGATCGTGCGCAGCTGCGTGTCGTTTATCCTGAGGCCCGCGCGCGCGCACCCCAGGCGCAGCTCCTCGCTGGTGAGCCGCCCGTCCCGGTTCGCATCGATCGAGTCGTAGACTGCGCGCAGCTTGGCTGTCTGGCTGCTGGCGAACGCCATGAACTCGGGCTGCGGTGCGTGTGCGTGTGTGCGGGTGTGTGCGCGAGTGTTCGTATGCGCGCATGCGTGGGGGCGAACGGCCTCATCCTTCGCATCTCATGTGCACGCTCTGCGTGATGTGCCGCATCATTTACTGCCTCGTGTGCCCTCTAGCTTTTAGGGTTCATGCCCCATGCTCTGATCGATGCTTGGCTGGCCTGGCCGGGTGACGCGGCATTCAGGCTACTTTTACACCAAGGTTCCCTACACCAAAGTTCCAACCGCTATGGTGGTCAGGCGTGGCTGGCTGATCACCCTTTGTGCGCGTATGGCGACCATGCATGCGCCATGCAAGCACACATACGCCATGCCATGCAAGCATGTGCCTGAGCGTGCGCCTCCCCCCACCATGGATATGCGGCCGTCATGGTCCGTGTCGACGGTGCGAAGCATGTGCGATGCTTCATCAGTCGTCGCGGGAATCCCCAGCGCGAGAAGACCTAGCCGTAGTTCAGCCAGAGCGATCCTGCCATCCCCATTCGCATCCATCTTCTTGAAGACGGTAGCATAGTCCGGCGTCATTTCGTGCACACAGTTAGGGCCCCAATGGTAAGTGGGGTGTGTGTGACTCTTCACACAGTTGACTGGCAGTTGACTGAAGGTTCAAGTGAGGGCCACAGGGAGGACCACAGGGAGTGTGTTTAGGGAGGACCACAGGGGGTGTGTATCGTGAAGATTATACACGGGGGTTTGGCAGCGTTGCCGTTTTCGTCTTTCGGAGGCCGCGCAGAAGACCTGTGTGGGGGACTGCTGCCCCCTCCCTGCCCCATAAAGGCAGCGGCAGTAGTGGAAGTCCGCAGACAGAAGCGGCTCACATATGCACCGGCTGACACACTGCGGCTGACCGGAGAGAAGGGAAAGGGAAGAGAGAGAGAGCTGCTGTCAATGCCATGGCTGACGGGGGAACGGACAAAATATCAGAGAGCTTAGCCAGAGAGCAAACAGAGGGAGTAGATCAACGGCGTTACAAGCGGCGATGTTTCGGATATTCCTGAACAACGAGTGAAAAATGCTTTCAGACACTAACGAGCAGCACAACCCCCGAAGTACGCATCCCAACTGGCAGAAGGCCGGCCAGCAGACGCACGCCCGCACGGTGGCGGAGAATCATAGCTAATTACGATTACAATGTGGCGGATAGTTTCTCCTACCCAGATGCAGATGGGTGCATGACGCAAGGCGAGGTTGCATACGAATACTGTGTGAATTATATAGTAGACGGAATATCGTCCAAACTAGTAGGAATACCGTGTGAATGTGACATTTGATTGATTGATATGAAGTGGAGTCCCGCCCTTGCCTTCCACCCCCTTCCACCCCGTCCATGTGACAAATCAAGCTCGCAAACGAGGCCACGAAGCGCCATCCGCCAAGCAGTCCAGCTTGGACCTAGCCGAATCTGTGGGGCGGCAAGGCGATATGGCACCGTCAGGCAGCTGCAGCTGCCACGCACACGCACACCGCAACTGCATGCATCAGGCAGGCCTTCCTCCTCCAAGCAAGCCTCTCCCCCGCCCCCCGAAATTTAATCTGGCGGCTTCACCCAAGGAAACTCCCCCGCCTCCACCATGGTGAGTTGCCGTACGAGTCCTCAGGGCTGGGGCTCCAGTCGTCAGGGCTGGGGCTGGGGCTCCAGTTGTCGGGGCTGGGGCTCCAGTCCCCAGGGCTGGGGCTGGGGCTGGGGCTCCAGTCGTCAGGGCTGGGGCTGGGGCTCCAGTCCTCGGGGCTGGGGCTCCAGTCTCCAGGGCTGGGGCTGGGGCTCCAGTCGTTAGGGCTGGGGCTCCAGTCCCCAGGGCTGGGGCTGGGGCTCCAGTCCTCGGGGCTGGGGCTCCAGTCGTTGGGGCTGGGACTGGGGCTGGGGCTCCAGTCCCCGGGGCTGGGGCTCCAGTCCCCAGGGCTGGGGCTAGGGCTGGGGCTCCAGTCCTCGGGGCTGGGGCTCCAGTCCCCAGGACTGGGGCTAGGGCTGGGGCTAGGGCTGGGGCTAGCACTCCAGTCCTCGGGGCTGCTGCCGCCGGACCCGTCGTTGGAGGGGCTGCTACTGCCGGACGAGGGCTGGCCGTTGAAGGATCCGCTGCAGTCCACGTCGGACGGGTGCTGGCAGCCGGAGTCGCTCCAGTCGCTTGGGCAGTCCACGGGGCGGTACTTGATGCCGATGACGCCCAGGCCAGGGTCAGCCATTTCCCTGAAGGCCCAAATGCCCAGGTCCAGGTGGTCCATGTCGCCGCAGCACCAGCGCTTGTTGCTGTACTCGTTGCCAGGCTTGTTGCAGGGGCACGTGTCTGTAATGGCGATGTTGACCGAGTTGGTGGAGCCGCACGCGCCCTCGCGGCCGAGCTCCTGGCCGTAGTTGTCCTTGAAGTTCATCGGCTCGCACTTGACCTGTTGTAGACAGGACGACAGCAAAGATGTCCATATAACAAACGATATAACACACACAACAGGCCAAGCCAGCAGGCAGGCAAGCAGGCAAGCAGGCAGGCAGGCAGGCAGGCAGGCAGGCAGGCAGGCAGGCAGGCAGGCAGGCAGGCAGGCAGGCAGGCAGGCAGGCAGGCAGGCCAGGCAGGCAGGCAGGCAGGCAGGCAGGCAGGCAGGCAGGCAGGCAGGCAGGCAGGCAGGCAGGCAGGCAAACCTCCACCCCGACTCCACCCAAGCACAAAACGACACACCTCGAAGCACTTCCTGCAAACAGTGTGCATGCATTCAAGACAACGTGTGAGTCACCATACGCAGCCTTGAGGGAAGTGCGTCCCACACACAGCGCAGCGGCACATGCTGGTGCGGATGGGTGGGTGGCATGAGCATCCAATGGGCGTGGGGCAAGGGGGGCAGAGCATCTAGTCGAGGGGCGTGTGGGGCGAGGGGAGTGGGTCGCGCCGTGTCAGCAGGCAGGGCACACCCACCCGCAGGAGCCGGAGAAAAGAGGGTTGCCGTCGTTCATCGCGCCGACGTGCCAGTTCTGCTCCCCGCCGTAGCGCCCGCCAAGGTAGCCGTACATGCAGGAGCCATCGTGCACAGACATCCACGGGGAATCGTCTGCGGAGGGTGGATGTGGGGGCACGCAGCAGGTAGGTCAGCAGGTGCAACGACGGGAGGAGGCAGCGACCGACCTCTGCTTGCGCTCGCCAAGGCACGCGCGGCCCCTCCAAGGCACGCGCGGCCCCTCATGACATGGCACCGCATGTCGCTGCATGGCACACACACAAACACACACACACACCGGCCCCCGGCACTCACCGTACCAAGTGGCGCGCCCTGTGCGCCACCCGTCGTCCTGTCCCAGCGCCAGGCCGCACATGACGAGCATCAACATGGGCAGCATCAGGAGCGCCTTGCACGCCGCGTAGGCCGGCTGGGTTGCCGTCATTGTGAAAAATGAAGGGTGCTGGGAGGTAGAGCGGTGACGGCTGGCGTCGTGGCGCGTGGGCCGTCCTGTCGGCAGTCAGTCTCTCAGCTCGCTCGGCTTGTGGATCGTCCTGCGGCGCGGCATAGAGGGCGGCAGCATTGTGGGTCAGCGGACTGTGGCGGTGGTAGGCGGAGGAGGCAGACTGGGACGCAGGGAGCTGCTGAAAGTACTGCACTCTGGTGCCAATCGATGCTTGTTTTCCGAGGGCGGTGGCGCCCATGGCCTAAGCGCCAGCGCCCACGCGTGCGCCACCACACAGCTGCTCTGATGCATGATAGGATCAGAGATTGGAGGGGTGGCGGGGCGCGAGGCGGGGCGCAGTTCACAATCGATCTGGGCGGCGGCGGCGATACCGCAGTCTCACCCCGCAAGCACGTTGCACCTCGTGCAATGTGATAGACGCGCGGCAGATGGGGGTTGGCTTGGCAACGCGATTTGGGTAGTAGTAGAAAATGGCCCGTGGTGGCGTCGCCTTCGCTTCAGGCCCCTGGGTGTGGGGCCGATGGATGGCGCTCGTGGTCTATCATCGATCTTGCCCCCCCCCCCCTCCCTCTTCCGAGCCACTGTAGCCAGGCCGTAGTTCAAGCGCTTGAGATAGCCACCTCAGGGCCTTGACCCTGGATTGACCCCTGGTGCGACGATGCTCGAACTCGCGGAGTGCATGCGTGAGTGCATGCGGAGCCATGTGGGTAGCCACAGCAGTGGCCTGCCCTTGCACTGCTGTTGTAGAAGATGCTGCAGTTGGTGACTGGTGAGATGGTGATGGCGTGCGACAGTGGGCGTGCTGTGGGAGAGGTTCTCTGCGCTCTCTCTGCGCCTGCTCCCTGCGCCTGCAGCTTCAAGCAACACAGCAGTACCTGGCCAAGCTTGGCAGCCCTGTTATTATGCCCTGTACGCATACGTGCCCGTCTGGAAGGCTGCTACTGGTGCTGGACGGCGGCACTGGTGTGCTTCTGTATTGTGTCTTAAAGCGGCGTCGCCCCTGTGAACCTGCAGCAGGAGAGGCACAGGCCAGTGCCTTGGCTCGAGCCTGATGTATGACCTGGGACGTGCGTGCTGATAAAGAGGCAGCGGGGACGGGAGGGGGGGCAAACGGGGTCACTGCGTGCGGCAGTCAGTGAGTGCGCGCCTTTACGCGGTCTCCCCTGCTGCATGAGGTGCGCACCTGAACCTCGGACCAGGCACCAGGAACGTGTCTCCCCTGTGCATGCTCGTAAACAGCCGCCATCTTGCTGATACAGTGGGGCGCCAGCGAGGGGCGGGGTCATGCCGACTGCGGCAAAGTTGAGTGCCGGAAGGTGCGGTGACTCGCGAACCTCCTTTCCCCTGCTGCACCTGTACCTCAAGGCACCAGGGCCTCGTCTCCCTACATCCCTGCTGTACTCCCTGCTGTGCTGTTGGCCTTCACCTGCCCCAACTGCAGCAGCAGCAGGTAAGTCTACAGAATTAAGCTGTGTCAATTCATGGTAGCACCGGTAGGCCCGGCTGTGGCCAAGATGAGGGAAGGGGAAGAAGAGGAGAGCTGCTGCCGTAATCGTGACAGACAGAGACACGGAGGCGGCCGAGTCAGAAAGAGTATACGGATTCTGCATTGCATGTGGTGGTACATGTTCTTTAACAATGAGTGAGGATGTTAACACCAACTTTACAACGTGCAACACCCCGCAGAAAGATGCATCCTCAGAAGGCGCACGCCCGCACGGTAGCGGAGAATCTAAGTAAGTTCATGATCCGATGCGGTTCATAGTTTGTGTTTAGATGCAGATGGGTGCATGGCGCAAGGCGAGGTTGCATAAGAATACCATGCGAATTTTCATCCGTAAGATAAAAGGAATGTCATACAAACTAGAAGGAATACTGTGTGGATGTGAAATGTTTGATGCACAGTCCCGCCCCTGACTTGACCCCTCGTCCCCCCGTCTGTGATCAACCAAGCTCGCCTAGGAGGCGCCGTCGAGTGCCGTTTGTCAAGCGACCCTGGCCGAATCTGCGAGGCGGAAAGGGGATACAACACCGTCAAGCGGAAGCCCAAGGCACACCGCGACTGCATGCATCAGGCAATGCCATCTCCAAGCAAGCCCCCCCCCCCCCCATCAGACAGGCCATCTCCAAGCAAGCCCCTCCCCACTTCATTACGCCTGGTGGCATCAACCGAAGAACCCCTCCCCATCCTGCCTTACCAGTCACAGCCGGCGTCGGACGGGTGCTGGCAGCCGGCGTCTTTCCAGCCGCTTGAGCAGTCGACGGGACGGTACTTGATGCCAATGACGCCCAGGCCGGTATCCGCCATTTCCCTGAAGGCCCATACGCCCAGATCGAGGTGGTCCATGTCGCCGCAGCACCAGCGCTGGTTGCTGTACTCGTTGCCAGGCTTGCTGCAGGGGCAGGTGTCTGTCATGGCGACCTTGATCGGGTCGGTGGAGCTGCAGGCGCCCTCGCGGCCGAGCTCCTGACCGTAGTTGTCCTTGAAGCTCATCGGCTCACACTTGACCTGTTGTAGACAGGGCGACGGCAAGGGTTTCATCTTATATGTGAACCCAATCGAGACGGAAGTGCAGACCAAACAGGCCGGCCGGCCGGCCGGCCGGACGGCAAGCAGGCTGGCAGGCAGGCACACCCCGATCCCTGCCCTCACCCCCACCCAAACACGGACAAAAAGACGCACCTCGAAGCACTTCCTGCAAACAGTGTGCATGCATTCAAGACGACGTGTGAGTCACCGTACGCGGCGCAGAGGGAAGTGAGTCCCACACGCAGCGCAACATGTTTGGGCGGGTCGGTGGCACGTGCATGACATGGGCGTGAAGCGAGGAGAGCACGGCATGGAGTGGAGGGGCGTTGGGGCAAGGGGACTGGATCGCGCTGTGTGAGCAGGCAGGCGCACTCACCCGCAGGAGCCGGCGTAGAGAGGGTTGCCGTCGTTCATCGCGCCGACGTGCCAGTTCTGCCCCCCCCCGTAGCGCCCGCCAAGGTAGCCGTACATGCAGGAGCCATCATGCACGGACATCCACGCGGAATCGTCTATGGAGGATGGATGTGGGGGCACGCAGCAGGTAGGTAAGCAGGGGCGACAACGGGAGAAGGCGACGACTGACCTCCGTACGCACTCGCCAAAGCACGCGCGGCCCCCCTCGCAGCACGGCACCGCATGTCCCCGCATGGCACACTACACACACACACAACACACACACACACACACACATACACCGGCCCCCGCAATCTCGGACCAGGAACTTGACGCCTCTGTGCTCACGAAGAGCTGCCATCTCGCTGATGCGATTGGGCTGATGCGATGGGGCGCAAGCTGCGGCAAAACCTTGCGCGCCTGAGGAAGGGGCGGCGACGAGCGTACCGCCGGCCCCCTACTAGGCCTGCTGCACCTACACCACCAGGTGCTCTCCACCACCCGCTATCTCCTGCTGCACTCCTGGTAGGCTGGCGCGCTGCGTTTCCTCCTGCAGGCTCTCCTAGTAGAGCCCCCCTAGACGCGAAGTCTAGGCCTTAACTCACGCCCCTAGACGCCCCTAGACGTGAGGTCTAGGCCTTAACTCACGCCCTGGGGTCCCCCGGGCACGTGCGTAAAACCTGTAGCACGTGCACCTCCAGGCACCAGGGCCTGGTTGTCTTCCTGCATGCTGTGCTGTTGCCCCTTGCCTCCCCAAACTGCAGCAGCAGCGGGGGGCTCTGCAGAAAGAAGCTTTAGCAGCTCGCAGTAGCACCGGCTGTGACTGACTGCGTGAAAAAGCAGGGAAGGGGGAGAGAGAGAGAGAGAGAGATAACGAAAGAGGTAGCTGTTGCCCCAGTCGTGGCTGACAGATAATGGTGGTAACAGATTGTCAGAGAGACCAGACAGAGAGCGGCGTTCAACGGCATTACATGCGGTGATATTTCGGATATTCCTGAACAACGATTGAAAATGCTTTCAGAGAAACCCCACATGCAAAACCACCAGAAGGCCAAAAGACACACGCGCCAGAAGGTCATAACACGCACGCCCGCGCGGTGGCGGAGAATCTCAGTTAAGAATCTAGCTCGAGTGAATTCTGTGTGGCAGGTATGAATCCTGTGTGGCAGAATCTAGCTCAAGTGAGTCCTGTGTGGCGCAGAAACAGTGCAGTGGCGTAAAACAAGTCGCAGCCTGCACGCAGATGGGTGCGTGGCGCAAGGCAAGGTTGCAAAAGAATACTGTGTGAAGTAGGTTGAAGGCACACAGTGCAATGTATGACTAGTAGTGCAGGTAGAAGAAGAAGGAATATCATGTTGTAGTACAGCCCTGGAGAACCCTCGACTCCCGTCCGTGTGATCATTTGCGCTCGCCTAAGGCGCCAGATTACGCCATTTCTCGGCCGGTCCAGCTCGGAGCTCGTCTGGCTGAGCCTGGTCTGCAGAGCGGCAAGGGGATACGGTACCGTCAGGCGGGCATGCCACAGCTGCATGCACCAGCAGGCCGTCCCCAAGCAAGCCTCTTCCGCCCTCTACTATTCCGCCTGGCAACTGCACCCAAAGAAGCCCCTGCCTCACCATGGTGAGTTGCCGTACGCGTCCTGGTTGCCGTTGTTATATCCAGATGAGCCATCGCCGTTGCCGTTGGAGGCGTCATCGGGGCTGCTGCCGTACGCATCGTCAGGGCTGGGGCTGTTGTTCCAGTCGTCGGGGCTCAAGTCCTCGGGGCTTGGGCTCCAGTCCTCGGGGCTTGGGCTCCAGTCCTTGGGGCTTGGGCTCCAGTCCTCGGGGCTGGGGCTCGAGTCCTCGGGGATGGGGCTGGAGTACGCATCGTTAGGGCTGGGGCTCCATTCCGCGGGGCTGCTGCTGCCGGACGAAGTCTGGCGGTTGAAGGTGCAGCCGGCGTCGGAAGGGTGCTGGCAGCCAGAATCCTCCCAGCCGCTTGGGCAGTCGACGGGGCGGTACTTGATTCCGATGACACCCAGGCCGGCATCAGCCATGTTCCTGAAGGCCCAGATGCCGAGGTCGAAGTGGTCCATGTCGCCGCAGCACCAGCGCTGGTTGCTGTACTCGTTGCCGGGCTTGCTGCAGGGGCAGGTGTCAGTCATGACGACGTTGATCGGGTCGGTGGAGCTGCAAGCGCCATCGCGGCCGAGCTCCTGGCCGTAGTTGTCCTTGAAGTTCATCGGCTCACACTTGACCTGTCGTAGACAGGGCGATGGCAAGGATTGCATCTAGCTGTGCACGCAAGGAAGCGCAGGCGAAAATGCAGGTGCACAACACAGGCAGGCAGGCTCGCAGGCCGAGCAAGCATGCCTGACTGGCAGGCACGTAGCAGGCAGGTTGCCAGGCAGGCAGGCAGGCAGGCAGGCCCCTTCCACACCCAAACGCAAACACGAATGAGAACGTCGCACCTCAAAGCACTTCCTGCAAACAGTGTGCATGCATTGATAACGGCGTGAGTCAGCATGCGGAGTGAGTGTGCGGTGCGTCCCTCACGCAGCTGTCAATTAGGGGATGGTAGGTTGAGATGGGTAGGTAGGTGTCAGCGCAAGGGAGAGACGTGGGGAGAGGGGAGCAGGGCATCGAGTGGATGGGCGTGGGGCGAGGGGAGCGGGTCGCGCTGTGTGAGCAGGCAGGGCACACCCACCCGCAGGAGCCGGCGTAGAGCGGGTTGCCGTCGTTCATCGCGCCGACGTGCCAGTTCCCCTCCCCGCCGTAGCGCCCGCCGAGGTAGCCGTACATGCAGGAGCCGTCGTGCACGGACATCGACGGGTCGTCATCTGTGGAGGATGAACGTGGGGGCACGCAGCGCAGCGGTAGGTCGGCAGGGGCAACAAAGAGAGGAGGCAACGACTGCCGTCAGCGTGCGACATGCAGACGTCTACATGCGGTCGCCAAGGCACGCACGGCACCGCATGTTCCCATGGTGTCCCCGCATGGCACACCACACACACAACACACACACAGGCCCCCACTCACCATACCAAGTGGCGCGCCCTGTGCGCCACCCGTCGTCCTGTCCCGACGCCAGGCCGCACATTGCCAGCATCAACAGGGGCAGCATTAGGAGCGCCTTGCACGTCGCGTAGGTCGTCTGGGTTGCCGTCATCGTGAGAGGAGAGGTACTGGGAGGTAGAGCGGCAGGCGTCGTGGCGCGTGGGCCGTCGGTCGGTCGTCGGTCGTCGGTCGTCGGTCAGTCTCTCTCCGCTCGCTCGGCTTGTGGATCGTCCTGCGGCGCTGCACAGAGGGCGGAAGCAATGTGGGTTAGCGGACTGTGGCGGTGGCCTGCGGGGGGAGGCAGGCTGGGGCGCAGGGAGCTGCCGAGAGTGTTGGCTGCCAATCGATCTTGTTTTCCGAGGGCGGCGCACATGGCCTCAGCGCCAGCGCCCACGCGTGCGCCACCCCACAGCCGCTCTGATGCATGATAAGATCAGAGACAGGCGGGGTGGCTCGGCGCGAGGCGGCTCGGTGGAGGCGTCAGCAAAGTTGGATCTGGGTGGCGGCGGCACCGTAGCCTCACCCCGCAAGCAGACCTCGAGCGACGTGATCGCCGCGCGGCGAAGGGGGGGTAGAGACGAGGGGCACGGAGGGAGCAAGCGATTTGAGACGATGAAAATAGCTCGTGGCGGCGTCGCCTTCGGTGTCAGCCCCAAAAGTGTGGGGCCGTTGAATGGCGGTTATGGCGGCTCAACCGCCACCATCCATAACGCACATACCTGGTTGTATTTTGCTTGCAGTGGCTTGAACTTGACGGATTGATCCCTTAAGGGCAAAGAGTACCATGTGCGACGGTGCGCGATCTCGGCGGAGTTCATCATGATGAGTGAGCGCCAGGGCCAGTGCCGCGGCCGGCCGTGGCGGCCTGCGCCTACCTGCCCGTGCACTGTGATGGATGCTACAGCTGGCCAGTGGGGGTTATGGCGTGCGAAGGTGAGCATGCTGCGAGAGAGGAAACCATTCTCCCTGCGCCTGCTCTCTGCTTGCGCCTGCAGCGCCAGACAACACTACCTTGCACGCACCCCTGCCAGTGTTGATGAAGCTGATGAGGCAATACTGGTCTGGGGGGGGAGGGCACTCCGTGCGGTTTCTGCGAGTGCTGCGTCTTGAGGAGAGCGGCGCCGCCACTGTGAAGCTCTGCAGCAGGGGGGGCACACACCAGTGCCTGGATCTAGCCTCATGTGCCCTGAGGCGTGCGTGCTGATGAAGGCAGCAGCAGCGGTGGGGGGGGGGGGGGCACTGCGTACGGCAGTCGGTGAGCGTGCTTGCCTGAGGCGAGCTCTCCTCCTGCACCTCGGAGAGGACCAGGAACTTGTCTCCCCTGTGCGTGCTCATGAAGAGCCGCCATCTTGCTGATGCGATGGGACGCAAGCGAGGAGCGGGAGTCACGCCAGCTGCGGAAAAGTTGAGGAGGACCCTGAAGGGGCAGCGGCGAGATTATCTCTTATTCCCTGCTGCACCTGCACCTCAAGGCACCAAGGCCTTTCTCCCTGTATGCTGCCCTCGCCCGGCACGGCTCACTGCGGTCACTTGTCTGCCTGGCGCTGCTGTTGCCCCTCGCCTCTTCCAGCTGCAACAGCACGGGGGTGCGGGGGTCTGGAGAAATAAGCCTTGACCAGATCACAGTAGCACCGGCGGTGACCGACTGGCCGAGATCAGGGAAGGGGAAGAGAGAGAGAGAGAGAGAGAGAGAGAGAGAGAGAGAGAGAGAGAAAGAGGGCTGATGCTGCAGTTGTGGCCCACAGAGACACGGCGGCGACCAACCGTCAGAGAGACGAGACAGGCGTGCAACGGCATGACACGTGGTGGTCCCTTTTAATTTTGAACAATGCGTGAAGATGTGTTCACCGAAACGTGATCGTCCCTTTTATTTTTGAACAATGCTTGAAGATGCTTTCACCGACACCACCACATGCACCAGAAAGACGCCCCTGAAAGATGCCCCCTAAAGACGCATCTCCAGAAGGCCGGCCAGAAGACGCACGCCCGCACGGTGATGGAGAATCCTAGTTAAGATCATAGCTCAAGCAAATCCTCGATGGCAAGTATTGGCCGTGCCATGAAAAAAAGTTGCAGCCTGCGTGCTGATGGGTGCGTGCCGCAAGGCAACGTTGCATAAGAACACTGTGAGAAGTCGGCTGAAGGAATACTGTGCAAAGTAGAAAGTTGAAGGAATATAGTGCGGACAAAAGGTTTCGGTGGCCCGCCCCTGCCTACCCCATCCATGTGATCCAAGGCGCCAGATTGCGCCATCTGTTGAGCGGTCCAGCTTGGAGCTGGGGCAGCTCGGGGCTGGGGCTGTTGTTCCAGTCCTCAGGGCTGAGGCTTTAGTCTCTGGGGCTGGGTGCGGGGGAGGGAGGAGAGGGCGGGGGTGGCGGGTGGGGTGTGTGGGGGAGGGAGGGGGAGGAGAGAAGGGGCGAGGAGAGGGCGGGGTGGCGGGCTGGAGGGTGTGGGGGGAGGAGTTCGAGAGGGCGAGGAGAGGGCGGGCTGGGGGTGAGAGGAGGGGAGGGAGGGGGAGGGGGGGGCGAGAGAGGGCTGAGCGAGGTTGCGGGGGGGAGGGGAGGAGACAGGGGGCGAGGAGGGCGGGTTGGCGGTCTGGGGGTGCGGGGAGGGAGGGGGAGAAGAGGGGCGAGGAGAAGGCGGGGGTGGCGGGCTGGGGGTGCGGGAGGGAGCGGGAGGGAGGGGGGCGAGGAGACGGCGGGGGGTGGGGCTGGGGGTGGCGGAGGGAGGGAGGAGGGGGGGGGCTCCAGTCCTCAGGGCTGGGGCTGTCGTTCCAGTCCTCGGGGCTGGAGCTCCAGTCCTCGGGGCTGGGGTTCTCGTTCCAGTCCTCGGGGCTGGGGCTCCAGTCCTCGGGGCTGGGGGTCCAGTCCTTGGGGCTGGGATTCTCGTACCAGTCCTCGGGGCTGGGGTTCTCGTGCCAGTCCTCGGGGTTTGGGTTCTCGTACCAGTCCTCGGGGCTGGGGCTCCAGTCCTCGGGGCTGGGGTTCTCGTTCCAGTCATCGGGACTGGGGCTCCAGTCCTCGGGGCTGGGGTTCCAGTCCTCGAGGCTGAGGCTCCAGTCCTCGGGGCTGGGGCTCCAGTCCTTGGGGCTGGGGTTCTCGTTCCAGTCCTCGGGGCTGGGGTTCCAGTCCTCGGGGCTGGGGTTCCAGTCCTCGGGGCTGTGGCTCCAGTCGTCCGGGCTGGGAGTCAAGTCCTCCGGGCTGGAAGTCCAGTCCTCCGGGCTGGGGGTCCAGTCCTCGGGACTGGGGCTCCAGTCCTCGGGGCTGGGGGTCCAGTCCCCGGGGCTGGGGCTCCAGTCCTTGGGGCTGGGGGTCCAGTCCTCGAGGCTGGGGCTCCAGTCCTCGGGGCTGGGGCTCCAGTCCTCGGGGCTGGGGTTCTCGTTCCAGTCCTCGGGGCTGGGGTTCCAGTCCTCGGGGCTGGGGTTCCAGTCCTCGGGGCTGTGGCTCCAGTCGTCCGGGCTGGGAGTGAAGTCCTCCGGGCTGGGGGTCCAATCCTCGGGACTGGGGCTCCAGTCCTCGGGGCTGGGGCTCCAGTCGTCCGGGCTGGTCCAGTCCTCGGGGCTGGGGGTCCAGTCCTCGGGGCTGGGGCTCCAGTCCTCGGGGCTGGGGGTCCAGTCCTCGGGGCTGGGGCTCCAGTCCTCGGGGCTGGGGTTCTCGTTCCAGTCCTCGGGGCTGGGGCTCCAGTCCTCGGGGCTGGGGCTCCAGTCTTCGGGGCTGGGGTTCTCGTTCCAGTCCTCGGGGCTGGAGCTCCAGTCCTCGGGGCTGAAGTACTCGCTGCCTGAGCTGCTGCTGCTGCTGCCAGCCGAGGGCTGGCCGAGGAAGTCTCCCAGGCAGCCGGGGTCGTGTGGGTGCTGGCAGCCGGTGTCTTCCCAGCCGCTTGGGCAGTCGACGGGGCGGTACTTGATGCCGATGACGCCCAGGCTGGGGTCGGCCATTTCCTTGAAGGCCCAGATGCCAACGTCAAGGTGGTCCATGTCGCCGCAGCACCAGCGCTTGTTGCTGTACTCGTTGCCAGGCTTGTAGCAGGGGCAGTTGTCTGTGATGGCGACGTTGATCGAGTTGGTGGAGCTGCAGGCGTCTTCGCGGCCGAGCTCTTGGCCGTAGTTGTCCTTGAAGTTCATCGGCTCGCACTTGACCTGCCGTAGACAGGACGACGGCAAGGGTCACATCTCAGCTGTGCACGCAATCGAGCGCAAGCGACAATGCAAGTGCACAACACAGGCAGACAACGAAGCAGGCAGAAAAGCAGGGAGGCGGGCAGGCAGGCAGGCAGGCGGGCAGGCAGGCGGGCAGGCAGGCAGGCAGGCAGGCAGGCAGGCAGGCAGGCAGGCAGGCAGGCAGGCAGGCAGGCAGGCAGGCAGGCAGGCAGGCAGGCAGGCAGGCAGGCAGGCAGGCAGGCAGGCAGGCAGGCAGGCAGGCAGGCAGGCAGGCGAGCGAGCAGGCAGGCAGACAGGCAGGCGGGCAGGCAGGCACAACCCCACCCAAACACAAACTCAGACGGAACGACACACCTCGAAGCATTTCCTGCAAACAGTGTGCATGCATTTATTACAACGTGTGAGTCACCATACGCGGCGCAGAAGGCAGTGCGTCCCACAGCAGCGCAGCGACACATGTTTGTGCGGGTGGGTGGGTGGCATGTGCATGAAATGGGCGTGGGGAGCAGGGCACCAAATGGAGGGGCGTGGGGCAAGGGGATAATTTGCGCTGTGTGTGCTGTGTCAGCAGGAAGGGCACCCACCCGCAGGAGCCGGAGAAGAGAGGGTTGCCGTCGTTGATCGCGCCGACGTGCCAGTTCTGTTCCCCGCCGTAGCGCCCTCCGAGGTAGCCGTACATGCAGGAGCCGTCGTGCACGGACATCCACGCAGCGTCGTCTGCGGAGGTGCATGGAGGAGCACGCAGCAGGTAGGTCAGTGGGGGTTACAACTGGAGGGCTCGAGGAAGGACGCGAGAAGCAGGCGCGCGCATGCCCCATTCAAATTCAAACGCACAGCACCCCCATACGCAAAAGACGGCTCTCTGCGCGCGCACGCAAACCCAAGCCCACTCCCAAGGCACTTTCGTAGACGTGCGGCCCTCTGCGCGCCCAGCACGGCATAGGCACTCACCATACCAAGTAGCGCGCCCTGTGCGCCAGCCGTCCCCGTCCTGTCCCGACGCCAGGCCGCACATGACGAGCATCAACAGGGGCAGCATCAGTAGCGACTTGAACGCCGCGTATGTCGTTTGGGTTGCCGTCATCGTGGGAGGGCAGGTGCTGGGAGGTAGAGCGGTGGCGGCAGGCGGCGTGGCGCGTGGGTCGTCGTTCGGACGGCGGTCAGTCTCTCTCCGCTCGCTTGGCTTGTGGATCGTCCTGCGGCGCGGCACAGAGGGCGACAGAAATTTGATCCAGCGGACTGTGGCGTGGCAGGCGGGGGGAGGCAGGCTGGGGCGCAGGGAGCTGCTGAAAGTGCCAATCGATGCTTGTTTGCTGAGGGCGGCGCACATGGCGTCAGCGCCAGCGCCAACGCGTGCGCCACCTCACAGCCGCTCTGATGCATGATGCGATCAGAGATCGGCGGGGTGGCGAGGCGCGAGGCGGCCCGGTGGAGGCGCAAGCGGGGAGCGCAGTTCAAAGCTGGATCTGGTGGCTAATCAGCCTCACCCCTCAAGCAGGCCTCGGGAAACGTGATCGCGTAAAAGGGGGATGGATGCGCCGATGGGGGAGCAAGAGGCAGCGGTAGTAAATGGCCGCGTAATCGCCTTCGATGTCGGCCACTAAAGTGTGGGGTGTGGGGGTTTAAATTGCTTCTCAGGATGATGATGATGAGAGTTTTACAATCCACTTCTGGCGGTCACACGTACGGTTCCAAAGCTCCAGTGGGACTTAGAGAAACAAGGCTCAAGGCCCACAAAAGGTCAAGCTACAAGTAGCCCACGGTAACGCCATCCATCCACACTTGGTGGCGGCGCCAAGCAAGCAGCACCACTGTGCAGGCTGCACACCCAGCCCCTCAAATGGCCAGAGGGCGGACCCAAGGCATAAAACCATGAAGGGACCAAAAAGCCCTCCCCCAGACCACCGGAAGCGGGGCTAGTAGCACACCCGCCGCAGCACTCTACTCAGCGACCACTAGGATGATCTTGATGATGATAGCTGTTTGTCATGTGGTCTTGATAGCTGCTTGTTATGTGGTTTTATCGCTTGTGGTAGCCGCCACAAGGGCCTTGGATTCCCTTCAAGGGCCTGGGACTGGCCTGGTGAGATGAGCGAGCTCGGGGAGTGCTGCGTAACAATGAGCGCGCGTGCTGGGATGTTTGCATAACGGCCTGTGCTCGAAGAAGATGGCCAGCTAGTGGTGGTGGTGGTGGTGGTGGTGGTGGTGTCGGTGGTGGGTATTACGCGCGGCTTCTACAGAACAGCTGTTGACGAGTCTGCGTGGCCTCGCGGGCTCTCTAAGTAGAGCTCCCCTAGACGTGTAGTCTAGGCCTTAACTCACGCCCCGGGGTCCTCCGGACACGTACGTATGAAACGTATAAAACCTGTTGACGAGTGCGTGTGCTGCGACTGCAGGAGCAAGGAGGCGTTGAGAGCAGCGCCTCGGCCTGGTGAAGAGCAGGCTCACCAGTGCCTTGGCTGTGGCCTCATGTGTGCCCTGGGGCGTGCGTGCTGAAGAACAGGCTACAGATGATGAATCGTTGAATCTTACAATGACACTTCGCAGGATGATAAATCACAGTTAGAGGAGCCCCTACCTGCAAGGGCAGGTTGTAAAACGAAGAGACGCTCCGTCGGCAGCAATCCCTATACAAACATGGGTAATTTTGCACCCCGCGCCCCCCTATGTGTGGGTGGTGGTGGTGGGGGGGGGGAGGGGGGGGGCTACTACGTGCGGCAGTCGGTGAGCGTGCTGCGCCCAAGGCGGGCGGCCCCTGCTGCACCTGCACCAGCACCTCGGCCCAAACACCAGGGCCTCATCTCCCCTGTGAGCTCTGCGTGCTCAAGCATGAAGATTGCCATCTTGCTGCTGCAAGGGGCAGGAGCCACGCCAGCTGCGGCAGCGTTAGTGCAGAGAAGGGGAAGTGACGAGTGCACCTCGTCTGCGATGAAGTGACGTGCGCACTGCTTCTGTCAACAATCGCTGATTTTCCACACACTAAAGCTGGCTTCCACTGCCCCCAGAAGAAAGCTTTTTTGCCCCCACGGGCCCAATGGTGGAGGCGGTTGTGGTGACTGCTGCTGCTGCCCTCCCTGCCCCTAGTCTTGTCGTCACGTGCTGCCAGGTGCTGCTGGTGTGCGGGCGGTGGTGGCAGCGCTCAATCATCACGTCACGAGCATCTGCTGGCGTGCGGGCGGTGGTGGCAGCGCTCACACCGTGGCACCGCTTTGCCTTGGAATTAAATAATTCGGAAAACGTCGCGGCACGGTCGATTTCTGAAGAGGAAAAAACGAAAAAGTGAAAAGTGACGTTAAAACAGAAAAACATAAAACATCACCCACGGCAAGGCACCCAAATTCTAAACAATGACCCCTTTATAAAAGCGGCGCCAAGACAAAGCGGTACTACGGTAGTGGATGATGGCGCATCGGCGCATCACGGCGCTCCTTGCGTGTCAAGCGCCCACGTGATGCTGTGCTGCCCCAAATGCCCGAATGCCCAGATATGCCCCAAAATGCCCCAATGCCCAAATCCG
The DNA here is from genome assembly GCA_016618255.1 of Chlamydomonas sp. UWO 241. Classification (NCBI taxonomy): domain Eukaryota; kingdom Viridiplantae; phylum Chlorophyta; class Chlorophyceae; order Chlamydomonadales; family Chlamydomonadaceae; genus Chlamydomonas; species Chlamydomonas priscui. The sequence continues at coordinate 32,688 of VFSX01000142.1, read as the reverse complement.
CTGCTACCCGTACATAGAGCTGAGCAGGCCAGTTAGTGTGGATGCAGTCAGTGGATGCCCCTACTGGTAGGCTAGCGCGCTGCGCGGCCTTGCGGGCTCTACTAGTAGAGCTCCCCTAGGCGTGAAGTCGAGGCCTTATCTCACGCCTTGGGGTCCTCCGGGCGCGTACATGTAAAAACTGTGAAAAAGTGCTGCCCCTTGCTCACACGGTGGCGGAGGCGCCGGCGACGATTGATCTGTGGGACGCGCTGGCATCCTTTGCTGAGGGGGGCGTGGTACCGCGGGGGTGGGCGTGGGGGAGGGGAGGGGTCGGCCCACTGCTTCGTTGGAGCGACAGACGTTGCACCCAATTTGAACAAGATGTCGTAGCCTAGATCCCTGAGGCGGCACCTGCTCCTCTAGAAACCAGGGCCTTGTCTCCTTGCGTGCAGTGCTTTTGCCCGTTGTCTCCTCCAACTGCAGCAGCAGGGGGGTCTGTAGAAAGAAGCGGTTACAGCGCACACTGGCACTGGCTTTTAACAGCTCACATCAGCACCGGCTGTGACCGACTGCAGCCGAGATCAGGGAAGGGGAAGAGAGAGCCGATGCCGCAGTCGTGGCTGACAGAGAGACGGCGGCGACCGTCGGAGACGCCACGGAGACAGACGTTCAGCGGCATATAACACGTTGTTTTGTTATGTTCCTGGACAATGAGCATCAATATTTTCAGCGACACCACCACGTGCAGCCCCCCTATGAGGCTAGAATACGCGCGCACCAGGAAGTCGGAAGACGCACGCCAGTGCGGTACTGAGTTTACAGTTCGCACCCTTGGGGCGTGGGATTAAGCGAGCTGCCTCGTGAGGCCAGTTCCAAGTTAAGACTCGAGCTCAAGCAAACCCTATGTGGCAGGTATTGGCCGTCCACGAGAAACAGTTGCAGCCGACATGCAGATGGGTGCGTGGCGCAAGGCAAGGTTGCACACTGTGTGCACACTGTGTAAGAATACTGCGTGAATACTATGTGCATACTGTGCAAAAATACTGTGTGAACACTGTGTGAATACTGTGTGCATACTGTGTAAATAATACTGTGCAAAGGTGGGAGTGGGAGTAGAACCATGCGCAAAATCGCGCTGCTGCATAGCCCCGCGCCCGCTTACCCCCCGCCTTCGTCCTCATGGGCTGGGGATGGGACTGGCGTTCCAGTCCTCAGGGGTTGGGGCTGGAGTAAGCATCGTCAGGGCTGGGGCTCCAGTCTCCGGGGCTGAGGCTGCTGGCGTATGCAACGTCAGGGCTGGGGCTCCATTCCGCGGGGCTGGGGCTCCATTCCTCGGGGCTGGGGCTCCAGCTGTCGGGACTGGGGCTGCTGGCATACGAGTCGTCAGGGCTCGGGCTCCAGTCCGTGGGGCTGGGGCTCCAGTCCTCGGGGCTGGGACTGTTGGCATACGAATCGTCAGGGCTGGGGCTCCAGTCCGCGGGGCTGGGGCTCCAGTCTTCGGGGCTGGGGCTGTTGGCATACGAATTGTCAGGGCTGGGGCTCCAGTCCGCGGGGCTGGGGCTCCAATCCTCGGGGCTGGGGATGTTGGCATACGAATCGTCAGGACTGGGGCTCCAGTCCGCGGGGCTGGGGCTCCAGTCCTCGGGGCTGGGGATGTTGGCATAAGAATCGTCAGGGCTGGGGCTCCAGTCCGCGGGGCTGGGGCTCCAGTCCTCGGGGCTGGGTCTGCTGGCATACGAATCGTCAGGGCTGGGGCTCCAGTCCGAGGGGCTGGGGCTCCAGTCCGAGGGGCTGGGGCTCCAGTCCGAGGGGCTGGGGCTGCTGGCATACGAATCGTCAGGGCTGGGGCTCCAGTCCTCGGGGCTGGGGCTGCTGGCATACGAATCGTCAGGGCTGGGGCTCCAGTCCGAGGGGCTGGGGCTGCTGGCATACAAGTCGTCAGGGCTGGGGCTCCAGTCCGCGGGGCTGGGGCTGGCGTATGCATCGTCGGGGCTGGGGCTCTGGTCCTCGGGGCTGGGGTTCCAGTCCGCGGGGCTTGGGCTCCAGTCCTCGGGGCTGGGGCTGGAGTACTCGCCGCCTGAGCTGCTGCCGCCGGGCGAGGGCTGGCCACTGTAGGATCCACCGCAGCCGGGGTCAGACGGGTTCTGGCAGCCGGAGTCCTCCCAGCCGCTTGGGCAGTCGATGGGGCGGTACTTGATGCCGATGACGCCCAGACCGGGGTCGGCCATTTCCTTGAAGGCCCAGACGCCCAGGTCGAGGTGGTCCATGTCGCCGCAGCACCAGCGCTTGTTGCTGTACTCGTTGCCAGGCTTGTTGCAGGGGCAGTTGTCTGTGATGGCGATGTTGATTGAGTTGGTGGAGTAGCAGGCGCCCTCGCGGCCGAGCTCCTGGCCGTAGTTGTCCTTGAAGTTCATCGGCTCACACTGAACCTATCGTAGACAGGACGGCGAGTGGAGGGAATGCATCTCAGCTGTGCAATCGAGCGCAGGCGACAAAGCCGCTGTAAAAAACACAGACAGACAGGCAGGCAGGCAGGTAGACACAGGCAGGCAGGGAGGCAGGCAGGCAGGCGGGCGGGCGGGCAGGCAGGCAGGCAGGCGGGCGGGCGGGCAGGCAGGCAGGCAGGCAGACAGGCAGGCAGACAGGCAGGCAGGCAGGCAGGCAGGCAGGCAGGCAGGCAGGCAGGCAGGCAGGCAAGCAGGCCAGCGGCACGCAGGCAACCAGGCAGACTGGCAGGCTGGCAGGCTGGCAACCAAGCAGGCAGGCGTGCAGGCAGGTGTGCAGGCAGGTGTGCAGGCAGGTAGACACAGGCAGCCAGGCAGGCATACAGGCAGGCAACCCACACCCACACCCACCCACCCATACCCAAACGCAAACACGAATGAAAGCAACGCACCTCGAAGCACTTCCTGCAAACAGTGCGCAAGCATTGATAAAGGTGTGTGAGTCACCATACATAGACAGCACAGCGTGCAGTGCCTCCCACACGCAGCTGCCAGTGAGTGGGTAGGTGGAAGCGGGCGCGTGCGTCGGAGTCGCGTGGGGCGATGGGAGCAGGGCATCGAATGGAGGGGCGCAAGGCGAGGGGAGTGGATCGCGCTGGGTCGTGCTGTGTCAGCAGGCAGGGCACACCCACCCGCAGGAGCCTGAGTAGAGAGGGTTGCCGTCGTTCATCGCGCCGACGTGCCAGTTCTGCTCCCCGCCGTAGCGCCCCCCGAGGTAGCCGTACATGCAGGAGCCATCGTGCACGGACATCCACGCGGAATCGTCTGCAGAGGATGGATGTGGGGGCATGCAGCGGGTACAGTCGGGACGCGAGAAGCAGGCGAGCGAAAGCTCAATTCGAATTTCAATGCACGCGCAAAGGACTGATATCTGCGCGCGCACGCAAACCCAACCCCACTCCCAAGGCACTTCCGTGCGGCCCTCTGCACGCCCTGTAAGGCATGGCACTCACCGTACCAAGTGGCGCGTCCTGTGCGCCACCCATCCCCGTCCTGTCCCGACGCAAGGCTGCACATGACGAGCATCAACAGGGGCAGCATGAGTAGCTCCTTGCACGTCGCGCTGGCCGTCTGGGTTGTCGTCATCGTGGGAGGAGAGCGGTGGCGGCAGGCGTCGTGGCGCTTGGGCCGTCCTGTCGGACGGCGGTCAGTCTCTCAGCTCGCTCGGCTTGTGGATCGTCCTGCGGCGCGGCACAGAGGGCGGCAGCAATGTGATTCAGTGGACTGTGGCGGTGGCAGGCGGTGAGAGGCAGGCTGGGGCGCAGGGAGCTGCTGAAAGTACTACACTCTGGTGCCAATCGATGCTTGTTTTCCAGGGGCAGCCCCCATGGCCTCAGCGCCAGCGCTCACGCGTGCGGCACCCCACAGCCGCGCCGATACGTGATGCTATCAGAGATTGGTGGGGTGGCGATGTGCGAGACGGCCCGGTGGAGGCGCAAGCGGGGAGTGCAGTTCAAATTTGTTGGATCTTGTGGCCAAGCAGCCTCACCCTCAAGCAGGCCTTGTGAAATCGCGAAAAAGGGCGGTGGGTGGGACGAGGGGCACGGGGGAGCAAGAGACAGTGGTAGAAAATGGCAGCGCAATGGCCTCGCCTTCGCTGCAGGCCCCCTAAGTGTGGGGTGTGGGCGTTTAAATGGCTGCTCAGGATGATCTTGAGATTATAGCTGTTTGTTATGTGGTCTTGATAGCTGCTTGTTAGGTGGTTTTATCGCTTGTGGTAGCCGCCACAAGGGCCTTGGATTCCCTTCAAGGGCCTGGGATTGGCCTGGGACTGGCCTGGTGAGATGAGCGAGCTCGGGGAGTGCTGCGTAACGATGAGCGCGCGCGCTGGGATGTTCGCACAACTGCATGTGCTTGATGAAAGTTGTTTCTTGGGGGAAGTATTGCGTGCAGCTGCTGTTGAGGAGTGAGTGTGCTGCGACTGCAGGAGGGAAGGAGGCACCGAGAGCAACCTCTGCAGGTGCCACAGGGGAGGATTACACCAGTGCCTTGGCTCTAGCCTCAAGCGTGTGCCCTGGGGCATGCATGCTGATAAAGAGTCTGTGCGTGTGTGTGTGTGTGGGGGGGGGCACTGTGTGCGGCAGTCGGTGAGAGTGCTGTGCCCGAGGCGGCCTCCCCTGCTGGACCTGCACATCAGACCAGGCACCAGGGCCTCGTCTCCCCATTGTCCCCTGAATTCTTAAACATGAAGAGCTGCCATCTTGCTGGTGCGATGGAGCGCGAGCGAGGGGCGGGAGTCACGCCAGCTGCGGCAAAGGTACGTGTCGGAGGGAGGTGCGGCGACGAGCGTGCCTCCCATCCCCTTGCTGCACCTGCGCCTCCGGGCAAACGCAGAAGGGCGTTTTCTTCCTGCGTGCTGCGCTTTGGTGATGAGGCGCGAGGTGTAGGGGGACGCAGCAAGGTCGATGCAGCGCCTTAGGAGGGCGGCAGCGAGCACCTCCTCCCCTCTCCTCTGCTGTGCTGCACCCCCACTGCCAGCCGCAGCAGCCGCAGTGATGCGCAAGTCGCATGCAAGGTTATGACAACCTGCACTGTTATCTCGCTCCTGGGCCCTGGTAGGCTGGTGCGCTGCGTGGCCTTGCGGGCTCTACTAGTAGAGCTCCCCTAGACGTGTAGTCTAGGCCGTAACTCACGCCCCGGGGTCCTCCGGGCGCGTACATGTAAAAACTGTAAAAACTCGCTCCTGGATGCGCCCTCTGCTGCACAGGTGCGATGTGCACAGGTGCAGGCGAGACGAGTCCTGCGCGACCAGGCGTAGAGACGGCGCGACTGCCCCGGCCGCTCGCGTTTGCCGCACCAGCAGCAGAGGGCCAGCTGAGGCGTTGCAAACTTGTGACCAGCCTCGCTCCGTTGTCAACGCACCTAGAGCTGAAGAAGCCCAACATGTGCGCCTGCAGAAGCGGGACGAGCGTTGAGCCGCTCGCGGCGTGTTCACAGCTGGACAAGCTGTTGATTCACGGGCGCGCTGAGCTGCTCCCTGGGGTGGTGGCACTCGCGGCTGCACTGCCGCGGCTGCGCATTTTGCGGTAGTGACGCTTCCGTCTGCGTTGGTCGACTATGGGAGGGCGCTGTGTGACCGTAGCTGCACGCCACTGCCGCGGCGACGTCGACGCTGGTGCTGCCGCCAGATCCAGTCACGTCCTCATTTTGGCACGCGGTGCAGTTGGGGCATTGTGACTGGCCTTGCTCGGCCTGTCACATCTAAAAACCTTAGCCACTGGGCCTTGCAGTCAGAGAGCCGGGTGTGGGTTCCCGCTCCAAAAGGGGCGGATCTCGAGATGTCAAACCACTCTGCCCTTCGTGCTAACTCCTTACTTGACATGGGTGGCTGTTACAGGCATAGCCTGCCACCCAATGCCCCTTATGGGTGCATGAACTTTTAACCGGAGGCGCTCACGGCTACACTGCCGCAGCTGCGCATTGTTGGGACTCAGCCACAGGCTGAGCCTGTCGGCACTCTAGTCAGCAGCTGAGTGCTGGGTTGATAAGGACGTGGTGCAGTGGTTCCGTTAAGGGTCTTGGAAAACGATGGCTCAACCCGGGCCTCACGCACATTTCGCCAATCTCAACCCGACGGAGGCGAAATTGGCGGAAAAGTGTGAAAATGCCGATGTTCACACTTTGGGGGTCGAAATTCGCGCAGTCAACCCGACGCGCCAGGCCGAATCGGCTAATCTCAACCCGAAAGTGAACTTTGTTGGGTTGCGGGTTGGCTGACGGAAACACTGACGTGATGGGTTATGATGATGCAGGGATTAGCACAGCTGTCTGGCATTCTCCCAGTTGATAATTAGGGAGCCTGCCAAGAGCCACTGCAACTGTAAGCAAACATGACTTCACATTGGCAGTCTCTATGGTCGACACTCATGCACTGCGAAGTTGATGCTCATTATGGGCTTTGTGAAGCGCAGGAAGCCCTGGACGAGGCTGTGACAATGCGGTTGTTTGGCGATGCTATCCAAACAGACGACAGCTGTGGCGTTACAGCATATGCATTTGCACAGCACAGGTGTGCGGACAAGCTCCGCCGCTACGGTCCTTCAATCAAGTACAGTTTCCCAGCCCCCCCCTCCCCCCGCCCACCCCGCGGTTGACCCAACGACGCACAATTGCCACGTCGTTACGTGCAGCCGGACTAAAAAAACCATTGAGTGCGCGCGCTTGCTGCAGCGCGTCGCATGCGCACTGTGACAGGCCGAGCTAGGCCAGTCACACGCACGGGGTTTGGGCCCTCCGTCGACGGGGGGGGGGGGGGGCCCTCCCTTGAGTGCAGCTCGTGCCGTGCCGTGACGCGCCGGACCGTCCTGGCTTGGTTTGAAATAACTCCTCCTGCGGTTTTCATCTCGCTCGTACATTTTGGGTAGTCACCCGAAAACCACTGCTTCCCTCGCGCGCTCCGGGCACCCAGACAGACAGGCCGTGCGGTGTGTGGACCTGCCACGCACGGTCATCGCCGCCGTAGGCGGATCACGATGGCAGAGATGTTGTCGGAGGAGCCCTGCGCTCGGGGAAGGGTGCGTGCGCGGCCAGGGGTGAGCCGAGGGCGCGAGAAAACGGCGCGGAGAGGCATGCCGGCAGGCGGCAGAGGGAGGCAGGCAGATCGGTAGGGGGGCGGGCAGGCAGGCAGGCGTGCAGACAGGCGGCAGGCAGGCGGGCAGGGCAGACAGACAGTCGGGCAGGGCATGCAGGGCGGGCCAAACGCGCGCAAATCGATCGGCAGCGCGCCCCGCGTGGCACGCCTGCCGCCAGGGGGCAGCGCCAGTGGTTACACTAAGGATCTTGGGGAAATGACGGCTTGCTCCAGGCCTAACGGCCCACTCCCCAGTCTCAACCCGACGGAGGCGATTTCTTGCGAAGAGGTGTGAAAAATGTAATTTTCACACTTTTTGGGTCGAAATCCGTGCGGCCTCGACCCGATGCGCCGGCCCTTATCGACCAATCTCAACCCGAAAGTGCGTTTTTTGGGATTGCGGGTTGGCCAACGGAAACATTGGACAGTGCAGAGCAGCGAGCGAGGCAGGTCTGCCATTGATGGCATCGATGACATCGTACACCCCACGCGGCGCCGCAGGCGGCACCTTCACTAGCCCGGATCAGGCGGCGCCTCAGGCGCCACTGTAGGCGCCCACCACCACCTGCAGCGCACCGCGACCGCCTCGGGCGTTTTAACCGGCTCGACTTGCGCGGCTTGGGCATCGGGATTGTGGCAGGGAAGCGCTTCCTTAACCCTCGAAAACAAATCAATTGTTTCCGCCCAGAAACCGCCCAATTGAAGAAGCACTGCGTGGCGCGCCTGCCGCGAGGAGGCAGCGCAGAGCAGCGAGGCGAGGCAGAGATGCCATCGATGACATCAGTGGTGTCATTAAGGAAACCAAGAATGTCCTGTTTCCCCCCGCAACGTGGGAGGGAACATGACGAGTTGCCCCCGCACAGGGCGTTTGTTTTGCGGAAAAGTGTGAAGATCGTCGAATTTCACACTTTTCGGAGCGATTTTCCTGCGATTCGCCCCTGCAGTTTCCTACCGAATTTCCTGGTTTGCGTCCGCAGCGGCGGCTGCGGGGGCTGCGGGGGCGCTAATGACACCACTGGATGACATTGATGTCACCGTCCACCGACCAACCCAGGCGCAAGCGCACCTGCTGGAACGCCGCGTTGCACAGCGCAAGCGCGGCCTTTTCGGACGATTGCCCGCGCGCCAGGCAGTCGGCCACAATCTGCGACACGGGAGGGGGGGGGGTCGGGGCAAGGGGGCGAGGATCAAGGCGGAATAAATCTGGCAACATCTAACTGGGAAAAGGTGTGAAAAGGTGTGCTCCTAAGCGGATTCCACTTGAGCTGTTGGAAGCCCCCCTGCAAAGGCACGCCAGCACAAACACAAAGGGATTCCTAAGATTAACGGCAAGCCTCGCCTCGCCTAGCGCAGCGACCAGCGATGTCCTCAGCGCCCCCGCAGCCGCCGTTGCAGAGGGCAAACCAGGAGATTTTGGTGGAAACTGCGGGGGCGAATCACTCTGAAAAGTGACATTTTGACACTTTTCCGCGAAAAAATCGTCTCCTGTGGGGACTTCGGCATGTACCCTACAATGGCGCGGGGTGCAAACAAGAAATCATCTGTTTCCTTAAGGACACCTCAGGGATAGATTTCGGAGTTACTTGCTTCCCGGCTCGAGCAACGTTGACCGCTGATATCAGGCGCAATACACCGCGGGTGTTCACGCAGCGCATGCCGCTGTGCTGCTCCTGGTGAGAGCTCCTCTCGACGCACCCCTCCACGCCCTCTCCCACCAAGTGTGGGGTGTGGTGAGGAATTTACGGGTTGACATCATTGCGGGGGGGGAAGTCACTGCCGGGGGGGAGGGGGCGGTCACTGACCTGGCACCCGGCCGTATCGTCAATCACGTCAGTCACGCCGTCGCTTGCAATGTACAAGAACGCGTCCTGGTCGGGGTTGACCGGCCGCACCGAGATGTAGGGCTCTGCGATGACAAACGGGTGGAGCGCGCGGTCGCCAAAGGCTCGCGACACGGCGAGGCAGCCCTGCATGGCCGAGGGGGGGTGCGTGGCATGCAGCGGTCGGTCGGGTACATGGGCAAAGAGAGGCTTGGCCAGGCAGGCGCTTGGCCGGGTGCGTGGCCAGGTGGGCGGCTCCATCGTGAGGAGAATGGAGCAGGGGTCGCAAATGGGTGGAGGGCGAGGCAGCCCTGCACATACAGTGGCGGTTGGGCCGGCGGTTGCATCGTGGGCGGGGGTGGGTGGGGTGGAGGGCGCGGTCGCCGGACGCGCGCGGTCGCCAAAGGCTCGAGACACGGCGAGGCAGCCCTGAACATACACAGACACAGAGGGGGTCACGCCGGCGGTTGCAAAACGTGGGCGGGGGCGGGTATGGTGGAGGGCGTGACCGCCGGACGCTCTCGACACAGCCAGCAGCCCTGCACATACAGAGACACAGAGGCGGTCAGGCAGGCGTTTGGATTGTGAGGGTATGTGCGGCTCCGCAATGAAAAACGGGTGGAGGGCGCGGTCGCCGAAGGCTCTCGACACGGCGAGGCAGCCCTGCACATACAGAGACACGACACAGAGGCGGTCAGGCAGGCGGTTGCATCGTGAGGTGGGTGGAGCGCACGGTCGCTTTGCCGGCGCTTTCTTGGAATGATTTAATCGGCAAGGCAAAGCGTCTCTACGCTAAGCCCCAAACTCCCAAACCCCCACCTGAACGCGGCCCCACAGCACGCAGCCGCCCGCGTTGGTCACGCGCGTGATCTCCGCCGGGCAGACCTGCGGGTGCGGCTTGTGGTCCTCTGACAGGCGCACCGCGCGCTTCTGTCCGGGGGGGCCTGCGTGTGTGCGTGTGTGTGTGGGGATCAGCAGAATGGTAGGGGGGGGGGATCAGCAGGACGGGAGAGGGGAGGATCAGCAGGACGGGAGAGGGGAGGATCCGCTGGACGGAGGGGAGAGGATCAGCAGGACAGAGGGGGAGGATCAGCAGGACGGGAGTGGGGATCAGCAGGACGAGAGCAGAGGGTCAGCTGGACGATGGGAGAGGATGAGCAGGACGGTGTGGGGGAGGGTCAGCAGGACAGGGGGGAGGGTCAGCAGGACGGGGGGGGGGGGATCAGCAGGACGGGAGGTGGGGGGGGAGGATCTGCAGGACGGGAGGGGAGGATCAGCAGAACGGAGGGGGGAGGATCAGCAGGACGCAGGTGGGGATCAGCAGGACGGTGGGGGGAGGATCAGCAGGACGCAGGGGGAAGGATCCGCAGGACGGTGAGGGGGGGGATCAGCAGGACAGTGGGGGGGGATCAGCGGGACGGAGGGGGGAGGTTCACCAGGACGGGAGGATCCGCAGGACGTGAGGAGGGAGATCAGCAGGACAGAGGAGAGGTTCAGCAGGACGGGAGGGGAGGGGGGGGATCAGCAAGACGGAGGGGGGATCAGCAGGACGGAGGGGGGGGATCAGCCAGACAGGGGTGGGATCAGCAGGACGGGAGGGGGGGGCAGCAGGACGGAGGGGGGGGGGGATCAGCAGGACGGGAGGGAGGGGATCAGCAGGACGGGAGGGGGGGGACCAGCAGGACGGGAGGAGAGGTTGAGCAGGACGGGAGGGGAGGATCAGCAGGACGGGGAGGGAGGGAGTACGGGCAAGGTGATGCACCAGGAAGCATACACACACACACACACACGTCCAGACGTGGCGCTCACCATACGCACTCGTGTACAGCACCGCGCGGCAGTCGCCCACATTTGCGCAAAACAGGTGGACCACGCCTGCACAAAATTGCAGGGGTCAGGAGGGGTCAGGGTTTAGCAGGGCCAGGGCCAGGGTTTAGCACAGAACTTACAGGGGTCAGGAGGTGGGGATCAGGGGGTGGGGGTTATTAGGGCAGTGGTTCTGCCAAGGATCTTGGGGAAATGATGGCTCAACTCGGGCCTCGCGGCTCACTCCCCATTCTCATCCCGCCGGAGGCATGTTTTTTTGCCAAGAGGGGTTAAAAATGCATATTTTCACACTTTTCTGGCCAAAATACGCTCACCCTCTCTCCATCTCTGACTCTCTCTCTCTCTCCCTCCATCTCTCTCACCTTGTGCCCGCACGACGACCGCGACCGACGCGCACGACCCCGCGTCCCGACTCACATCGAGAGGGAGCCAGCATCTCGACCATCGGAGCATGCGCTCCTTCTCTCTTTTCTCTCTCTCTCTCTCCCTGTCGCTCCTTTTCGTCCACCCACCCTGCGCGCGCCCGATGACGGCGACCGACGCGCACGACCCCGCGTCCTGCGGCGCCTATCAAGAGAGGGAAGGCCAAGCCAGCCAGAGCCACCCCAAGCCCTAGCAGGGAGCTAGGACCTCCGCTCTGCGCCCCACCTTGCGCACGAACGATGACGGCGACCGACGCGCACGACCCCGCGTCCTGCGACGCCGGCAGCCGCTTCGCCATGTCCTCATTCGTCCTTACAAACGCAGACTTGATCGCGCCAGCCATCGCGTTGGAGACTGCGCCCTTGGCGTCGGGCACGCCTGCTGCTCCGTCTGGGGGGGAGGGGGGAAGTAGGGGATTGTGTGTGTGTGTGTGTGTGTGTGTGCGCGCGTGTGCGTGTGTGCGCGCTATGTGTGTGTGTGTGCGTGCCATCTCGTTTGAGACCGCGCCCTTGGCGTCGGGCACGCCAGCTGCTCCGTCTGTGCGTCTGTTCGTGCGTGTTTTGCGTCTCTCTCTCTCTCTCTCTCTCTCTCTCTCTCTGTACATGTGCACAGGTGTGTGTGTGAATGAGCATGCACGCGAGTTTGTGACACCGCGCCCGCCATTGCATTTGCGCCTGCGCCCACGCTCCGTGACGGTGTCCCAACAGCAGACGCAGACACTGTCGCTGTCCGCCCCCATCACGCCCATCCATCATCGCGTTCATCACGATCGAGCCTCATCGACACGCGCACGACCCTGCACCAACCACATCCCAAGCCGTCTCCCGACACAGCAGCGCAGTACGTTCCCTCTCGACACCTCGAGCTAGCTGGTGACCCCCGCCCGCCCCCATCGCGCCCACCCATCATCGTTCAAAGCACGATCGGCAGAGCAGCACGTACTCGAGCTCTGTATCGACACGCACAAACGAGTCAAGAGACGTCCCTCCACAAGCCCCAGGGAGCCCTTGTAACGGCCGCACACCATCGATGCCCACCCCCCACCGCCGGCCCCATCGTGCTCACCCATCATCGCGCGCAGCACGACTGGCAGAAGCACGCGCTCGAGCTCTATAGACACGGCATCTCTGCGTGCATGTGTGCAAGGTGTACATGTGTGTGTAGAGCTAGTAGGTATTGCCGATGCATGCGGCTCGCGCTCATCAGCAACGCTTCGTTGGTTGTGTGTGTGTGTGTGTGTGTGTGTGCGCATGCGTGCGCGTCCTTACGGAAACCGAGAATGTCCTGTTTGCCCCCGCGACATTGAAGAGAACATGCCGGATTCCCTCACAGAGGTTTTTTTTGCGGAAAAGTGTGACATTGACGGTTTCACACGTTTTACTTTTCAAAATTTTCCCACAAATCTCCCGGTTTGCCCCCGGAGCGGGGGCTGCGGGGGCGCCAAGGACGCCACTGGCGCGTGTGTGACGGTATGCGTTCGAGCTCGATTGTTGACACGGCGTCGCTGCAAGCGAGAGTGGTGAGCAGGTGGTCGATTTTACAGTCCGTCGGACGCCTTTGATGGCGCATCAGACCCTAGGAAAGAGGCCGGCAGCTGTCAAAATTAGACCCCTAGCATGCCATCTGCCGTCATGATTGCTGTGCACGCGGTGCGTGTCTCAAAACAGGCGACAAGGAAGTCAGCCAACTTGTGCCAGAACCTGGGGTTCTCCTGGCCTGGCCGAGGATTCATAAACTCCCGCATCCGCTCATCTAAATCGGCCATGTGTGTGCGTGTGTGCGTGCGTTCGTGCGTGAGTGTGTGCGTGTGTGACGGTATGCGTTCAAGCTTGATTGTCGACATGGCGTCGCTGCACGCGCGAGTGGTGCGCATGTGTGTGTGTGTGCACGCGCGAGTGGTACGCATGTGTGTGCGTGTGTGCGTGCGTGCGTGCGTGTGTGCGTTAGCGTGGTTGTCTGATACAGCCATGTCGACACGGCGGCGCTGCACGCGCGTGTGGTGCGCATGTGTGTGTGTGTGTGTGTGCGTGAGTGTGTGCGTGTGCGTGGTTGTCTTGATACAGCCATGTCGTCACGGTGTCGCTGCACGCGCGTGTGGTGCGCATGTGTGCGTGTGCGTGTGCCAGTGACGTCCTAAGCGCCCTCGCAGCCACCCCTGCGGGCCCAAAACGGGGAATTTGGAGGGAAACTGCGGGGGCGCATCTCCGGAATTTTGCTCCAAAAAGTGTGAAATCGCCACAGTTTTTACACTTTTCCGCCAAAAAAACGCCTCCTGCGGGGGCAATCTGGCGTGTTTCATCCAATGTTGCGGGGGCAAACAGGACATGATCGGTTTCATGAAGGGCACCACTGGCATGTGCGTGGTTGTCTTCATGCAGGCAGTCGCGTAATATTTACTACGCGACTCTACGACTCACCCTCCATGCCCGTCAAATACTCCGCTCGAGAGCGATCCTGGCTGCGCGTCGAACCCGATCCTGTCCTCCTGTGAGGTGGCGTGGCGTGGGGGTGGGAAGGCGTGGGTGGGGTGAGGGGTGGGGGGTGGGAGGTTCTGCCAAGGCGGGGTGGGGTAAAGCGAGTGGTTATGAGTGGTGCAAGGGGTGGGGTGGGGTTCCGTGGTTGCAGCGGTTCCGGCAAGCCCGAGGAGGTTGACATCGTGGTCGTTGCCGAAAGCAACAACCCTGAACCCCGAGCCCTGAACCCCGAGACAAGGTACCCCAAGGCGTCTCGCCTAAAACGACGTTTGCATAGCAGGGACGGAGGGCTTGCGCCGAGACGAGGGGGGCTGTGCAGGAGTCCTTCCACTCACAACCCCACCACATTGGCAACGCCTGAGGCGGCGCCTCGGGCGTCCCATTCCATGGCGCGGATCAGGCGTCGCCTCAGGCGCTCCGACCGCCTGAGGCACCGCCTGAGGCGCACCCCTGATCGCCTCAGGCTTCGCCTCAGGCGTTATCCAAACCGCCTCAGGTGCCACCCCGACCGCCTCAGGCGCCCACCAGCGCTCGAGACGCACCCTGGACCGTCTCAGACGTTATGACCGCATTCCATGGCGCGGATAAGACGTTGGGATTTTGGTAGGGCAAGTACACGCCCGGTAGTTGCGCACGCCTCCTCGTGCAGCGTGCAGAGTGCAGCAGCCCACATCGTCGTCGTCGTCGTTTGCATAACACAACGGGAGCGCCTCGACCCTGAGTAAAAACAGAGACCTAAAGCTGCTTCTACAGCCAGCAAGGCGCACACCAACCCCCCAGCACAGTCCCCCGTTGTGACGAACCGCAAAGAAATACCCCACACGGTTCTGAGAGCCAGGTGCGGGAATGCGAGCCCATGTCCACACTCGACAATCACCGAGGCGGCACACGGCCCACAGCACACACCCTCACAAACATGTTTCTCCCATACTTCCCCCCACGTGTTCCCCCACACTACCTCACACTTTCCCACACTTTCCCACACCTTTCCACACACACCTGGTAGCGTCACGGCGCCGTAAGCAGAAACGCCCTCAGCCGACCACACTTTCTCCCACCCTTTCCACCCTTTCCCACATCCACAGCTGGTGGTTGCGCATTCCCCTCTTGCAGCGACGCGGCACTGTACGCAGCAACCACCGGCGCCGACCACACACACTCTTTCTTCTCCCACACTTTCGTGTCCCATACTTCCGGTCACACTTTCCCACACTTTCCCACACAAACACCCACCTGGTAGTTGCGCACTCCCTGCAGCGACGCGGCACCGGTACGTCCCCCACCACATGCACACTTTCTTCTCCCACGCTTTCTTGCCACACACGTCCGCGACCACGTGCACACTATCTTCTCCCACATTCTCTTGTCGCACACTTCCGCTCACACTTTCCCACACTTTCCCACACAAACACACACCTGGTAGTTGCGCATTCCCTGCAGCGACGCGGCGCCGTACGCCGCGACCACGTCGCCCACAACATGTTCCTGCTCGCTGCCCCCCGGGGTCACCGCGCGCGCGCCGCGGCTGCGGGGCGGGCGGGGCGGGGCGCGCACACACAAGTGCGTGTGTGTGTGTTTGTGTGTGTGTGTGTGTGCATGCGTGTGTACGAGCGTGTGGCCACATGCTCATGCTCGCCGCCCCACGGGGTCACCGCGCGCGCGCCGCGGCTGCGGGGCGGGCGGGGCGGGGCGCGCAAGTGTGTGTGTGTGTGTGTGTGCAACGTGCGTGCACATGTCCTAGTGTGTGTGTACATGTCTGTGTGTGTGTGTGTGTGTGTATATGTGTGTGTCTACGAGCGTGTGGCCACATGCTCTTGCTTGCCGCCCCCCGAGATCCCCCGCGCGCGCCGCAGGTGTAAGGTGTGAAAGTAGGGGTCAGATGAGGTGTAGGATTGAGCTCGCCCCGGGTTCACGCGCGCGTGCATGTGTGTGTGTGTGTGTGTTTGTGGCCTAACCAGCATAGTTTCGGCACTCACGACGCGCGCATGTGTGTGTGTGTGTGCCCTAACCAGCCTGGTTCCGGCACTCACGACGCGCGCGCACTTGAGTGTTTGTGTGTGTGTGTGTGTTTGTGCCCTAACCAGCATAGCTTCGGCACTCACGACGCGTGCGCGTGTGTGTGTATGTGCGTGTGTGTGTGCGTATGTGCCCTAACCAGTTTAGTTCCGGCACTCACGACGCACGCACGCGTATGTGTGTGTGTGTGTGTGTGTGTGTGCGTGCGACGTGCGTGTGCCCTAACCAGCATAGTTTAGGCACTCACGACGCACGCGCGCGCGCGCGCGCGTGTGTGTGTGTGTGTGTGTGTGTGCGCGACGTGCGTGTGCCCTTACCAGCAAAGCTTTGGCACTCACGACGGCGGCGGCGGCGCCGCCGCGCGCGCACACGTGTGTGTGTGTGTGTGTGCGTGTGTATGTGTGCGTGTGTGTGCGACGTGCGTGTGCCCTAACCAGCATAGTTTAGGCACTCACGACGGCGGCGACGACGCTGTCTGCGAAGCGGGCATCGTTTGTGAGAGCGCGTCGCGCATTCCGCTGTTGTTGTTGCTCGAGCTGCTAACGTTTGCCCTGCGTTGCGGTGAGATTGAGGAAGTGAGTGCGTGTGTGTGAGCGAGCGAGCAAGCGAGCGTGTGTGTGTGTGCGTGTGTGTGTGTGTGAGAGAGCATGGTCGCTGCTGTTGTTGCTCGAGCTGCTGACGTTGGCCCTGTGGTCACGTTGAGATTGATGAAGTGAGTGTGTGTGTGTGTGCGTGTGTGTGTTTGTGTGTGTGCGTGTGTGTGTGTGTGAGCGAGCAAGCCAGCTTGTGTGTGTGAGAGAGAGAGAGCATGTCGCTGCTGTTGTTGCTCGAGCTGCTGACATCAGCCCTGTGGTCGCGTGTGTGTGATTGTTTGTGTGTGTGTGTGTGTGTGTGTGTGTGCGTGCGCGCAAGAGAGACAAGAGACAGAGAGCGCGCGTTGTGCATGCCGCTGCTGTTGCTGCTCGAGCTGCTGTAGGCTGTAAAATGCCCACACTGCCCACACTGCCCACATTTGCCCACACCTGCCCACACTTCCCGCACCTGCTTAGCCGCTGCCCGAGGTCTGCACCACCTGCTGTTGCCTCCCCCCTCCCCCCCCCCCCACCCCCTCGACGGTGCCCCCATGCTGTAGGCTGAAAAATACCCACACCTGCCCACACCTGCGCACACCAGTCCACACTTCCCACACCTGCTTAGCCGCTGCCCACACCTGCCCACACCTGCCAACACTTCCCGCACCTGCTTAGCCGCTGCCCGAGGTCCGCACCAGCAGACGCCGTGAACATGGCCTTCCCTGCCATGCCCCCCAGCGCCCCCGCGCCAGCGCCCGATGTGGAGCGCTTGAGAGCGTCTCCTGCTTGCAGTCCGCCCTAAGCGCGTGTGTGTGTGTGTGCGTGTGTGTGTGAGAGAGAGTGTGTGTGTGTGTGTGTGTGCATGCCCCCCAGCAGCCCAGCGCCCGATGTGGAGCGCTTGAGCGCGTCTCCCGCCTGTGGCCCGCCCTGGACGTGTGTGTGTGTGCGTGCGTGTTTTAAAGAGCGTGTGTGAGAGCGCTCCCCGGCCCTTGCACTGGAACACACACACACACACACACGCACGCACACACTCACACGCACACGCACACACACACGCACACACACAGGCACACACGCACGCACACACAGACACACACACTCGCACCCCCCCCACACGCACCTTGCCATGCGCGCGCGGCCGCCCTGCGCCCGCATGCCCCCCTCCCCTCCTCCCCCCACACCTTGCCATGCTCGCGCGGCCCGCCTTGCGCCCGCATGCCCCACCCCCCACCCCCACCCATTCACACCTTGCCATGCTCGGGCAGCCGCCCCGCGCCCGCATGCCCCCCCACCACCACACCACACACACACACCTTGACATGCTCGCGCGGCCGCCCCGAGCCCGCGTGCCCGGCCCCAGCGCCCGTCGGCGTGAGCAACCCGCCGCCCACGCCGCCGCTCGTGGCCACAGGCGACCGCCGCGGCACCGCCCCCGGGCTCGCATGCGCGCCCGGGCCGAGCGGCGAGGGCGGCGTGAGCCCGCGCGCAGGCCCCGGCGGGTATGCAGGCACGGAGAGGGGTGCGGGCGTGGAGATCTTGCGGTCGGCCGGGTGCTGCGTGCGTGTGTGTGTGTGTGTGTGTGTGTGTGTGTGTGTGTGTGTGTGTGTGTGTGAGCCCGCGCGCGGGCCCCGGCGGGTATGCGGGCACGGAGATGGGCGCCAGTGTGGAGAGCTTGCGGTCGGCCGGGTGCTGCGTGCGTGTACGCGTGTGTGTGTGTGTGTGTGTGTGTGTGTGCGTGTGTGTGTGTGTGTGTGTGTGTGTGTGTGTGCCCGCGCCGAGCGGCGAGGGCAGCTTGATCCCGCGCGCTGGCCCCGGCGGGTATGCGGGCACGGAGATGGGCGCCAGTGTGGAGAGCTTGCGGTCGGCCGGGTGCTGCGTGTGTGCTTGTGTGTGTGTGTGAGCCCGCGCCGAGCGGCGAGAGCGGCGTGAGCCCGCGCGCGGGCCCCAGCGGGTGTGCGGGCACGGAGAGGGACGCGGGCGTGGAGAGCTTGCGGTCGGCCGGGTGCTGCTTGTGTGTGTGTGCGTGTGTGTGTGAGTGTGTGTGTGTGAGTGTGTGTGCCCGCGCCGAGCGGCGAGGTCGGCGCGGGCCCCGGCGGGTGTGAGGGCACGGAGAGGGGCGCGGGCGTGGAGAGCTTGCGGTCGGCCGGGTGCTGCGTGTGTGCTTGTGTGTGTGTGTGAGACCGCGCAGAGCGGCAAGAGCGGCGTGAGCCCGCGCGCGGGCCCCAGCGGGTGTGCGGGCACGGAGAGGGGCGCATGCGTGGAGAGCTTGCGGTCGGCAGGGTGCTGCGTGTGTGTACGCGTGTGTGTGTGTGTGTGTGTGTGTGCGTGCGTGTGTGTGTGTGTGTGTGTGCCCGCGCCGAGCGGCGAGGGCAGCTTGATCCCGCGCGCAGGCCCCGGCGGGTATGCAAGCACGGAGAGGGGTGCGGGCGTGGAGAGCTTGCGGTCGGCCGGGTGCTGCGTGTGTGCTTGTGTGTGTGTGTGAGACCGCGCAGAGCGGCGAGAGCGGCGTGAGCCCGCGCGCGGGCCCCAGCGGGTGTGCGGGCACGGAGAGGGACGCGGGCGTGGAGAGCTTGCGGTCGGCAGGGTGCTGCTTGTGTGTGTGTGCGTGTGTGTGTGTGAGTGTGTGTGTGAGTGTGTGTGCCCGCGCCGAGCGGCGAGGTCGGCGTGAGCCCGCACGCGGGCCCCGGCGGGTGTGAGGGCACGGAGAGGGGCGCGGGCGTGGAGAGCTTGCGGTCGGCCGGGTGCTGCGTGTGTGTATTGTGTGTGTGCGCGCGCGTGTGTTTGTGTGGGTGTGTGTGTGTGCGTACACATATGCGCGTACAGCTGCTTATGTGTGAGTCCCCCTCCCCCCCTTCCACATACATACACACACACACACACATACACACACACCTGGTGCTGTCTTCCCTCGACTGTGGCTGGTGTGTGTGTGTCCATACACATACCCCTCTCCCCCTTCCACTCACACACGCACACAAACACACACACACACAACAGGGGTTTCCTTTCAGGCTGTCCGGCTGTCGGTTTTCCTGGAGAGGGCCTCCCGAACTCTCCAGTTTCTGGATAGTTCCCTGGGTTTTGGCCCTTTTTTTGCCTTTTTACGTGTTTTTTCTCCGGCTTTTCCGAACGCCCCTTTTCCTCCTCATCGGCAAGCCGCTCTTCAGGCGGTCTCCTCGTTGGAGTCCGATCGGCAAGGAGAACCCTGACACACACCTGGTGCCGCCCCTCGGCTGCAGTTGCAGCATGCGGCGACGCATGTAACCGCGACACGGCTTTCTGCACCACTGACACACACACACACACACACACACCTGGTGCCTCCCCTCTGCTGCAGCTGCATGCGGCGACGCCGGGAGCGAGCCGCGGGAGAGGTCGCGCTGCAGCGGCGGGCGTTGATCAGGCTGTGCGCATGGGAGTGGGTGTGCGGGTGTAAGCGGCAGCGGCAGCGGCAGCAGCGGCGGCAGTATCAGCAGCGGCGGCAGTATCAGCAGCGGCGGCGGCAGCAGCAGCGGCGGCGGCAGCAGCGGCAGCAGCGGCGGTATCAGCCGCAGTGGCAGCAGCAGTATCAGCAGCAGTGGCAGCAGCAGCGGCGGCGGCAGTATCAGAATCAGTGGCAGCAGCAGAACCAGCAGCAGTGGCAGCGGCAGCAGCAGCAGCGGCGGTGGTATCAGCAGCAGCAGCAGCAGCGGCGGCGGCAGTATCAAAAGCAGTGGCAGCAGCAGCAGCAGCGGCGGCGGGGGCAGCAGCAGCAGCGGCAGTATCAGCAGCAGGAGCAGCAGCAGCGGCGGCGGCTGT
Source organism: Chlamydomonas sp. UWO 241 (assembly GCA_016618255.1). NCBI lineage: Eukaryota > Viridiplantae > Chlorophyta > Chlorophyceae > Chlamydomonadales > Chlamydomonadaceae > Chlamydomonas > Chlamydomonas priscui. The sequence continues at coordinate 12,705 of VFSX01000142.1, read as the reverse complement.
ATCAGCATCAGCAGCTCGCACACCTTCATGCCTGGGTGTGGCCCGACCGAGTGCGGCGACGCCGGGCCGAGCGGGTGCCCGTTGTTGTCCGAGAGTCGGGTCACCTTGACGTTGATGTTGCCCTGTAGGGAAGCACACAGCATGGCGTTTGCGCGTGTGTGTGTGTGTGTGTTGAGTGTGGGCGTGTCACTTATCGCCTGTGTGCGTAGGGCATGCTGGGGTGCATGGTGCATGGTGTCCCTGGGGCTAGCTTGCCCCTTGCATGGCACGCATGGCAGTTTGTGACACACCAGTGCAGTGCCCATGTGCTCGTGCTAGGGACCGCAATGTCCCGATAGAGTGGTGCAGCCCGTTGCCCGTCATGCGCATGGCCCTTTTCGCGTGCGGTATGAATGCCGTGCTTGTGTCCCTTCAAAGCGACGATATTGCATCTTGCCTTTGCATCAGCGCCCAGCCTCGGTGGGGGCTGCGAGACGGCAGAGGCATGGGCCCTTGACTCTGGCAGGGCCTGAAAGCTGCGTGTGCGGCCCTGCAAGCCAAGAGTGGGGCCAGTGGGCACGTAGCAGCATGCACAACGCATGGCAACAACGCATGGCACGCTCGCGACACTCACCATTGTCGGTCCGCCTGAGGCCGTTCCGCCTGAGGACTGGCCTGCGGGTGTCGCCCTGCCGAGGGGGCTGGCAGGCTGCACACCGCCTGCTGGGGCCTTGGCCTGCACTTCAGCCAACACCGGCATGGATTTGCGTCGCCCAGCCATCTGTGCTGTCTGTTTTGATCGACGTGTGTGTGTAGACAGCTGTGCTGCTGCGTGGGTCCTAGCTGGCTAGGGCGCCAGGCGACTTTGCTCTTGATGGCCGGCCTGCCTCACGGCATGTGCCAGCACCACCGATGGCAATCAAGCCAAGCAGCGATCTCGGGAGGATCAATGCTGCCACCCGATGCACAGGCGCAAAGGTCGCAAGTCTGACTCGCCAACACCCCCGCAACACGGTCGAATCTGACGAGGGCACAGCTTCAGGTTCAAAACACCGTCGTTGATGTCCAAATTGAACCGCTTTGACGAGAGTGAGAGCTGGCTTACAGCGCGGTGAGAGGCCAACTTTCCCCCACACCTGAAAACACTGCCCACACCCCTGCGTGAACACATCGCAGGAGCGAAGTCATGGCACCGTCAGTGCGTTCGCTGCTTGGGGTTCCAGCAGACATCTTGTGTGTGTGTGTGTTTGCTGTGTGTGTGTGTGTGTGTGGTGTGTGAGTGTGTGTGTGTGTGTGTGCGAGAGCCAAACCTCAGCTGCACCTTCCCTCACCTTCCCTCACCTTTCCTGCACCTTCCCTCAGCTGCACCAGAGCCAAACCCCAGCAGCTGCACCAGTGAACCCTCAACCCTGAATCCTAAGTTTCAGGTTTACCCTAAACCCTAAACCCTAAACAGCAGCAGCGGCGACGTCGACTCCAATCTCTGCATTCCACGCAAGTCCCTTCAGTGCTGCGAGGCAGTGATGGTCCTTGCGAGTATTACAACAGTCGCCCCTGTCCAGAGGCAACATGAGAGGCATCATTGTGCGCTGTGGCCCGCGTTCCTCGCCGCCAAGGCTGCGGGGAAGCGGGTGCAGTTCCACCGCGCGCGCCTCGTGGTTGACGGCGCGCGGGTGGCTGCACCTGCTTGCTAGATGGCATCCCCTCTGGGGGTGTTTTTGAAGGGGAGGTGGCGCCACACACGTGCGGTGGCGGGTGCGATGTGGTCGCTGAGTAGAGTGCTGCGGCGGGTGTGCTACTAGCCCCGCTTCCGGTGGTCTGGGGGAGGGCTTTTTGGTCCCTTCATGGTTTTATACCTTGGGTCCGCCCTCTGGCCATTGGAGGGGCCGGGTGTGCAGCCTGCACAGTGGTGTGCAGCCTGCACAGTGGTGTGCAGCCTGCACAGTGGTGTGCAGCCTGCACAGTGGTGCTGCTTGCTTGGCGCCCGCCACCAAGTGTGGATGGCGTTACCGCGGGCTACTTGTAGCTTGACCTTTTGTGGGCCTTGAGCCTTGCTTCTCTAAGTCCCACTGGAGCTTTGGAACCGTACGTGTGACCGCCAGAAGTGGATTGTAAACAAACATCATCATTGTGTGTAGACAGTAACAGTAACACGGGGTTTCCAGCTAAGCAGGCTACTCTTCTACTAGAGACACCCGCCGATACTCCAGCACACTTCAGTACTAGAGTACCGCCGGCTCCCGGCCGATAGACTACCGCTCCCGCCGGCTAGACTACCCCAAACAGCGGTCTCTGAGAGACATGTCTGGCAAGGAGCATATAGGAGAGGACCTTCCTCAGGGTCACAGTAGTGGCCTTGTGGCCAGTCAAGCCGGCAGAGCCGACTGGCGCTGACTGGAACGGTCCCCGCCTGGCAGTGCATGGCTGTCCAGCTCTCGTTTGCATGGGGCTCAGCCGGCGCCCCATGCCTCATGCATGGCCAGGTCCCACCCTCCAGGGGTGCATGGACGACAGAGTTGTCATGGAGGCTGCCTGAAGACCTTCCAACGCCAGTCACCGGCAGACGAGCGACCCCGAGGATGAGCGCGGTGACGAACGCTGCGATTGGTGAAGCGGATTTACTCTGTGTTGCCTCGGCAGTCGCCACCGCTGAAGCCGTGATGGTAGCCCGCCTCCACGGGCAGCCATCTTGACCAATGTCCAGCATGCATTGACGGGCGCCAGCTCCTCCGCTCGTCGATCAACTCGTCGAGATCGGTGCCGCATGGCGTCCTGCATGGGGGGAGGATAAGGGCCGTCTCCCAGCACGGGCCGCGGCAGCGCCGCGGCTACTGGCCAAGCCATGGCAGCGCCGGGCAAGCCGCTCCTGAAGTGTTCCACCGAGGGGCAGTCTAGCAGGAGCCGGGCCAGTCGTATTTTACCCCGCTCGTCAGCGGCACGGAGATCCTCGTCACCAGCAGCGCCGCATTGCTGGGTCCAGGGCTCGGCGACGAGAACGCGCCTCCGTTAATCGAGCCCCCCCTAGACCTGTGTTATCTATATGTTCTAGTCTATAAGTCTTATAGGCCTGAACTCACGCCCCCAGGTCCTCTGGGCGCGTACGTTTAAAACCTGTAAAACCTGTGGGTGCCCTGAGGGCGCGTGCACACTGTACGCGCCCTCGGACGTCAAGTGTACTGTAAACTGAAGTCAGTGCATGAATCAGCGCACACCTTCGAGCCAACGCACGCGCACGTGCACCCCCCCCCCTTCTGTGATATGAGGTTTATTAGAGACGCGATGGGGGTATCGAGGCGGGGTGGCGTGGCACGCGGGCGCGAAGCCAAATGTGGGGCTCATGGTTTGCCCAGAGGTGGCGTGGACCCCTCCAGACCTCCCCCCCCCTCTGCACCTCCCCCCCCCCCTATCTGGCCCAGCAGGCCAGTTCCGCAGACACACATCCATGTATGCACGACCAGGTGTACGAGTGCCAGCAGGATGGACACGGTCGTTGTGTGCCCACTCAGTGGCCTTGCGGGCTCTCCTAGTAGAGCCCCCCTAGACGTGTAGTCTAGGTCTTAAATCACGCCCCATGGTCCTCCGGGGCGTGATTCCGGGTCCTCCGCGTACGTGTAAAACCTGTAAAACCAGTCGTTGTGTGCCCACTCAGTGGACTCGTGCGGGTGCTGTCTGCATGCCTCATGGATTGGGCGCGCACGCACAAGTAAATTACGCCATCAAAGGCGTCCGACAGACTGTAAAATCGACCACATCCGCCAGGCACCCCCCCTCCTCCACGGCCCCTGTGCCGCATACACGCCCGCCTGCACGGGCGCCCTGGCACCTGGCCCTGCCTGCCACAGGGCCAGGCAGAGCCAGGCCAGTGACACGCCGCAGCACCATCGCCATCATCACCACACCCGGCACCAGTCACCACCCGTGCGCTCAAGTGTGTGCGCTCACACACGGTCTGTAAAGACCGCGCCAGCGAGTGTGACATGACACAGGCAGGGAGCCAGGCCAGCCACACGCGCGCCACCATCGCACCCCGCATCATTTTCCACCCCGCGTGCACGCGTGTGCGCGCATACACTCGCTCGCTTGCGCAGCCACAGGCAGAGCCTGTTGAGCCGCACAAGCGCCACCATCGCCCCCGTATCATTCGTCATCCCACGTGCGCGCGCGCGCGTGCGCACGCACCCACTCGCTCGTCAGCAGCGCCAGAGCGCACGGACGCTGGCGCGGCTCCACCGTCAGCGCGGACGCTATGAAGCGCGCGCACCCCGCACTCGCGCCGCGCGGGGGCGGCGGCGCGCGCGCGCGCGACGCCGCGACCACCGCCGCCGCCGCGCCCTCTGGCGCTGCCCCGCTGAAGGGCGAGGTGCCGGTGACGAGCTCGTTTGTGAGGACGCCGACGGACCAGAGGTCGGCGCAGGTGCTGTAGCCGGGTGCGCGCGCGCACGCCTTGAGATCGTGGGGAAGCACCTAGTAGGGTGGGGTGTGAGAGTTAGGGTGTGTGTGGTCGATTTTATGTGTGTGTTGTGTGTTGTGTGTTGTTGGGGGGGGGGGCGTGCCGTAGCCGGGTGCGCGCGCGCATGCCTTGGGATTGTGGGGGAATACCTATGGTGAGGGGCGAGGTTGCGGTGCCCACCTGCCATCGCATGGCTCCACCGGGTCATCATCGCCGTATGGCGTTCGGGGAGAGCCCCGAGGGAATGGAAAACTGCTATTATCACACCGTTATAAAAGGGGAAGGGTCCGCGTGACTCCCCTGGTAACTACCGCGGTATAAGCCTTCTCTCTATTGCCGGGAAAGTGTACGCTGCCATACTTCTGCACCGCGTCTCCACGCAGGTTGATGGTCAGTTGCATGAGGCTCAGTGTGGTTTCAGAAAAAGCAGAGGCACTGTTGATGCAATTTTTACTCTGCGCTCGCTGAGCGCGGCACATGCGGAGTGCAAACAATGCATGGCTGTGGCATTTGTCGACTATTCTAAAGCTTACGATTGCATAAACCGTGCGGCACTGTGGAGAGTCCTTAGATTATATAGTGTTCATCCGCACATTATTGATCTGTTGGAGGATCTTCACACCAACACCGCAGCTGCCGTGCGGCTGGCTGGGAAAATCGGGCACGAATTCCCCGTGTCGTCTGGTGTGCGACAGGGGTGCGTCATTGCTCCTGTGTTGTTCAATGTTTTTATTGACCACATAGTGAAAAAGGCGCTAGACATGATGCCAGAGGGG
>VFSX01000142.1:0-2500 GCA_016618255.1 Chlamydomonas sp. UWO 241 | reverse complement strand
TCTTAGGGACGCACGGGTAAATTGCAGAAGCACTTCCTCCAGGGTGCGCCATCCGTCGCGTGCGGCCTTAGCGCCCCTGCCACTCCTGCCTCTCTCCCACCGTCCGCCCGCCCCGGCAAACACGCCCCCCACAGCATCCGCCATCATCGCAGGGCCCCACACCTCACACCCGTAATTTAGCACAGGCCGTACTTGCGTGTCGAACAGGTGGGCCTTAATGCCAACATTGTTAAGGCGTATTATATAGCATCTGCGATTTAGCGCGTATCTGGTGCGCTGGCCCCTAGAGCGTCGGGTGCCCACGTCCCCCCCCACTGCCCGCCGGGGGTGAAAGAGCATGCCCAGATATGGGAACTCGTGTGTCATGGGTAGATCTGCTCCCACAAACTTCAGCGTTACCCTCCCCCCTGCCGCCCCGACTGGGCAGAACTGGTCATTGAACACCACCCCTTCTGACTTTTTAACGTTTACTGTTAGTGCGCGCGTGCCGCAAAAGGCGTGCAGAGTATCTAGCATGCGTTGATGCGCTTCGGGCGACTCTGCCAGCAGCGTCAAGTCATCAGCGTACAGCAGCAGCCGTAGTAACCGCCCCGCCATCTCCACCCCATCACCCGGGAGCTCTGCGTCTAGTACTCCCTCCAATGCGTCAATAAAAAAGCCCAAACAGCAGCGGTGACAGTGGGTCGCCTTGCATGACCCCCTTGTGTGAAGGAAACGCGGGTCCCACTTTCCCATCGATGCGCACACACATTGCGGACCCATCGTACATGGCAATCAGCGCCGCAATGAACTCCCCATGTACCCCCAGGCTCCTTAGGCACTCCCAAAGCAATGGGCGGTGCACGCAATCGTAAGCCTTCCTGAAGTCAATAAAGGCAGCGTACAGCGGTTGGCGCTGGAGGCCGCTCTTCTCAATAAGGTGTTGCAGGATGAAGGCATTATCTGGGGTCCCCCTCTTCTTCCGGAAGACTGCCTGGCCCCGCGCCCTGTACCCCTCCCGTTCTGCTAAGGCGTCCAGCCTGTTCATAAGCCCCAAGCTGTATAGCTTGGCGAGGGCATTCCCCACCGTGATCCCTCGGTAATCGTCCCGCACGTCTAGGCTGCCTTTCGGCTTTGCCACCGGCGTGGTTGCCCCCAAGTGCCATGCATTCGGGTACCCCTCACGGAAGACCCGATTGAGCAGGTGTGTGATGGGGCCAGCGAGCAGGTGCTCCTCATCCACAGCATCCGTTGCATCGCCCCCCTCCGCCATGTGTGTGTGTGTGTGTGTGCATGTTTGTATGTGTGCATGTGTTTGTGTGTGTGTGTGCTGCAGGGACAGGTGTAGACGCACCAGTATGTGTGTGTGTGCGTGCGTGCATGTGTGTGTGTGTGTGTGTGTGTGTGTGTGTGTGTGTGTGTGTGTGCTTGTGTGTGTGTATGCACATGTTTGTGAGCAATTGTGTGTGTACGTGTGCGTGTGTGCGTTCGTGCATGCATGCGTGCGTGCGTGCGTGTGTGCATTTTTGCGTGCGTGCGCGTGTGCGTGTGCGTGTGTGTGCGTGCGTGGACATGTGTGTGTGTGTGTGTCCGTCCGCACGCACCTCGCGCATCACGTAGCGCGCCGTCCGCTCCGTCAGCATGCAGCTTTTGTACATTTTGAGTGCGAGCGTGCGGCCGGAGCGCTTGCACACGGCTTGTGGGGGGGGGGGTGAGGGGGTGTCAGCTTCTGGTGCTGGTGCTGGTGCAGCCGAGAGAGAGCCTGCGAGCACATGCACAGGGGGGGGGATGGCAGCTGTTGGTGCTGGTGCAATCGAGGGAGAGCCTGCAAGCACAGCAGCACATGTGCACGGGTGCTGTGGGGTGGGGGGGTCAGCTGCTGGTGCTGGTGTAGCCGAGGGAGAGCCTGCAAGCACAGCAGCACATGCGCACGGGTGCGGTGGGGTGGGGGGGTCAGCTGCTGGTGCTGGCGTAGCCGAGGGAGAGCCTGTGTGCACAGTGGCACGTGCGCACGGGGGGAGGGGAGGGGGGATGTCAGCTGCTGGTGCTGGTGCAGTCGAGGGAGAGCCTGCGATCACAGCAGCACATGCGCACGGGGGGGGGGGGGGGGGCGGGGGGGGGGGGAGCGGGGGCATCAGGTGCTGTGCTCGTGCAGCGAGGAAGAGACTGCGAGCGCATTGGCATGTGCGGCGAGGAGAGGCCTGCGATCACACGCGACGGGGGGGGGGGGGGCGGAGGGGGAGAGAGGGGGCATCAGCTGCTGCCGCTGGTGCTGGTGCAGCCAAGGAAGAGCCTGCGTGCACAGGTACAGCTGAGGGAGAGCCTGCAAGCACGTGCACACAGGGGGGGGGGGGGGGGGGGGTCAGCTGCTGGTGCTGGTGCTGGTGCATCCGAGGAAGAGCCTGCGAGCACAGCAGCACGTGTGCACGGGAGGGGGGGGAGGGGGAATGTCAGCTGCTGGTGCTGGTGCAGCTGAGGGAGAGCCTGCGAGCAGAGCACAGTGGCACGTGCGCACGGGGGG
>VFSX01000034.1:747500-800348 GCA_016618255.1 Chlamydomonas sp. UWO 241 | reverse complement strand
TGCTCATCGGACAGCTAGGCATGTCGCCGGGCGATTCGGCTTACCTGAAGATGGTGTGTGTGTGTGTGTGTGTGTGAGAGCGTCTGCTGGGGGTGCAAGCTGCTCATCGGACAGCTAGGCATGTCGCCGGGCGATGTGGCTAACCTGAAGATGGTGTGTGTGTGTGCGTGTGTGCGTGTGTGTGTGTGTGTGTGTGTGTGTGCGTCTGCTGGGGGGCAAGCTGCGCATCTAATCGCTAGGCATGTTGCCGAGCGACGCGGCTTACCTGAAGATGATGGGTACACACTCGCACACACACGCACACACGCACACACTCGCTCGTACGCACGTGCGCCCACCGGAATACACACACACGCGCTCGCTCGCACGCACGCGCACACGCACGCGCGTGCGCACGCGCACCCACACAGACACACACACACACACGCGCGCTAGCTCGCGCGCGTGCGTGCGTGCGTGCACACGAGCACGTGCACGCGCTCGCTCGCTCGCTGGCATACACACACACACACACGCTCACACGCGTTCACACGCACGCTCGCTCGCACGCGCCGCGCCCCTCGGAGATCATGGCGCAGATGCGGCCGGGCACACACACACGCACACTTCACACACACGCACACACGCACACACACACACCCTCAGGGCGTCGACAATACCATGACGGCGCGCACCTCGGAGACCACGGCGCAGATGCGGTCGGCACACACACACACACACACAATCACGCGCACGCACACACACACATACACACACGAACACACACACACACACACACGCTCACACACACACACACATACGCACACCCTCACACGCACACACCCTCAGGGCGTCGACAACGCCATGACGGCGCGCACCTCAGAGATCACGGCGCAGATGCGATCGGGCGTGGAGGTGCAGCGGGACGACGTGCTCATTTTGGACGGGGCTTACAGGTGCGCTTATGTGGGCGGGTTCGCTTGTGTGTGTGTGTGTGTGGCTTTCAGGTGCGCTTGTGTGTGTGTGTGTTTGGCTTTCGGGTGCGTGTGTGGGCGGGTGCGCTTGTGTGTGTGTGCGCACGCGCGCAGGCGCACGCACGCAAGCAGGCGGCGGCGAGCACACACACACACACACACACACAACGAACCAATCGTCACAGGCCACATGCAAGTTCTAGCTCTGCGCACACACACACATACTAACACACACGTGCGTGCGTGCGTGTAGGGGGGCGGCGGCGAGCAGCCTGGCAGCAAGCATTGATGACTTGGACGCGATTGTACGAGACCTTGACCGCGGAAGCGACGATGATGATGAGAAGCGCGAGGTGAGAGAGAGTGTGTGTGTGTTTGTGTGTGTGTGTGTGAGTGTGTGTGTGTGTGGTGGGGGTGGGGTGGTGGGGAGATGAAGAGGAGGGATAGGAAACGGAAGGGGAAGGGGGGCAGACGGAGGGAGGGACATTTGGACGCGATTGTACGAGACCTTGACCGCAGGAGCAACAATGACCATAACGAGCGCGAGGTGCGGTGGAGAGGGGGAGAAGGGGGGGGGGGGTAGAGAAGGGGGAGGGAGGCAGGAGGGAGGCTGAATGCGATTGTGCGCGAGACCTTGACACGGGAGCACGATGATGATGACGACCAAGAGGTGGGGGTGGGAAGGGGGAGAAGGGGAGGGGAGGGGGGGAGAGAAGGGGGAGGGGGTGAGGAGGGAGGCAGGAAGGGAGGCTTGGATGTGATAATGCGCGAGACCTTGGCACGGGAGCGACAATGATGATGACGAGCCCGAGGTGCGGGTGGGGAGGGGAGAAGGGGGGGGGGGGAGAGAAGGGGGAGGGATGCAGGGAGGGAGCCAAGGATGCGATTGTGCGCGATACCTTGACACGGGAGCAACAATGATGATGACTTGTGTCAAGGTCTTGCGCACGCGCGCACGCGCGCGAGGTGCGGGCGGGGAGGGGGAGAACGGGGGGGGAGGGCACCACAGGTCATCGCGCGCGCAGGCATCCACACACACCTCACGCACGTACACACACATACAGGCATGTGTACATACGCACGCACACACGCAGGTCGTCGCGCTCGTGCAGGCATCCACACATACCCCCCACACACACACACACACGCACACGCAGGTCATCGCGCGTGCGCAGGCGCGCATCGCCGCGCTCCCCGGCTCCCTCACCTCGAGCAACATCATGCACGCACACACACACACCACACACACACAACACACATACACGCACACGCAGGTCATCGCGCGCGCGCAGGCGCGCATCGCCGCGCTCCCCGGCTCCCTCGCCTCGAGTAACATCATGCACACACACACACACACACGCACACACACCCCATACACAAACACACGCAGGTCATCGCGCGCGCGCAGGCGCGCATCGCCGCGCTCCCCGGCTCCCTCGCCTCGAGCAACCTCATGCACCCGCTCATGACGATCGACTCACTCAACAGCATCGACTTCGACCAGGGAGGGGCGCCGCCCAACGGGGACGCGCCGGCGCCGTCACCGCGGGGCGGGGCGCCGCGCAACGGGGATGATGATGCCAAGGACCGAGAGGTGGGGTTGGGAGGAAGGGGAGGGCAAAGGGGGGGAGGGGGACGCGCCGGCGCCATCACCGCGGGGCGGGGTGATGTGTGTTGGGGGGGGAGGAGAGGGAGCGAGGGAGAGGGAGGGGGGGAGGGAGGGGAGGGAGTGGAGGGGTTTATCCATTGCGCGTCTGTAGGCAATCACACATCACACACACACACACGCATCCACTCTCACACACACGTGTGCATGCGCTGTGTACTGGGGCACACACGCACACACACATGTCAGCGCGCGCGCAGGCATCCAGTTACAGTTACATGGCATTCCAGCTAAGACAACACTAGTCCTAGTGCCACCGCCCTGTGAAGGACGATAGCCACCAGCCGGTTACCTGCCGTCTAGACTACCGCTCCCGCCGGCTAGTTTAGACCCAAAGTCCCTGAGGGACATGTCTGGCAAGGAGCGTATAGGAAAGGACCGTCCTCCTCCTGGCCTTTGAGGCCAACCACGCCGGCTGTGCCGACTGGCGGCGCTGAAGCAGAAAAGTCCCCGCCTGGCATGGTGCATGGTTGTCCAACTCCATGCATGGGGCTCTGCCTGCGCCCCATGCGTCATGCATGGCCAGGTCCCACCCTCCAGGGGGGCCTGGGCAAACAGAGTCGTCATGGCAGGCTGCCTGAAGACCAATGCCGACGCCAGTCACCGGCAGACGAGTGCCCCCGAGGGTGAGCGCGGTGACAAACGCTGCGATGGTGAAGCGGATAAACTCTGTTGTTGCCTCGGCGGTCACCACCGCTGAAGCCCTGATGGTAGCTCGCCCCACGAGCAGCCATCTTGACCGATGTCCAGCATGCATTGACGGGCGCCAGCTCCTCCGCTCGTCGATCAACTCGTCGAGATCGGTGCCGCATGGCGTCCTGCATGGGAGGAGGATAAGGGCCGTCTCCCAGCACGGGTCGCGGCAGCGCCGCGGCTACTCGCCAAGCCATGACAGCGCCGGGCAAGCCGCTCCTGTAGTTTCCACCGAGGGACAGTCTAGCAGGAGCCAGGCCAGTCGTATTTTACCCCGCTCGTCAGCGGCACGGAGATCCTAGTCACCAGCAGCGCCGCATTGCTGGGCCCAGGGCTCGGCGACGAGAACGCGCCTCCGTTAAATCCACTTATAAGCGGTGCTAAATAAAAATAAAAGCAGGCATCCACACCCACATTTCACACACGCGCGTGCATCTCACACTAAATGGTCCCGAGCATAACTTTTGTACTAACAAAAACATGCCCACATACGCGCGCAGAGCATCGCGCGCGTTCAGGCGCGCATCGCTTCGCTCCCCTGCTCACTTGCCTCGAGCACCACGCTCCACCCGCTCAAGACCACCGACGAATTCGACTCGGGAGGGGCTCCAAACGGGGATGCACCGCCGCTGCCAGTACCATCAAAGCGGGGGGGCAGCGGGGGCGGCGGCGGAAGTGGTGGCAGTGGCAGGGGGCTGTGACACGATAGTTGGTATTGTACGAACGTTTTGGCGCTGAGGTGTGACGTTGATTTTGTTGGGGCCCTTGTTTTCAAGAAGCCGGGGCGTGCACGCACCCACACGACCCCACGTGCGGTTGCCGTTTTTTTGTTTCAAATGTATTTGGTGAGCAACACGAAGAAACCCTACACCCCTGCGCTTCTTTTTGCTGCTGATATATCAAGCGCCATCTATGTTCGGACTGCACAAAATGAGGAGGACTTGCTTATTTAATTTCTACCACATGCGCGGCGAAGCCCCCGCTCGAGGAAGGCAGCGCGCGACTCCTGCTGCTGCTGCTGCACTCACGCGATTTGTGCGGAGAACCGTGTGCGTGTGTTTTAGAGCGCTACGGCGGCGCTCACGCGCTGTGTGCGCTGCGGAGCGTGCGCCGTTGCTGCGTTGCTGGCGCGTCCACGCGTTGCGCTGCGTGTACGGAGCCGCGTGCTCGCGCGTATGCTGCACAGTCGCTGCTGCCTCTGTGGCGCGCCGCCGTCGCGGCGCCGTTGTTCAACACAGCTTCACAGGCTTCACCACCTGTCCTTGCCAGGGGCGCCAGCAAAGGCCGTTGCTTCCCGAGCCGGGCGCGGGGCACCGCTGTCGACGCGGCCAGCACCCTCGCCGCGGCCGCCGCGGCCGCCGTCGCCACCGCTGCGGCCGCCACCGCCCTCCCGCTTGGCGTCGCCCGCGTCCGTGCCCTCCGCCTTCTTGGCCGGCGCGTCCTTCGGCGCCTTTGCCGGCGGCGGCCCCGCGCGCGCCCACGAGCCGTCGTCTGCGCTGGTGCCGTCCGCCTGCGCCGCGCTCTCTGCCGCCGCGGCGTCCGCCTGCTGTTTGCGCGCCTGTATGTTCACCAAGGCAGGGGGGTCGCGGGTTGAGATTTCAGTCGGGATGTTGACATTCGGTTGGGGGAGCAGAGTACAGAGCAGCCCGTGCCCAACCACCCATGCACCACCATGCAACCCCATGCAACCCCATGCACTCATCAACCCACCACGGATGCTTGCACCCACCCACCCATCATCAGCCATCTACAACAGGATACATTCAACAGGGCCCAGACCAGACCTGCCTCAGGCCCACCCATCATCTGCCACCATCCCCACGGACCCACCTTGGCGTCGAGCTCCACGCTCAGCTTCGCCAGCTCAGCCTCCTTGCTGCAGATCTCCTCCTGCGCAGACGCGACCTCGTCCGCGATGGACTCCGGGTCGGGTGCCGACAGCTTGGTCACCTCGAGCTGCTTGCGCAGCTTCTCGGCCTCGGCCTTGAGTGCCAACTCCTCGGGCGCCTCGTCCCTGCATGTGTGCGTGCGAGCCGCATGCGCGCATGCGCGTGGGAGGCGTGCGGCGCGCTGCGCGCCCCTCATGCATGCAGAGCACGCATGCATGCGACACCATGTGCACGCATGCATGCGACACCATGTGAACGCATGCATGCGACACCATGCATGATGCATGCCGCATGCTGGGGAGTGCGCACGCATGCATGCAGCCCATGCGTGAATGCAACAGCCCATGCACGCATGAGCGAGTGCATACACGCGCTGCGTGCGAGTGCATGCTTGCGCTGCGTGCTCGCATGCGCGACACACACGCACCTGACGACCGGAGCGAGCCTGACGGGCTCCTTGGCCGGGTCAACGCCCTTCTCCTTGAGCACCTCCTCGCGCGGCCTCGCCGCACCAAAGGGGTTGGACTTGACCGACGGGGCGGCGGGCGCAGCCACCGGAGCGGCTGGTGCGGCTGCTGCGGCAGCGGCGCCATTGGCAGCGTTGGCCGCAGCGATCACTTCCTCAACCGGAATGGTGCGCGGCGCGATCTTCAGGCGCGGGCGCTCAGCGGGTGCCCCACCGCCAGCGCGGTCGGAGGACCGGTCACGGCTGTCCTCGGGCGGCGGCAGGCCGCGGCGCTCCCACCTGTCCCCCTCGTCGGCCGCCGGCGGGCGATCTGAGAAGCCGAAGCCGCGGCCAGGAGGGCGGTCGCCCCCGCGGTCTCCGCCACGGGCGCCCCCTGGCGGGTCCGACGGCGTGAACACGCGACCCTTGCCCCACTCGTCCTCGCCGTCCGCCTTGCTGGGCTGGTACATGGGGCGGTCGCCGCCCCTGTCTCCAAAGCCACCTGGGCGATCGCCCCTGTCCTCGAAGCCGCGCCCACCGCCAAAGCCCCCACCACCACCACCACGAGGCCCATCAGTGCTGGGCACGAACTCCTTCTTTGCGCCCCAGTCGTTCACGCCGTCGCTGGCGCCCTGCGGGCGATCGCTGCCGAAGCCGCCTCCGCGGCCGCCGTCCCTACCGCCCCCAGACGGCACGAACTCCTTCTTGGAGCCCCAGTCGGACGACTCCTCCTCGCGGGACGCGTTGCCAAAGCCGCCCTCGCCGCCGCCCTCGCGGTCACGTCCAAATCCGCCACGCTCCCTGTCACCACCGTCCCTGTCGCCGAAGCCGCCTCCTCCCTCGCGGCGGGCTGCGGACACACGGCCAGACAGCGGACATCAGAGCCCATGCGACCATGCGAGTGGGGGCGGGGGCGTGGGGGGCACGCGCAGGGCGTGGCATGGGCGGCGGCTGTCACATGCATGGAAGCCATGCATGCAGATTTCTGATTTCCCTATGGCGCCCTCCACCACCGTGCTGCCTGCCCAAAAATTGACATGCATGCCTGACCTACATGCGTTTCTGATTGCACCTACCCCCGTAGCGGTCCCCACCACCATACTCCTTCCCGAAGCCTCCGCCCAAGCCTCCGCGCCCGTCGTCGCCCTCGGGGCGGTCCTCGCCCAGCGGAGCCTTAGGCAGCATCGCCAGGATGGCCTTGTCGTCATTTGCGGAGCGCTGCTGCACGCGCGTGGGCGCCCCCGCGCTGAGGAAATCGCCCAGACCGAGCTTGACGGCCTTCTTCTTGCCCTTAGGAACGACCTTGACCGCCTCGCCCAGGCTGGGGAAGTCGTCCGCGGCCATGGTCACGATTTGCTTGGCCGCACGCATGGCAGCGAAAGTTGTGGGCGCAGCGGGCGCAGGCGCCTCTGGCTGGGCCTCCTCCTCGTCATCCGCCCAGGCGGTGGGGGCTGGGGCGACAGCCCATGCGTTTGTAGCCATCTTGCAGTGTGCAGGCATTCGGGTGCGGGCATGATAACACTTGCATGCACTATGTGTGGGACATACAACAAAGCGCTGCGCACAGCGTCAATAGGAGGACTGCGGTGGAGCTGGGGTGGGTTGGATGTGCCCAAGGAGGGGGGGAAAGGGGGGGGGAAGGGGGGAGGGGGGGGTGCATATCAAGCAGTTCAAATGGGAGGGAGCTGTGGATCTCCCTGCGCGGGAGCAGACCGCGTGCGTTCTCACCAACACCCTCGTCAGAATCGCCGCTGCCACTGGCGCCAGAGGGGCTGTTGCTCTCGCTGCCAGCGCTGCCAGCACCAGCCACACCGGTGACACACACACACACACTACTCACACACACACACACACACGCGTCCTCGTGGCTGCCAGCACCACCGTCACCGCCACCACCGGTGCCACTCCCAGGCCTGCGTGCGTGCGTGCGTGTGGGTGGGTGGGTGGGTGGGTGGGTGGGTGCAGTGAAGTTTTGTCGCACGACAGCATAGATGAGGCTCATAGATGAGAGCAGACATGATCTCTAGATCTTCCTATATGGCCACCCCCATGGCCAAGTCGGTCACAATTGGATCCTGTTGCGAATCACAGTTGGATCATGGTATGGCCCATGCCTCACACGAATACGAGGTACACGCGACACGGCTCAGCCCAGGGCTGCCGGATAGCAACCCAGCAGCGCACCGGGTGTCTGGCACACCCCGAGCCCTGCACAGGTGGACCAACACGGGTGCTGGTCGTGCGCCCACTACACTCTTGCGGTCCGCTCCTGCGCGGCCAGCACCCAGCGCGCCGCTGCCGCCCCCTGCGCCTGCGCGCCCGCGAGCGCACCGAACGCAGGCCGGTGCCCTGCATGCTCACAGGGGAGCACACACGCACGCACGCACGCACGCACGCACGCACACACACACACACACACACACACATGCACACAGGAGCCTTCACTCCCTTCATCCACGCCCTGCTTGCATTGTGTTGTGTGGGGGGGGGGGGGGGGGCTGAGATAGAGAGGCTGTGAGACCCCCGTGGGAGTCTGCAGACCGCACCCTGGCTGGGCAGCCGGACGGTGCTGCAACAGGGGCGATGGATGCACGCATTCCGGGGTGGGGGGCGATTACAGATAACCAATGCATGCGGTGGGATGGCGAGCGCGAGCCCTGCAATACACTCGATGCGTTTCGTGTGCAACCGACACCAAGCCGGCACACTGCTGCCTCTCTGGCGGCGGTTTTCAGTTTACAGTTTACAGTACGCACCCTTGGGGTATGGGATGGAGGGAGCTGCCTAACACTCTCTCTGGCGGCGCACCAAGCTGAACCGTCAACACGCCCGGAGCCCACCAAACGCGTGCAGCACATAAAAAAAGGCAGACTGGCAGCACGGTGCCGCCACAAGTGCTCCATCAGTACTCGTGTTCGAGCAAGTGCCAGACACCATCAGGCTGTAGCTACCTAGCACCTGCACGTCAGCCGGAGTACAGTCGCAGCCACTCCATCTCAAGCAGCACACTGGCTCTGACAGCGTCGATGGTGAGCTCGTTGGCATTACTGTTGTCAGCAAGGTGGTCCAACGCCGCTTCTGCATGCTGGACCACGTCAGCATCAGAGCCAGGCCACAGCATCAGCTGCACCAGTGGAGGGATGGCACCAGCAGCAGCGATGGTGACCTTGTTTCCAGGATTGAGTGCGAGGTTCGACAGCGCTCCTGCTGCATTCTTCTGCACGTCAGCTGGAGAGCCAGGCCCCAACAGCTGCACCAGTTGAGAGATGGCAACGGCGGCAGAGATGGTGGCGGCATTGTCAGAATTATCAGCGAGGCGCATCAGCGCTGCTGACGCATGCTTCCGCGCCAGAGATGTACAGCCAGGCCCTAGCAGCTGCACTAACGGAGGGATGGCACCAGCAGCAGCGATGGTGGCCTTGTTGTCAGAATTGAGTGCGAGGTTCGAAAGCGCTCCTGCTGCAGGCTCCTGCACGTCAGCTTCAGAGCCAAGACCCAGAAGCTGCACCAACAGAGGGATGGCCCCGGCAGCAACGATGGTGACGGCATTGTCATCATTCAGAGCGAGCCTCGCCAGTGCGGTTGCTGCTAAATAGTGCATCAACGCTGGACAACCAGGCCCCAGCATCTATACCAGAAGCGGGAGGGCACCGGCAGCAGCGATGGTGGCCGCATTCTCAGCATTCAAAGCGAGGCTCCCCAGAGCTCCAGCAGCAAACTCAGGTACGAGGGCTGTAGATACAGCCGACCTCAGCAGACGCACCAGTTGAGGAATGGCCCCAGCAGCAGCGATGGTGACCGCATTCTCTCCTGCAGTGTTTTCACTCTCCATGAGTTTTCCCAGAGCTGCTGCTGCCATGAGTTGCGACTCAGCTGAAGAGCCAGGTGCATTTTCCAGCAAATGCACCAGTGGAGGAATTGCACCAGCAGCAACTATCGTAGCCACGTTGTCATAATTATCAGCGAGAAATCCCAGTGTCCCTGCTGCACTCGCCTGCGTCGCAGATGAAAAGCCAGCCCCCAGCAACTGCATTAGTGCAGGAATGGCTCCAGGGGCAGCGGCGACGAAGGCCGCATTCACAGGCTTCACACAGAGATTTGACAGTGACTTTGCTGCACCCTCCTTTGCCACAGCTGTAGAGCCAGGCCCCAGCACCTGCACCAGTGCAGGGACGACTCCAGCAGCAATGAGGGCTGCCAGATTGCCTTAGTCGCCCTCGATACAAAGCGACACAATCGTACCCAGAGCTTGGTACTGATGGGCAGCAACAGCGTTCACGTCGAGTTTGCGCACCAGGTTCCTCAAGTCTCGGCGGGGGAGAGGTGGCATCGTGTGCGACTGAAGTCTTGGCTGCGTGCATGCGGACAGAGGGGGCATGCAATTATGATGAGTTGCAAGTGCTGCATGCGGTGTGCATGCACGATTGTGCATGGCAGTGCGGCAGGCAGACTCTGCACGCACGTGAAAGAACTTGCAGCCTTTGGTCGGCCAGTGTGAGTCTAGTTCGACATGGCATGTCTCAGCCATGCCAGGCGCCATCATGGGGTGATCTGGGCCATGCAGCTGCACCCATGCGCCATGCAAGCAGCACGCGTGCACGCCGCTCACGTCCTCGGGCCGTGTGGGCACGCACAGATGGTTCGCGATATGTAGACGACTTCGACGCTTCGCAAGGGCTGTGATGGTGGCCTGGCGTAAAAGCGTAGGAAGACAGGGCGTCGAGGCCAACTGTCGCGGAAAAGTGTGATCTAGGAGGATCTACACTTTGTCTCACAAAACCCGAGTTGCTCTTTTTAGTAGCCCTGGCCTAGAGCAGCCTTCAGCTACAGCTCCAAAGATTGGTGGTGTGGTGAATCTGTGGGGAGGAGGACCCCCCCACAAGTAAGAGCAGGGGATACGTACCCCCGTGCCGGTGGCTGATGTGAGCGAGCGACCAGCCAGCCAGCACTGCTGGTGCGTGTCCCTTCCTCTCCTGATCGAGCCCCCGAGTAATAACATCCTTCTGCTCATGTAGGGTTCAACGCTAGTCCCGCGCGCGTACGCGCTACCTGTGCATGCGCCAGTCTCGTGCGTACACTCTACCTCGGCGCCCGCAGCGTCGCACCTGCACGCCCGCCTGCCCAGCCTGCTGTTAGCGCCTGGGGTCTGCTGTTGGTGCCGCCGCCGCCTGCCACTCCTCCGCCTCCTCCACCGCCTCACTCGACCCCCGCACCACCTGACGCTGGGTCCATAGCCGTGTGAGGAACGCGCGGAATCCAGCACGCGTCCCGCATCCTCCTCCTCCTCTTCCCACCCCTCGTCATCAGAGTCCCCCTCCTCTGCCTCCTCTTTGCCCTCCTCCGTCTCCTCGTCTTCCTTAACCTCCTCGACTCCCTCCTCCCCTTTTCCTCGCCAGTCCTGCCACCCATCCTGTCATACAGTGTCAGCATGCATGGCCGTGGGTTTCCGTGGGCCCGACCCGAGCAGCATACTTGGCCGTCACAAACGCCAGCTTCTCGGCGACGCTGTGGGCCTCGTCTACCATGGAGCGCTGCAGTTCCTTGAGCTGACTACGCCTCGCTTTGGCATCTTTTCCGGCCGTGATCGCGCAGCCGCTATCCAGTGCACTGATCCGGCTGCTCAGCACCGCCACAACGTCTGCAGAGTCCTCAACGCACGCAATGGAGCAGGCTCGTTGACAGCCCAAGTGGCGTCGAGAGATCGGGTCGCAGCAAGGGAGAAACTGCCAAAACTGTTATCGCGCAGGGCTGCAAAGTTTCTAAAATCAGATCGCCCCCCCCCCCACACACACACACATACACTTTGGGGGGGGGGGCAGATTCACCTGGTGGTGTGATGGCTGTGGCGACAGCCCAATCACCCACACAGGCAAGCCGGGGTTGCCCTACGCGCGGGGCTGCTGCTGTGTGCGGCTAGCCAGCGGTGCGTGCGTCAGTGCGTGCGTGCAGGATGGCGTCTCTCTCTCTCCCCCCCTCTCCCGCTGCTGTTCATATATATGGCCTCCTGTATGGCAAGCATGCCTATGTGTCCGTCAGCTGGGAAAACCAAACCACGTCACCGCCAGTGACTGCGTGTTGAGCGGCGGCGGTGCCCCCTCCCCTTGAACTGCGGGGAGCAGCCGTACTTTGACAGATGCACGTGCTCAAGTATAAAAAGTTACACCGTGCATCTTCATGGGTGGCACGGAACACGACTTAGGTGCCATCGTTAGGTCGGAACATCAGTCAATGCCCAACCCAGTTTTGTGGTATCTCATCTGAGCAATTCATATCATGTGTTTCATTCGTGGCCCCAGCAGCGTTAGCACGCTCTGCCTGCATGCCAGCCGGAGGACAGTACAGCCGCTGCCACTCCATCTCTAGCAGCACACTGGCTCTGACAGCGTTGAGAATGAGCTTGTTGGTGGCACTTTTAAGGTGCTCCAACTGCTTCTGCAAACTGAACCCCATCAGCATCAGAGCCACGCCCCAACACCAGCTGCACCAGTGGAGGTTTGGCACCGGCGAGTGGCCACCGCATTTGCAGCTAAAACCAAGGCCCACCAGAGCTTCTGGTGCACTTTTCAGCAAGCCAGTCGAAGAGCCTAGTCTCAGCAGCCTCACCCAAGCCGGAGTGGCGATGGTGGCTTTGGTTATGAACGCAGTCGGCAGCCAGGCTGCACTGTGTGGTGTCAGTGACAGGAGGTAGCAGTTACAGTCACATCGGCTCTCCAGCAAAGTCCTAGAACCCGAGTCCAGTTCTGGCCCTAGCAATCCCATGTGTTGAGGCCGGTCGCGCCACCGACCGGCTGTGCCTGCCAGCGCGTCCTAGCAAGTCCTTGAGCAGAAATGAGAGCTACTCTGTGGCAACTCATGAGTGGAATCTGAATCACAAGCAGAGGCCGAGCTGCGCGGCGTCGCTCAAGTGCAGCACAAGGGGCACCAGCGCACGACGTCGTCGATCGGCGTGGTCACGTCGGCCCGCCTCCAGATCATGGCCATCTCCTCGTTGACGTGTGTGCAAATTTCCCAGTTGGGGTTTAGGGACGTGCGCCACTGACCGGCTGCCTGCCAGCGCGTTCTAGCTAGTCCTTGAGCAGAAATGATAGCTACTCTGTGGCATCTCATGAGTGGAATCTGAATCATAAGCAGACCCCGAGCTGCGCGCCGTCGCTCAAGTGCAGCACAAGGGGCACCAGGCTGCACTGTGTGGTGTCAGTGGCAGTAAGTAGCAGTAACAGTGACATCGGCTCTCCAACAAAGTCCTAGACCCCGTGTCCAGTTCTGGTCCTAGCAATCCCATGTGTTTGGGCCGGTTGCGCCACCGACCGGCTGTGCCTGCCAGCGCTTCCTAGCTAGTCCTTGAGCAGAAATGAGAGCTACTCTGTGGCATGTCATGAGCGGAACCTGAATCACAAGCAGAACCCGAGCTGCGCGTCGTTGTTTAAGTGCAGCACAAGGGGCACCAGCGTACGTGTGGTGTCAGTGGCAGCAAGTAGCAGTTACAGTTACATCGGCTCTCCAGGAAAGTTATAGAACCCGAGTCCAGTGACCGTCCAGTTCTGGCCCTAGCAATCCCATGTGAGGGCCGGTAGCACCACCAACCGGCTGTGCCTGCCAGCGCGTCCTAGCTGGTCTTTGAGCAGAAATGAGAGCTACTCTGTGGCATCTCATGAGAATAATCTGAATCACAAGCAGAACCCGAGCTGCGCGGCATCGATCAAGTGCAGCACAGCGGGCACCAGCGCACGACGTCGTCGATCGGCGTGGTCACGTCGGCCCGCCTCCAGATCATGGCCATCTCCTCGTTGACGTGTGTGCACACTTCCCAGTTGGGGTTTAGGGTCGTGGCGTCGAGGAAACCCCTGCCGGCTGGCACGAAACCCATCTCCGCCATGTACGGGAGAAAGTTTCGCTCAAAGTGGTTCTCCGCGCCCTGCGGAGGGGTTGGGGGTTGGGGGTTGGGGTTTGGAGTTGGGGTTGGGGTTGGGGGTTGGGGGTTGGGGGTGGGGGGGGTTGGGGCCGGGGGGTGGGGGCTGAGGGTGGGGTTGGGTTGGGGGCTGAGGGTTGGGGTGTGGGGGTTGGAGGATGGGGTTAGGAGTTGTTGGGGTTGGGGGTTGGAGGTTGGGGTTGGGGGTTGGGGTTGGGTTGGGTTGGGGGTTGGGGGTTGGGGATGCGGTTGGGTTGGGGGTGGGGGTGGGGTTGGGTTGGGGGTTGGGGGTTGGGGACTGGGAATTGGGGGCTGAGGGTTGGCAGGTGAGGGTTGGGGGGGAGGGGGGGACGGCGAACACACGAATTCCATGATTTCAGTTAGCATCCAGTCAAGATCGCGTTTGCTCCCAGTTTGCTCCCTCGAGGCAGCAAGACATTGGCTCGACCTTGCCGCAGTGATTTCCTTTTCGGCTGTACACAGCCATTCGGCTGTATGCCGGCTTTACATTGACCTCGCACACAGCTCAACCCATTGAGTGGATTGTCGGTCTGACAAGTCTGCCAGAAAGAGCACGTCGAGAGCTTTCAAATTACCAAAGCTTTAGGACAAACGGTCAACGGGACGTCAACGGTCAACGCGGTCAAAGCAGCATCCGGCTGGATAAATTAATTAAACATCCTGAAAACAAAATCACTGCCTTGCCGCCATGTGTGAGACCGAAGGAAGGGGGGCGTCGCGCGCCACGGCCCTCGCTGACTGGAGTCTTGCTTGGCCATCCACCTTGCAGGCAGGTACGCGTGAGGTATACGACGCGCCTTACTTGAACATGCTGTAAACCTGTGCTGTAAAACCTGTGCTGTAAAACCTGTGCCTTAAGAACTTGAACATGAGGAATACCTACGACTCACCTTACTTGAACATGCTGTAAAACCTGTGCTGTAACCCCGTGCTGTAAACTTGTGCTAACGAATCACTGATGCACCTAGGTCACACGAGTCACCGCTACACCTAGGTTTTGTCCTGTAATATTGGCCTCGGCGCCGCCTTCAGCTTCGAGTGTTCAGCGCCTCCGCTATACACACGTACGAGGTCCTCCTTGTGGACCACAACGCTGAGGCAGCAGTCAAGGCGGGGTCAACGGTCAACGATGCTACCAGAAACAGTTGCAGTTACATCGGCTTTCCAGCAAAGACTACCTCTAGTCCTAGTACCACCGCCTAGACCCAAGTCCAGTTCTGGCCCTAACAATAACGTGTGAGGGGCGGTAGCCACCAGCCGGCTGCCTGCCAACGTGTAGTCCTAGAGCAAAAAGGAGAGCTATTGTGCGACGCCTCCAAAATTTGTCCTAACTGCTTCTAGGGGATAGGGGGTCAAGTGGCGCTTGCCAATCTGCTTGACCGCCGAGGTGGAGGGGCAACCAGAAAACAACTCAAAAACAGGAAAGAACATCACACTGGATAGCAACCGCCGCCACGTGTGTTGTCCGTACCTGGTACGCGTTGTACGAGCCGCAGTACACCTCGGTGTTGATGAACGGGCACGCCTTGAGGAGCGCGCCCGCGCCCTGCACAATCTGCGAGGATCAAAGGATCAGAGTGTGGGGTTTGAGGTTCAGGGTTCAGGGTTCAGGGTTTCACAGTTTCAGGGTCAAAGGTAAAGGGTTGAGCCCATGCCGTGCACAATCTGCGAGGATCAAAGGATCAAAGTGTTGGGTTTAAGGGTTCAGGGTTTGGGGTTCGGGGTTTGCCAGTTTCAGGATCAAAGGTAAAGGGTTTTGCCCATGCCGTGCACAATCTGCGAGGATCGAGAGAACAAAGTGTGAGATTTGGGGTGCAGGGTTTAGGGTTCGAGGTTTCCCAGTTTTGGGGTAAAAGGTTCAGGGTCCAGGGCCCGTCGTCACACAGTAGGAGGACACCGTAAGAGACGGTTGTTGTTGTTGGATCTTACAGTCGTGTGTGATGCACCCAACAGGCAGCGTATTCGACCTTGGTCGGTGTATAGCGCCCAAGAACTACAGACGGGTGGCGGGCTGGTGGGTCGGGGCTGGACCTAGACAGGGCACTGGGTCCCCAGATCCAACCTCCTCCCCATGGGGGCACAGCGGGGTCGTGTCCTTCAGCTAGGCCTCCACAGTACTGGCAGCAGAGGCTATTGATCAGTGTGTGTCAGTTGAGGCATGAAGGCTGGGTGGCCAAGACGTGGCCTCAAAGTATGAAAAGGTTGAAAAGCCGGGCCGCAACCTCTGACGTGTTAAAAGGGGATTAATGACTGGTCGTTCAACCAGCTTGCACAGGACTTGAAACCTGTGCACCACAAGTTGTGACACGCAGCACTGATGCCGTGTGTTGGGTGTCAAAGTGCTCCTGCCTCGCACTAGACTGTCTTGCCCATGCGGTCCAGGAGAGCAGGCAAGCCTAGTAGGAACCCCACACTTGGTTCCCACCCCCAGCTAGAGGGCGCATGCAGTCCCTGCTAGCCACTGTAGAGCCTTGGCTCGGCCGAGGCACACAGGCATGATGGGCTAGAGGGTGTGTATGTGACAAGTGCTGTCTGAGGGATGCCTTTGCTGAGCCCAGTGATTTCCTCTTCGGCTCTACATAGCTATTTAGCTGTATCCTGGCCGTACTTTGACCTTCAACACAGCTCAACCCATCCAGTTGATTGTTAGTCTGACGAGCTCGCCGGGCAGAGCTCGTCAAAAGCTATCGATTGACCTATATGTGAGGGTAAATGGCCAGCGTGAGGTCAACGGCCAACGATGTGACGGCAAAACCCGGCTGTGGACGAATTAATATTAAAAAATCCTGAACAGAAAATCACTGGCGGAGCCACTCCAAGGGCCGCCTCAACCTTCAAATCTCGTCCGTGGTCCTTGCCTCACCTTGAAATCAAACCCTTGCGCATCGATCTTGAGGAAGCTGCACTCCAGGTCCTTCACCAGGGCCATGATGGCCGACAGGGGGACAGTGGGTACGAGCAGCACCTTGCCTGTGGGGGAGGGAGCAGCTGGCACCATAGTCAAGGCATGGGTTGTGTTGCTTGTGATTGTTTGCGAATGCACGTGCATGCACTTGGTGGCCTAAGCATGTCATGCTGGTGTGTTGGCCTATGCTGTAGCTGATGTGCTGCTTGTGAGGTGTCACAAGTGAGGTGTGCACTTCATGCGTGCAGGCACGGCGAGACGCATGGCGATGCATGGGTATAGGGTTTGGGGGGAGTTACAACTCCACCGCGAGCAGAGGCATTGCTTGGAGGCCGCATGCAACGAGGCTGCTGCCTTGCTTCCCCAGCAGAGGCATGCATGCCGCCTTACCTTGAGCCCCGTGACCGACACGCGCACTGCTGGCTGGGGACCCACACTCCAGTCCACCACACGCTTGTCCATGCATCACATTCTGTCTGTGGCTCATGCTGTAGCTGATGCACTGCTTGGGGAGGGAGCAGCTGGCATCATGTAGCGCACAGCGCTGATGCCATGTGTTGGGTGTCAAAGTGCTCCTGCCTCGGCACCCAGCGGCGCGCCATGCGACGTGCCAGGAGAAGCTGAAGTTGAAAGAGGGGCCCCTCCCCTTACAACCACCACAACCGCAGACAAATCACACACGCTTCACTCCCCTGCACACACACACGCACGCACGCACACACACACACACACACACTGTTACACAGACCACACCACCTCGTGCACTCGCCTGCCTTGCCCTTGTTGGTCCAGTCCGCGCCCGGGTCCCTGGGCTTGAGTAGACTGGACGAGTCCTCATAGTGGTGCATCACGTGAATTCCATATCCGGAGCTCACCGCGGCAGTCAGCACGTAGAGCCCGGGCTCGTCCTGTGCGTTTATGTCGTGTGTGCATGAGAGAAGCAGAAATGCGCTGTGGTGTTACGTGCCGGTGTATATAAGGGTCTCCACGGCAAGACTACGAGTAGCACGTGGGCACGTGCAATGGGAGGGCGTGCATGCACGGCGGGAGGGGGCAGTGCATGATGAGGGCGTGCATGCATCATGAAGTTGGGCGCGCATGTGCATGGCGCAGCAAGTCGGCCATGCAACGCACGGCCATGCAACGCAGCAAGTCGGCTGCGAAAGGGCCCTCCCTTCTGCATGCTCCAGGCTGCACAGTCTGGCATCTTGGGCGTCTGTTCAAAAGCTTGAAAGCATGATTCATACTATGGGCCCAAGCCCGTAAACCCAACACAATCTCGGGCTTGCCTTGATCCTCGACGAAGTGTCCGGCCTCGCCTCGATCGCAATGACGATCTGCGTAGGCGGGACATGCATGCACGCCAAGGGTTAATGCGAGGAGGACTCGGATAATCCGAGCAAAGCAACAGAACGCACCGTCTCGTCATCCGGCGGGGACGGCGGGTCGTGGTAGGAGCCGATGTTGAAGATCACACGCTTTGCTCCAGGGTGGTGGAAGAGGTTTTGATTTGCAGCGGGTAGGTGGTTGGAGATGGGGTCTGCTGCAGCAGAGCAAGCAGCCACCACTGCTAAAGCCAGGAGGATGCTCAGGGCGGTAACCATGCTGCGTGGGGTGTCTTGCTTGTCTCTGATGGGCTGTCTTGGGTGTCTGGGTTGTCTTCCAAGAGGACACATGTGTGGGAAGACACGAGCACACTGGCCGTGGTGAGGGAGTGGAAGAGAGTAGTGTTGCACATCCACTGCCGGCGGTCACAATCAGTTCCAAAGTTCCAGCGGGACTATCAGGCACAAGGCCCGCCAAAAGGTCAAGCTACAAAAGTAGCCCACAGTGGCGCCACCCACACTAGGTGGTGGGCGCCAAGCAAGCAGCACCGCAAGTCCGGCACCACACTCAGCCCTGAAGCAGCCGGAGGCAGACCCCAGGTATAACCGCCTGTAAAGCCAGGACCATGAAGAGACCAAGAAGGCCCACCCCCAACCACCCGAAAGCGGCCAAACACGGCACCCGCCGCAGCACTCTACTCAGCGACCACACTGCACCCGCCACCGCGCGCGTGTGGCGCCACCTCCACTTTAAACACACACCCAAGCAAGCAGGTGCAGCCACCAGCTCGCCGTCAACCAAGAGGCGCGCGCGGTGGAACTGCGCCCGCTTGCCCGCAGCCTTGGCGGCGACGAAAGCGGGCCACAGCGCCTGGTGCTGCGCCTCCTCGCGGTAACTCAGAACGTCGAAGACCGCAGCCGATGAGTCCACGTAGAAGCTCAGGCAGCAGCGGTTGCGCACGACCACGTCGGCCATGGCGTCAGACGCCACGGTGAAGAGCACACGCAGCACACCGCCCGCGCACGGCTCCACACCAATGCGCCCGACGGCAAGGCGTTGAGGAACGACGCGGACACGACGCCGCCGCCAGCCGGCGTGTCCACCAGTTACAGTTACAGTTACATCGGCTTTCCAGCAAAGACTACCTCGAGTCCTAGTACCACCGCCTAGACCCAAATCCAGTTCTGGCCCAAACAATTACTTGTGAGGGGCGGTAGCCACCAGCCGGCTGCCTGCCAACGTGTAGTCCCAGAGCAAAAAGGAGAGCTATTGTGCGACGCCTCCAAAATTTGTCCTAACTGCTTCTAGGGGATAGGGGTCAAGTGGCGCTTGCCAATCTACTTGACCGCCGTGGTGGAGGGCCGGCGCCTGAGGGGCAGCCGGACCATACACCACGGCTCTCCACCCGACCCTATCCTGAGCACGCTCAAACGCCGTGTCCGAAAAAGTCTTCCAATCAGAACGAGTGCCACTAGTTTCGCCTAGCTGCTGAATCAGTAGCTTAAGAAATAGTGTCGGGAGGAGGCTGGAGGCCGGCCTTGCTGCCGAGCCACATCCATTGTGCAGGCAAAAGTCGTACGAGGAAGACGAGAAGCCGGCATGCGCATCACATGGCCTAGCCACTGCATTGATCGCTTTGCCACAAGCCTCTCAATTGGCTCAGTGTCGCACGCCTGCCGAATATAAGTTAATCTGTGCCGGTCGACCAGGCGCACACCCAGAATGCGACGAAGGCAGTTAGAGTGGCAACCTCCAATCGAGTCAGTTGTGTTTTAGTAGGGGCCCATGTTTTGCAGCCGTACAGAAAGTGGGGCAGCACGAAAGTGTTGTAAACCCGCATCTTAGACTGCACTTGCATCTTCTTGCTGGCCCATATCTTATCAAAAGACGCAAACACGCGACCGACACGCACACCGATCTTCTTCTCCACACCACCACTCTGGGTTATCCAACTCCCTAGATACTTAAATGCAGAGACGGTCTTCACTTCACCACCAGTCAGCGCAAACGTGGGCAGATCCGCGTCAAAATCTGCTGGCAAAATCACCACTTCTGTCTTGGCGGCGTTGATTTGCATGCCAAAGCTAGAGGACACTTTGTCAAAGATTTTCAGCATAAGCGCCAACTGAGCTGGGTCATGCGAGAACAAACATAAATCGTCGGCAAACATCAGCATTACTATGCGCTCAACCGACGACGACAACACAGAGCCGCCGGCTCGGGTCACGACTGACACGCCAGGCCCCTCTGGCATCATGTCTAGCGCCTTTTTCACTATGTGGTCAATAAAAACATTGAACAACACAGGAGCAATGACGCACGCCTGTCGCACACAGACGACACGGGGAATTCGTGCCCGATTTTCCCAGCCAGCAGCTGCGGTGTTGGTGTGAAGATCCTCCAACAGATCAATAATGTGCGGATGAACACTATATAATCTAAGGACTCTCCACAGTGCCGTACGGTTTATACAATCGTAAGCTTTAGAATAGTCGACAAATGCCACAGCCATGCATTGTTTGTACTCGGCATGTGCCGCGCTCAGCGAGCGCAGAGTAAACGCGGACCCTTCCCCTTATATAACGGTGTGATAATAGCAGTTTTCCATTCCCTCGGGGCTCTCCCCGACCGCCATACGGCGATGATGACCCGGTGGAGCCATGCGATGGCAGGTGGGCACCGCAACAGCATGGCGTCCAGCTGGTCACCGCCCGGAGCGGCGGCCGAGCGCAACGCTCGCACACACGCCTCCGTCTCAGCCAGGTCAGGGGGGCGCCCGTGCGCCTCGTCCACCTCTGTGGCGCGTGTGAGCTCAAACGCCGCTACATCGTTCTCCAGCTGGTTCAGGGTCTCGTCGCTGAGTCGAGTCGAAATCCGTGTCCACCGAGCCACGGATTTCGTGCAGGAAGCTCACGACATCCGTAGCCAGGCAGACGGGCAGGCTTACGCCGCGCTCGGCGGCTGCAGCGATCTGCATCGCCGCCTTCGCCGCATCCTCCTCCTCTTCGTCAGGGCAGCCGCAGCCCACCAGCCCCGGGTATTCACCGCACGCAACGAGCCTGTTGGCGGCTGCCACTGGGATGGACAGCACGTGGCTGCGGCGCAGCGACGCGTCGCCCACACGCGCAGGCAACCCCTGGCGGGAGGAGTCGTGGTGTGTATGTGTTCTTGTGTGCTTGTGTGTGCCGCGCGTTTGCTCACAGTAAAAGAAACGCGACGAGAGTGGCCGGAGGGGGGCACACAGGTGGAGCTGCCTCTGCCCACATTGACGACGTCATCACCGCGGCTGACTCTCTGCAAGCTGCCTGTTCAGCAGCCCGGGCTAGACCTCGAATACACGCAGGCTGCCACCGCCGGATGGGACAGCAAACAGCAAACATGCAGTCTAGCGAGGGACGGTGCTGAGGCATCCCTGGCCGTGGGGGACCTGCGGGTGGCGGGGATTTGCGTGTTTCCTCGCGTGTGTCCACTGTATGGCTGCAGGCGTGTGTCACCTTAGACCATGTCCACAACACGTGCCGCGGAAGCAGACACCGGGCACCGGGTGCCTCGAGTCAACAATGGCCTGTGCCGGTGGTGTTCCCGTTACATCTCACGTGCGCCCACTACGCCCCAGCGCCGTGGCCCCGCGTGCAGTGCCATGCGCGCAGCGAAACCTGCCCCGGGTCGGTCTGCGTCACGCGCACATAACACGGCGCGCGGCCGCTCAAAACTGGCTGGGGGGACCGGAAGCCGTCAAAACCCGTGTTCGTGGGTCGCACGTGCTAGCTTAATACCTATCTCTATCTGCCTGCCCGCCGGCTCCGTCGTGGGGACGCCAAGGGGGCGCGCCCGCCACAGGCCTGCTCTAGGGCGCATCCTGCTCACGCGCGCCTGTGCCGGCTGTTGCTGCTGCTGCTCTGGTGGCGGTGGAGCTGCTGCTCACACACGCGCCCGGCTGCCTCTGTCGCTGCTGTTCACGCCTGCTGCTGTCGGTTGCTGCTGCTGCTCTGGTGGCGGTGGTGCTGCGCACACACGCGCCCGGCTGCCTCTGTTGCTGCTGGTCACGCCTGCTGCTGCCGGTTGCTGCTGCTGCTCTGGTGGCGGTGGTGCTGCGCACACAAGCGCCCGGCTGCCTCTGTCGCTGCTGTACACGCCTGCTGCTGCCGGTTGCTGCTGCTGCTCTGGTGGCGGTGCTGCTGCTCACACACACGCGCGGCTGCCTCTGTCGCTGCTGTTCACGCCTGCTGCTGCCGGTTGCTGCTGCTCCTCATGCGCGCCCGTGCCAGCTGCCGCCGCCGCCGCCGTCGAGCGGCAGCGCCAGCGACAGCAGCGCCGCTGTCCCGCGCTGTTTTCGCGGCCCCGCTGCCCCGCCGCCTGCCGCCGCCAGTACGCTGCCGCCTGCCGCAGCGCACGTGAGCGACGCGGGGCGGGCGCCGCCCCTCCCGCCCCGCGCGCCCTGCCGCCCCTGCTGCAGCTCCAGCGCCTGGTGCTGCTGCTGCTGCAGCAGTCGCTGCTGCTCCACGAGCCTCGCGAGGTCCTGCTCCGCGACGAGCTCGAGCAGCCATCTGTGCCACGCGGTCAAGCACTAAGTCAGATGGTAGCACGCGGCCAGACAAGCAGTCAGGCACGCGGTCAAACCACGCAGTCAAACACGCAGTCAAAAACATACAGAGTCAAACACGAGCAGCCATCTGTGCCATGCGGTCAGGCAAGCAGCCGAGCACGCAGTCAGACAAGTAGTAAAAAGTGAAACAATAGCCATACTGGCCAAACAACAGACAAGCAGCAGACAAACACGAGCAGCCATCTGTGCCACGCAGGCAGACAAGCAGTCAGACACGCAGTCAAAAAAAAAACAGTAAAAAACGAGCAGCCATCTGTTCCATGCGGTCAGACAAGCAGCCGAGCGCGCAGTCAGACGGTAGAACGCGGCCAGACAAGCAGTCAAGCACAAAGTCAGATGGTAGCACGTGGCCAGACAAGCAGTCAGACGCGAAGTTAAAGACACGCAGTCAAACAGGATCTCGAAGAAGATCACGGCAGAGTTGAGGCCATTGGACACACGCACACGCACACACACACACGCACACACGCACACACGCACGCACACACGCACCTCCGCAGGATCTCAAAGAAGCAGAAGAAGACGGCAGAGTTGAGGCCATTGGACACCGCGCGCGGGCCGATTCCCGTGAACAGCCCGCGCCAGCCTTTGCCGTCGGCCAGCACGGCACGCGCCGCGCTCAGGACCGTTGGGCGCTCGCTCGCGCTGCGTGTGTGAATGGTTTAGGGGTTGGGTAAAGGGCCTGGGGGGAGCGTGTGTGTGGGGGGGGGATGGGCGAGCACGGCGCACCGCGCTCAGCACCGTTGGGCACTCGCTTGCGCTACGCATGCGCGCGCGTGTGAGTGTGAGTGTGCGCGTGTGTGTGTGTGTGTGTGTGTGTGGCCAGCACGGCGCGCCACGCTCAGTACCGTTGGACGCTCGCTCGCGCTGCGTGTGTGAGTGGGGGGGGGGGCGGGGGGGCGGAGCAGCAGGTGAGCATGTTTGTGCGTGCGTGTGTGTGTTTTGAATGTGCGAGCACGTGTGCGCGCGTGTGGCGAGTGTGTGTGTGTCTGTGTGTGTGTGTGTGTCCGGCACGTCGCGCGCCGCGTTCAGCACCGTTGGGCGCTCACTCGCGCTGTATGGGTGTGTGTGTGGGGCATGGGTGTGTGTGTGTGTGTGTGTGTGTGTGTTTGAGTGTGTGTGTGTGTGGTGGCCAGCACGTCGCGCGCCACGCTCAGCACCGCTGGACGCTCCCATCCTTCAACCTCCTACCACCGACCCACCTCCAACTACACACCCTACACCCACCCACCCTACAACCAGCCAACCACCCCACCCACCTGCACATCATCCGCGTCTTGATGCAGTCAAGCGGCGTCGTCGCCGCCGCGGCCGCCGCGCCCGCCACGCCGCCCATCACGAGGTCCTCGAGCACCGACGGCTGCAGGGGTTGTCGGGATTTTAGGTTGGGGTTTAGGCAGGGTTTAGGGTAAAATTGAGTTTGTGAGGTTGGGTTGAGGAGTATGTTTTGTATGGCGTGTGGTGTGTGGTCGCCGAGCCCGCCACACCGCCTATCACAAGATCTTCGAGCACCGACGGCTGCACGCGACAACGCCACCCGCAGCCTCCTCCGCGGTCGTAGAGACGCCATATAAGTCTAGTATGACATCCCGCTGCTGTGGAGGCGGGTCGGGGGCGCCAGGGCGGCGACCTGGCGCCGTCTGTCACTCCCTGCCCATATGCATGCCCAGCCACGAAACTGGCTCTCCTGGTGTGCACACCCTCCTAGCGTGACGCATGCATCACATGTAATGGGGTTGTTGCCCCAGATCTGGCATCAGGGATGTTTTGACCGCATGGGCACGCCATGCGCCATGCAGTGAGGGCGCGCACATGCGCGCGCGCAGCAACAGCGCTGCGCCCACGGTCACGCCACCCCAGCCACAGCTGCCCTGTGTCATAAGCTATAGGCCTGTGCAGTCAGATTGTGCCTCTCTACCCCCAGTAGCCCTGCCAAGGGCCTGACGTGGCGCAGTTTAGGGCGGTTCACCACTTGCGTCGCACAGCGCGGAGCATGTGACGCTCTCGCCCATCGTCACCCAACCCCCAGTTAAAGCTTCGCGTTAAAATTCTCTGCATGATGCCTGGGGGTCAGGGCGGGTCACCTCATCCCCCAGCCGCGCACCACACACGCGCACACGCACACACACCAGCTTGGTATATCTGCTCGACCCGGGCGGCCAAGGGCAGACCGTGGGTGGCAGTATGTCCGGGGTGTGTGTCTCTCTCTCTCTTCTCTCTCTCTCTCTCTGCGCGAGGTTTGTATCATCACAGCCGGTGCGAACCAAACCTGGCCCCGTGACGGCTTCGCCGTTTTTTAGCAGCGCCCCAGCGCCGCTCTCTTAACTTGTCCGTCGTGCATCCGCGCGTGGATCGTCCGCATCGACTCATAGACCGTTATCGTTCTATTTTTTCCCCAACAACAACACAGTTCATAACACATTTTGAATCAACGATGGCGGTTTGAAAGGTTTGAATCAGTCAACCCCACCTGTTTTCCGTCGTGCATCCGCGCGTGCAGCGTCCGCATTGACTCATATGCCGTGAACTTGACGGCCATGTCCGGAACGTCCTCGAGCAGCGTAGGCACCAAGCCCTGTGTGTGTGTGTGTGAGTGTGTGAGTGTGTGTGTGTGTGAGAGAGTGTGCGTTTGAGAGAGTGTGTGTGGGGGCGCCCCTGAGCAGCACGCACGGCGACTCATGCGCGTCAGCTTGCGCGCCCCCTACACACACACACGCAGCGGGCAGGGGGGGGGAGGGGCAGCGTGGGCACGAAGCCCTGTGTGTGTGTGTGTGCTGGGGGAGGGGGTGGAGGGGCCCACACGCAGCGTGCACAGGCCCGCCCAGCCCACTTTCCTCGTGACCGTCTCCACACACACACACACACACATACATGCACACACATACACGCAAACACACACACACACACACACACACACACGCGCGTGCACGCACACACGCACACACACACACACACCGTGAACAGGCCCGCACAGCCCGTCTTCCCCGTGATTATCTGCGCACACACACACCTTCACACCTTCATACACACAAACACACACACACACACACACACGCACGCACACCCACCGTGAACAGGCCCGCCCAGCCCGCCTTCCCCGTGAATGTCTGCGCGCGCGCACACACACACACACACACACCAACACACACACATCCACACGCACCGTGAACAGGCCCGCCCAGCCCGCCTTCCCCGTGATCGTCTGCGCCGCGTTGAACACATTTGGGTACACCCCCGCTTGCACGCTGCGGATGCACACCGCCAGGGGCACCTGCGTGTGTGTGTGTGCGTGAGCGTGTGTGTGTGCGTGTTTTGGGTACACACCCGCTTGCACGCTGCGGATACATACCGCAAGCGGCACCTGCGTGTGTGTGTGTGTGTGTGTGTGCGTGGTGTGTGTGTGTGTGTGTTTGGGTACACACTCGCTTGCACGCTGCCGATGCACACTGCGAGCGGCACCTGCGGTGACGAAGGGTTGATAATTTGGAGGTTGTTGCACGCGCGGGCTGTTGCAGGTTGTTGCACACACGGCTGTTGCACACGTGGGTTGTTGCACACACAGTTGTTGCAGGTTGCTGCACACGGCTGTTGCAAACACGGGTTGTTGCACATGTAGTTGTAACAGGTTGCACACGTGGTTGTTGCAGCTTGTTGCACACGCGGGTTGTTGCACACAGATGTTGCACACGCGGGTTGTTGCACATGCAGTTGTTGCAGGTTGCACACGTGGGAGTTGCAGGTTGTTGCACACGCGGGTTGTTGCACACAGATGTTGCACACGTGGGTTGTTGCACATGCAGCTGTTGCAGGTTGCACACATGGTTGTTGCAGGTTGTTGCACACACGGCTGTTGCACACGCGGGTTGTTGCAGACACGGTCGGTGGGGGGGTGATGGTTTGACCTAGGTCCACATGAACGACGCTACTCCCAACTGCACACACACACACGCACACACACGCACCACACGCGCACACACACTAATACGCCCTCAAAGGCGTCCGACCGACTGTACAATCGACCACACACACACACACACACACACACACACACACCTTGAGGACGCTGCGCCCGACCGCGCCCGCCACAAACGCGAGCTGCGACTCGGGTAGTTATTTGTTGATTCAACCAGATCGATATTGGATCTGGATCTTGAATTGACAAATGAATCAAACAAACCCAGCTTTATCCATTCACCTTCACAACGCTGCTCCCGACCGCCGCAACCGCCCCCGCCACAAACGCGACCTGTGACTCAGGCATCTCTGGCCGATTCTTGCACACACACACACACACACACACACACACACACACCACAAACACACCTTGACAACGCTGCTCCCGACCGCCGCGACCGCCCCTGCCACAAACGTGACCTGCGACTCAGGCATCTCTGGCCGATTATTGCACACACACACACACACCACAAACACACCTTGACAACGCTGCTCCCGACCGCCGCGACCGCCCCCGCCACAAACGCGACCTGCGACTCAGGCATCTCTGGCCGATTCTTGCACACACACACACACACACACACACACACACACACACAAACACACCTTGACAACGCTGCTCTGGCCGACGATTGCACACACACACACACCACAAACACACCTTGACAACGCTGCTCCCGACCGCCGCGCCCCCTGCCACAAACGTGACCTGCGACTCAGGCATCTCTGGCCGATTCTTGCACACACACACACACACACACACACACACACCACAAACACACCTTGACAACGCTGCTCCCGACCGCCGCGACCGCCCCTGCCACAAACGCGACCTGCGACTCAGGCATCTCTGGCCGATTCTTGCACACACACACACACACACACACACCACAAACACACCTTGACAACGCTGCTCCCGACCGCCGCGACCGCCCCCGCCACAAACGCGACCTGCGACTCAGGCATCTCTGGCCGATTCTTGCACACACACACACACACACACACACACACACCACAAACACACCTTGACAACGCTGCTCCCGACTGCCGCGACCGCCCCTGCCACAAACGCGACCTGCGACTCGGGCATCTCCGGCCGACTCGTGCGCAGCGCATTCTTTGTGTTTGAGTAGAACGCAAAGTAGGAGCCGATGATGATGCCGGCGCCGGTCGCGGCGCCAAACACGCCTGGGTGTATGTGGCGTGTGTGTGTGTGGGGGGGGAGTGCATGTGCATGTGCGTGTGCTTGCGTGTGTGTGCGCGTGTGTGCGTGTGTGTGTGTGTGTGCGTGTGTGTGCGTGTGAGCATGCGGTGCCATGCCATGCATGCAAGTGTGTGTGTGCGTGCGTGGGGGGGGGGTGCATGTGTGCGTGTGCATGCGTGTGTGCGTGTGCCGCACCCTTGTAGAGGCTGCCGAGATCAGACAGCCCGCGCT
This sequence comes from Chlamydomonas sp. UWO 241, assembly GCA_016618255.1. Classification (NCBI taxonomy): domain Eukaryota; kingdom Viridiplantae; phylum Chlorophyta; class Chlorophyceae; order Chlamydomonadales; family Chlamydomonadaceae; genus Chlamydomonas; species Chlamydomonas priscui. The sequence continues at coordinate 772,546 of VFSX01000034.1, read as the reverse complement.
GCATCTTTGCAGCTGCCGTGAGTGCCTGCACGGTGCGTGTGTGTGTGTGTGTGTGTGTGTGTGTGTGTGTACAGTAACGGCAACGGCAACGGCAACGGTAGCGGTAACAGTGGCAGTTACAACAGTAATAACAGTAGTAACAGTACTGTTAAAAGTACTGTTACTTAACAGTAACAGTAACAGTAACAGAAGCAGTAGCAGTCACTACAGTAGCAGTATTGATCCAGATCAATCCAGGTGTCTGTTGAGTACTAAACAGCTACAGTAACATCGGCTCTCCAGCAGAGACACATCCTAGAGAAAGCACCACCGCCCGGACCCAAGCCCAGTGCTGGCCCTAACCATCACATGTGAGGGGCGGCAGCCACCAACCGGTCCTGCACGGTTGCGAGTTGCCACAGAGCCTAGCAAGCAAGCGTTCGCTGACACAGATACAGATGCAGACTCTTCTGCACGGCTGTGAGCTGCCACAGCCTTGCAAGCGTTCGCTGAACAGATACAGGTACAGACTCCCAGAGCCCAAGCGGCCCAAAGCAAGCGTTTGCTGAACAGATACAGATACAGACTCCTAGTGCCCAAGCGGCCCAAAGGAAGCGTTCGCTGAACAGGTACAGCTACAGACTCCCAGTGCCCAAGCGGCCAAAAGGAGAGCGCAGGCGCGAGGCACCCCACCAACCGAACGCGCCCCCACCTGCACACCCGCCGCGCTCACATGCACGCCTCTCGAGGGACCTGCATGGATGCATGGTGTGCGCGCGCACGTTGAGCGCGCACGGCCCCAACGACCGCGCGCACGCGCGCCGCCCCAGCCCCCGCCCCCCTGCAGCTGCGTTGTGAGCGCGCGCTGCCATCCCCGGCTCACCTGGCTTGAACCCAGACTGCATCCGGACCTTGAGCGTGTCGATGGGGTGGATGGTGGACTGGGAGCCCGCCCTAGCTAGGGCACCAGCCAAGATGTCGGTCAGCGGCTTGTCCTTCACGACGGCTGGCTTCTCCTGCGGCTTCTGCTGCGGCTGCGAATCGGTTGAGCTCGATGATGATGCCCCCTCGCCGTCAGACGCCTGCTTGGGGGGTAGGGAGGGGCCTTAGCAGGGCGCGCGATACATTGCATGCATGCAGTCTATGACCTTTGCATGATCCTGCATGGACAAGTTGCATGGACTCCACTCTGGGCGTTTGCCCCATGCCGACCCCCCATGGTACACCCATCGCGCCCCCCCTCGTGGCAGATGCATGCATGGAGGTGCCACTCTTGCGTGGCGCACGCGTGTGCGCGTGCACTGTGCGCGGCACCCCAAACACCATGGGTGGTGGTGCGACCGCGTCCATTTTAACAGTGCGCTGCAAACTGGTGCTCCTGCAGAGCCACGATGCAGGGCAAGCCATTGCCGTCGTGCTTGCCTTCGAATCGGGCATCGCGGCCCGCACACCCGCCGGGCTGCTCAAGCTGCAACCACGAACTGCGCCATCAACCGCGCGCAACTCCGATCGACCCGGCGGCTGTGATGGCTGGGTCTGTACCCTGCTGTGCCCGATTTCAAGTCCAAAACGATGGAATTGAACCAGGGGTGGATTGAACAGCTGGTGTGACTTTCATCAGCTGTTAATTGGCTAGGCTCATTCAAGCTTCCATGGGAGCGCCCTGGTTTTGTTTGCGCTATTTGGAGGGCCCTGTGTTTTTGCACTGGGTTTGCTGGCCCCTGTTGTGTTGTGCACGCTGCACGATGGCTCGCGACGCATGATGCTGACAACTTGGCATCTCTGCACGACGTCAGCCAACTGCAACAAGGCGACGTGCAATTCCGGTGGGGCCGAGAGAGGGAGAGAGGGAGTGAGGGGCAGTGATGCTGGGTCACTGCAGGGGGTGTCTCCCAGTGTGAAGAGCATGTTGCCTGCAGGGACCTTTGAAATTCATCGCGGAGTGCTCGCCCCTCCTTCTAGAAGCGTGTTTTTTTCTCCGGCCGCCTGTGCTGGTGGCGCGGGAGCTGGTGGTCTATGGTAAGTGAAATGTGTGTGCCTGTGCCACCACGGGAGCAACTCTCTGACTCTCCGACTCTACATGCGTGTGACTGGGCAGCGTGGTCGTAGTACTGGCCCCCACCGTGCTGTGAGCGTAGTGTGCGTGCTGTATGAGTAGTGTGCGAGTAGTGTGTGAGTATTGTGCTGTACGAGTAGTGTGCACTCATGCGTGCGTGTGTGTTGGGGGTTGCACGTGCGTGCTGCGCTAGTGGACCGCGGCGTAAAAAAATCGCAAATCTATATGTAAAAGACGTTCTCTAGAGAAACATGAGAATCGTGCCAGAAGAGATGGATGAGTAGATAAGCGCAGGAGGGAGAGTAGGAGGTGCAGGTGTGTGATGCGGCTCAACATTGCCCCACCACTCGTGACCATGCGGGCGAGCCTGAACCGTTCTGCACCTGCTGCTTCGTCGTGCTGTACCCCAGGCAGAGTCCCAGCCATGAACCGTGTGTTGCAGACCCGTGTCCTCCGATCGTTCCTCGTGCACCGCACCGTCACTGCCAGTGTCTCCACGCGTGAGTGCCTCACATGCATAGTCAGACTGCGCAGCCCGCCGTGCGTCTATCTGCCGTGCGCGCGTTGAGTTGAGTGAGACTCAGTGAGTGGTGCATGGCGCATGCGTGCGTGTGTGGTCCGCAGCCTGCGCAAGCTCTACGAGGCCGGCAGCCTGGCGCAGCGATCGCTTGGTGGCCACCTCCGCCTCCAGCAGCGCCGATGCCACCACAGACACAGGTGGGTGGGTCTACTGAGGGCGCTGAGTACCTGGGGTTTCCCTGCAACAGGCCTTCCAACACCCAGTGGTTGCGCTGCTCGCAGGCGCCCAGCGTGTGGTTGTGATCGGCGGCGGCTTCGGCGGCCTGTACGCCGCCATCCGGCTCAGCTCGCTGTTCTGGCCCAAGGGCAAGACGCCGCAGGTGAGAGGTGCATGGGATGAGAGGTGCGTGGCCATGCGCCGCTCGTCCGTGTGCGTATGCGTGTGCCCTAGTCCCACCCACCCCGCGCGTTTGTGTGCACCAACCACCATACAGATCACCGTTGTCGACAAGGGCGACCGCTTCACTTTCAAGCCGCTGCTGTACGAGCTGCTCAACGGCTCCGCGGGTGAGGACGAGGTCGCACCGCGCTTCGAGCAGCTGCTCGCGCCCTACCCCATCCGCTTCATCCAGGCGCAGGTCGTGGGCGTGGATGAGTCAGAGGAGGGCAGCAGCACAGGACACGCTGGCACCACTGGTGGCGTCGTGCAGCTCGAGGGCGGTGCGAGCGTCGAGTACGACTGGCTCGTTGTTGGGCTGGGCAGCACCGCGGACGCGCGTGGCGTGCCGGGCGTCAAGGAGCTCGCGCTGTCGTTCAACGTGTATGATGACGCAGTCGTTGTGAAGGCGGCGTTGGAGCAGATCGAGGCTGCAGGCGACCCGTCGCAGGCGGTCATGATCGTCGGCGCGGGCTACGCCGGTGTCGAGCTCGCAACGGTCGTCGCGGAGCGCCTCGGCGGGGCCGCGCGCGTGCAGCTCGTCACGCCGGCCGACAACATCCTGGACGGGTGCCCGCCCGGGCAGCGCGACGCGGCGCTGCGCGTGCTCGCGCAGCTCGGCGTCGAGGTGCTGCCGCGCACGCGCGTGCTCGAGGTGTCGCGCGCGCCCGACCAGAGCAGCCCCGTGTCGACCGCGGTGTCGGTGTCGTTGAGCAACAGCGTCGACGCCGGGCCGCGCGACGTGCCGGCGGCCGCGGTGCTGTGGACCGCTGGCGCGACGCCCGCGACGCAGGTCCCCGCGCAGCGCAAGGGCCTGCCGTTCCCGGTGTCGCGGCGCGGCGCGGTCGTGATTGAGCCGACGCTGCGCGTGGCCGGCCACCCGCAAGTGTTTGCGCTCGGGGACGTGTCTGTCAACGAGCCCGGGGGCACGGGGGCGCCGGCGCTGCCCGCAACCGCGCAGGTCGCGTTCCAGCAGGCGGACTACGTCGCTTGGAACCTGTGGGCCAGCCTGAACGGGCGCACGCTGCTGACGTTCAAGTGAGTGGGGAGGGGGGGGGAAGGGGGGAGGGGGGAGGGAGGAGGGGGGGAGTTTCTCCAGGGGTCGCGCGCGTGCTGAATTGCTTTTCCAGCGCGCCGCAGGGTTAGAGCGGGAGGGCACACGGAGGGCCGGTGGGGATGCACGGGGAGGAGGGCAGGCAGGGAGGGCATATGCGCGCGCATGCCCCCGCGGAAGACTACTTCACCCCTGACGCAACCCACGCCGTGTGCATGCGCGCGCCCTAAACCCTTAACCCTAAAACCCTAAACCCAAACCTGTTTACAAACCCTAAACCCTAACCCTAAAACCCTTAACCCTAACCCTAACCAACACACCTCCAGTCCAACACAGCCCAACACAGTCCAACACACCGCTTCTACGTTCTACTAGTGCGCTTGGGGAGGTGGCACCCCCCCGGGCGCGCTGCGATCCAGGTGTCGACGACGCGAGTCCGATGACCCTGTAGCGTAGAGCCAACCCAAGGAGGGCATACCGGCCCGGCATCACAGACGGCCAAGGACGCCTCGCGGACTTGAGCTGGCTGGCCGCGGATGCGAGCTAAGGGGAAACAAGGCACCCCATGCATGCAGCCTTTTCCTGCCCAGTCCCCGCGTGTAGCGGGGCACGCCTGGCGACGCGTCCAAGTCGTCAATCAGAACACCAGAGTGGCTACGTTCAACGTGCGGACATGTCCTGCAGAGGACGAGGGACTGGTCAAACTGGCGAGTCTGGTGCAAGATTGCGCCAAGCTTAGCGTCGGTGTTGCAGCGCTTCAGGAGCTGCGCAGGACCGGCTCCGGGGAGGCGCAAGTGGCTACGGGCGACACGTCGTGGACGCTGCTGTGGTCGGGTGGGGAGCACCGGCAGCGTGGGGTGGGCTTGCTGTTGTCCCCTGCATGGGGATCGGCACTCGTCTCCTGGGAGGCGGTGTCCGACCGCCTCATCCAGGCCCGCTTTGCAGCGGACCGTGGGCAGATGATCACCATCGTCAGCGCCTACAGTCCAACGGAGGCGGCGAGCGACGAGGAGGCTGGCGACTTCTACCTACTAGTAGCGGCGCTCGCGGACAAGGCCAACGACAAGCGCGATCTGCTCATCGTGGCAGGTGATTTCAATGCAGCAGTGAGGAGGGATTCGATGTCCGACCACGAATGCGTTGGCAAGCACCTACCCCTCACGGAGCCAGCGGTGGCCAGCAGGAACGGTCGCCTGCTCCTCGACACTGCCACTGCATGCAGCCTGCGCGCTGCCAACACTCTCTACCCCCACAGGCCTGAGCACCAGTACACCCACATAAGCCCCATGGCTGTTGCACAGAGCAGACGGCATGCATGCTCTGTGCGCCGCCTGCACAGCGTCAAGGACTACATCCTGGTCGCGCGCCGCCGCATGCATGCGGTGACAGACTGTAGGGTGCGTAGGAGCCCAACCTGGGACAGCGATCACCGCATGGTGGTACTGTCCATGCGCCTCCGCATGCGAGCCTCCCGCCATGCAGGCGGCTCTCAGCGGCGCGCATGGGACTCTTCACAACTGCGGCGCTGACCGTCGTGAGTTCAACCTCCAACTGTCCGATCGCTTTGGGCTGCTGGAGGCCGTGCCGCCCGAGGGCGCTGATGCCCAGGCGGAGTACGACGCGATGGCTGCTGCCATTCACGAGGTGGCCACCAACCACCTCGCTCCACGCGGCAGCCGCCGGCGGCTCGGCTGGCAGTTCACTCTGTCGCAGCGCATCCTCCGGCTCATGGACGCCCGGCAGCGCGCGCACACGGCATGGCTCAGGAGCAAGTCTGCTGCTGCCAAACGAGAGCGCAACCGCGCCAACCGCGCGGCCGACGCAGCTGTGCAGAGAGACAGGGAGAGGTGGATCGGCCAGCAGGTGGCGGAGGCGCAAGACATGCTACGCAAGAAGAATCTGCGCCAGTTTGCGCGCGCGTGCGACAGGCTGGCGGGCCGCAGCCGCAGCCATCAGATCCCACCTGCCATGCGGGACGTCTCGGGCGCGCTGCACAGCGGTCCAGACGGGGTGCTGAAGGCCATGACAGAGTCATTCGACAAGCTATATGGCGGGGAGACCAAGCTCAGCGACGAGACCCTGAACCAGCTGGAGAACGATGTAGCGGCGTTTGAGCTCACACGCGCCACAGAGGTGGACGAGGCGCACGGGCGCCCCCCTGACCTGGCTGAGACGGAGGCGTGTGTGCGAGCGTTGCGCTCGGCCGCCGCTCCGGGCGGTGACCAGCTGGACGCCATGCTGTTGCGGTGCCCACCTGCCATCGCATGGCTCCACCGGGTCATCATCGCCGTATGGCGGTCGGGGAGAGCCCCGAGGGAATGGAAAACTGCTATTATCACACCGTTATATAAGGGGAAGGGTCCGCGTGACTCCCCTGGTAACTACCGCGGTATAAGCCTTCTCTCTATTGCCGGGAAAGTGTACGCTGCCATACTTCTGCACCGCGTCTCCACGCAGGTTGATGGTCAGTTGCATGAGGCTCAGTGTGGTTTCAGAAAAAGCAGAGGCACTGTTGATGCGATTTTTACTCTGCGCTCGCTGAGCGCGGCACATGCCGAGTACAAACAATGCATGGCTGTGGCATTTGTCGACTATTCTAAAGCTCACGATTGCATAAACCGTGCGGCACTGTGGAGAGTCCTTAGATTATTTAGTGTTCATCCGCACATGATTGATCTGTTGGAGGATCTTCACACCAACACAGCAGCTGCCGAGCGGCTGGCTGGGAAAATCGGGCACGAATTCCCCGTGTCGTCTGGTGTGCGACAGGGGTGCGTCATTGCTCCTGTGTTGTTCAATGTTTTTATTGACCACATAGTGAAAAAGGCGCTAGACATGATGCCAGAGGGGGCTGGCGTGTCAGTCGTGACCCGAGCCGGCGGCTCTGTGTTGTCGTCGTCGGTTGAGCGCATAGTAATGCTGATGTATGCCGACGATTTATGTTTGTTCTCGCATGACCCAGCTCAGTTGGCGCTTATGCTGAAAATCCTTGACAAAGTGTCCTCTAGCTTTGGCATGCAAATCAACGCCGCCAAGACAGAAGTGATGATTTTGCCAGCAGATTTTGACGCGGATCTGCCCACGTTTGCGCTGACTGGTGGTGAAGTGAAGACCGTCTCTGCATTTAAGTATCTAGGGAGTTGGATAACCCAGAGTGGTGGTGTGGAGAAGAAGATCGGTGTGCGTGTCGGTCGCGCGCTGGGCGTGTTTGCGTCTTTTGATAAGATTTGGGCCAGCAAGAAGATGCAAGTGCAGTCTAAGATGCGGGTTTACAACACTTTCGTGCTGCCCCACTTTCTGTACGGCTGCGAAACATGGGCCCCTACTAAAACACAACTGACTCGATTGGAGGTTGCCCACTCTAACTGCCTTCGTCGCATTCTGGGTGTGCGCCTGGTCGACCGGCACAGATTAACTTATATTCGGCAGGCGTGCGACACTGAGCCAATTGAGAGCCTTGTGGCAAAGCGATCAATGCAGTGGCTAGGCCATGTGATGCGCATGCCGGCTTCTCGTCTTCCTCGTACGACTTTTGACTGCACAATGGATGTGGCTCGGCAGCAAGGCCGGCCTCCAGCCTCCTCCCGACACTATTTTCTTAAGCTACTGATTCAGCAGCTAGGCGAAACTAGTGGCACTCGTTCTGATTGGAAGACTTTTTCGGACACGGCGTTTGAGCGTGCTCAGGATAGGGTCGGGTGGAGAGCCGTGGTGTATGGTCCGGCTGCCCCTCAGGCGCCGGCCCCTCCACCACGGCGGTCAAGTAGATTGGCAAGCGCCACTTGACCCCCTATCCCCTAGAAGCAGTTAGGACAAATTTTGGAGGCGTCGCACAATAGCTCTCCTTTTTGCTCTGGGACTACACGTTGGCAGGCAGCCGGCTGGTGGCTACCGCCCCTCACAAGTAATTGTTTGGGCCAGAACTGGACTTGGGTCTAGGCGGTGGTACTAGGACTAGAGGTAGTCTTTGCTGGAAAGCCGATGTAACTGTAACCTAACCCTAAACCGCGCTCTGGGTGCAGGTACCAGCACCTCGGCTCCATGATGTCGCTCGGGCAGCTCAACGCTGCGGTTGCGCTGCCGATGGAGGTGCCGGCGCCGATCGTGTCGGCGCTGCAGGCGGGTGGCATGCACACACACACACACGCACGCACACGCACACACGCACACACACGTACGCACACACACGCACGCACGCTCGCATCTGCTGGCACGTCGACACCGCACTGCGCACGGCCGACCAGGGCAGGCGGCACACACGCCTTTGGGTGCCATCAAAGGCGTCCGACGGACTTTGGGTGCCATCAAAGGCGTCCGACGGACTGTGCAATCGACCACGCTGATGACGCCTGCGCACGAGCCCGGCCCCCCCCTCACCCCTCACCCACCGCCCCCACACCCCCAGGCGTGTTTGGCGCCGCGACTGGCGCCGGCATCATCATCGGCTCCTACTTTGCGTTCTACTCTAACACAAAGAATGCGCTGCGCACACACATGTACACACACACACGCACACGCACACACACACACACACACGCGCGCGCGCAAACACACACACACACACACACACGCGCGCGCACACACATGCAGGCGTCGCCGCTCGGCCCGCTGCTCGGCGCGCTCGGCGTGCGGCTGGGCAGCGACGCCCCAGGCGGCGGCTCCGGCGACGGTGGCGGCGTGACTGTTGACGGACCGCTCGCGCAGGTGATTCGACGCGCCTGCTCCGATTTGGAACTGCCCGCCCTGCTGTTGTATTCACTCGTCGACACGTCTTCTACATGCCAGTGGCGAGGCCGTCGAGAGCCTGCGTGTGTGTGCGTCAGGGGTTTCTTTTGGGGCTGTCCGGCTGTCGGTTTTCCTGGAGAGGGCCTCTCGGACTTTTTCCGGTTTCTGGTGAGCTCCCCGGGTTTTATCCGGGTTTGGGCTTTTTTGCATTTTTTGCGGGGGGGGGGGGCTTTTCCGAGGGCTCCTCATCGGCAAACCGCCCTTCGAGCGGTCTCCTCATCGGAATCCGATCGGTAAGGAGAACCCTGGTATCGTGTGCGTGTGTGCGTGCGTGTATCTCTGTGTGTGTGTACACATTGATTCACCTTGCGAGTACGCGGGTGCGCCCCGCCCCCCCCCCCCCCGCGTTTCCCTGCTGCAGACTGCCCAGTCCCCTCCCATGATGAGGATGGATTCCACAATCTGTGTGGCACCAGTCATGATGTATGAGACCTGTTTCGGCGCCAGCGCCCGGCACCTGAACCGAAACTGGCTGGCTACCTGTTAGGGGTGAGGGTCAACCCCCACATGCACGCACGCATTGGGTCTAGACAGGGCACTAGGCCCCCCCAGATCCACCGATCAACACCCAGGTAGTGACAGTGATCGACGCGCCTGCTTGGACCTGCCCCTCCCACGCCACGCTGCTCCCTTTGCGCGCCTGCTTGGGCCCGCCCTTCCAATTTTGTTGTCTTCGTCTTGACGCGCCTGCGTCCGCCACCACACTCACAACGCCTGAGGCGGCGCTTCAGCCGTCTTGGATCTGCCCCTCGCACGCCATGCTGCTCCCTTGGCGCGCCTGCTTGGGCCCGCCCTTCCACTTTCTGTCATCGTACTGACGCGCCTGCTTTCGCCACCACATTCACAACGCCTGAGGAGACGCCTCAGGCGTCGCCTTCACTTGCACGGATGAGGCGGCGCCTCGGGCGCGCCGAGGCCGCCTCGAGTGCATCCCCGACCACCTGACAAGGCCTGACAAGGCCTGACAAGGCCTGATAAGGCCTGATAAGGCGGCGCCTGAGGCGCCGCCTTATGCACCCACCACCGCCCGAGGCGCACCCCGACCGCCTCAGACGTTATGACACCGCCTTCACTTGCGCGCCTCGGACGTTAGGATGACGGTAGGGTTTGGCCTGCCCTTTCCGCGTGTTGTCGTCGACGTGCACCGACACAATGACCATGGCTTGAGGTGCTGCTAAGGATTCCCAGTAAACCGCCCCCTCCCCCAGAAACACCATTTGACCTTGACCTCACTCCCGGACCCTGTTGCCGTGTTTGCCCCCCCCCCCCACACGCACTCGCGCAGGTGATGCGCCGCGCGGCGTACCTGTATCGTCAGCCCACGAACGAGCAGCGCGCATCGGTCGCGTCTGGCTGGCTGCAGCAGGCGTTCTCAATGGCGTCGTCAGGGCGGCTGCCGGGCGCCAAGTGAATTCATCCACTGCCGGCGGACACAATCAGTCCCAGATTTCCAGCACGACTATCAGACAGCAGGTGTTCTCAATGGCGTCGTCGGGGCGCCTGCGGGGCGTGAAGTGAATGCAACTCGAGTCGGTCACATCCGCTGCCGGCCGCCGCAATCAGTTCCAGAGTTCCAGCGGGACGTTCAGACAGCAGGCGCGATGCCCACCCAAAAGGTCCAGCTACAAAAGTAGCCCACGGTAGCGCCACCCACACGAGGTGGCGGTCGCCAAGCAAGCAGCACCGCAAGCCAGGCACCACACCCAGCCCTGAAGCAGCGAGAGGCAGACCCCAGGTATACCCAGGTGAGAGGAGAGCACCTGCAGCAGGGGGGCGTGCGCAGACAGGCGGGGTGTCCACCCACGATCGCGGCGGTGTGATGGATACATGCGTGGACTGTGTTCACATGTGTATATAATTTGAAGATGTGTCGCGCAGCTGTCCCCCCCACACACACTCCCCACCCCTCCTTGCTTCCCTCTCCTCCTCTTCCCTTGACTATATTTTTAGTGCTACTACTGCTCTTGCAACTGCTGCCCGTTCCAACGAGGACAGCAGCTTACTTGACTCATGTGCGTACTCGATCCTCGACTGAAACAGTTGTAACGATAGATGTGTTCCTCCGCCGTCGTCCAGTCTTCCAGCAGCAGGATCTGAAACTGTTCGCGGGAGAAATGTGGTGTGCTTGCATGTCACTCCCACTCTGCCACTCTGCCGGCCCCACGGGGAATTTGCCAGCCGGGGATGTGTTGGAAATATGTGCAATTCGGGTCGGGCCGCACCCCAACACCTCATGTCCGCGCTTCAAACACGCCTCCCTCAGCCCAAACACCGCCTGCGCCACTAAAAAAACTACCAACCACCAGCCGCAAAGCAGACACTTGCGCCGTGCTTGCTGTACGTCTGATGACTCTTCATATTCACGTTCAAAATAGGCCTCCCCGCCGCCCGCGCACCTGCTGTCCTGCTGCTTACGCTTCGGCACGCACGCCTGCCTCGGCAGTGCGGAACATACCGCTCCCCAGGGAGTGAGCGGTCGGCAGGCACGAGTGACACTGGCTGGCTCCCTTTTGTACGCGACGCTGCCTGGCCACGGCTTGCGCCACTTCATGAGCTAGGTTATGTGCTAGGCATACGCAATCCAGGTGACTCGGTGGTCTCGGAAACCGTCGCCGCCCATAGGGCGTGGCGGGACGTCCATGCCTCCAGCCTCCAGTAATGACCTTGGCGGCGGCAACTCTTCCCAGCAGCGCCGCGCACATGACAAGATGACAAAGCAAACGCCGGGCCCTGGGCAGTCCGGTAGTCTGGACAAGTCCGAGGATCGGCGAGAATGAGCTCACGGGGTCAACAAGCCTCATCTCGGCACTAAGGAAGCGGCACCTAGTTGGTACTGCTAGCAGCTACTACGTCATCTACACCGCCACCGCCGCGTGCCGCGGGTCTGCCGCTCACGCCGACGGTGGGTTTGCCATCACCACGTTCACTTTGCCAGGGGGTTTGAGATGACGTAGTTGACGGCGTCGCCTACAGATGCAATCTTGTCAGCCTCCGCGTCGGGGATCTCCACCCCGAACTCCTCCTCCAGTGCCATGACCAGCTCAACCACGTCCAGGCTGTCCAGGCCCAGGTCCTTCTCGAACGACGCAGTGGGCGTGACCTGCGCGCGCGGTGCAATGGCGCAGCACGCATGGTCACCATGCAGCTTGCATGGCATCGTTCGTGCGTTGCTCTGCCCCGGCCTTTGCACGCTCAGAGTGGCCTCGAGGCGGTGGCCCACCGCAAGAGTGCACAGTGAGTGAGCGGCAACCCCACTGCCCATTGGAGCAGCACACACACACACACACACATACACACCCCGCGCTCGCATGCACTACGTCGCATGCATGGGGGATGCTGGAGCCACGCATGCCGCTCCTCCACCAGGGAGCCCATGCACGGGCTGCCGGGTCACAGCTGCACCCATGAAGGGCCGTCTCGGCTGTTGGTGGGGATTCCCCGGGCTGTCCTTGCCTGCCCGTGCCAGTGCGACACATGGGTGTGTGGCGATGGTGGCCTCGCATGCACCCCCTGGGCGCACCCGCCTCCCCCCAAGGAAGCTCCCTCTGGTAGTGCCACGATCGTGGGCACGGCGCCGCACGGTCATCGCGCTGATCGCGCCTGGTGCCTCCGCGACTGCACTACTGCCTCACCTTTGCGGCGTCCACCTTGTCGAAGTGCTTGGCCACGTAGATGACACGCTCCACCACCTTATCCTTCTCCAGGAACCCGCCCGCGAAGCCGCGATGCACGATGGCCTGGAACGTGGGCAGGGCCCCTGCAAACAAGCCACCAGCGCCGATGGGCACGCGCAGGTGGCCAAGCACCGCGGTACGGAGCGCGGACGCAGCAGTCGACAGTGCCATTGCGAGAGAGAACTGTGCTGCAGCTGGACGACCTGGGTTTCAAGTGTGAGCCCCGCTCGTGTGGGGCTTGACAAGCCTGGCTTGTACATCCGCCAGGCCATACACACAAGCACTGCAACCATGCACCCCTGACGCGGGGGGTTAGCTGCAGCACGCAGGGATCAGCAGCAGCGCAGCCAAGGTGGCATGCACTGCATGGCGCATGCACAGCGCGCGACAGGGAGGGCCCTCCTGCCCCCTCTCTGCTCTCCCGCGCACGGCGTGCATGGGTGCCCCAGCCCACCCACTTGGTGGTCAAATCCGCCATGGCATGGCATGGCATGACAGTGCCGATCCCACACGCGCAGGCACCGCCGCCAACCCATGCGCTGCTGCCGCTGCCATGGAAGAAATCCACAAGGAGCTGCGTGTGCGTTCGCGGATCACGAGCATGTACGTGCTGCCACCAGGGGCTGCCATGCAGCCATCCAGCCGCATGCATGGCTAGTCCCCCCCCCGCCCGTCCCGCACCTCCCCGCCCCCACCCCGCCGCACCCACCCACCCTCTCCCCTACCCAGATACAACAAACGGCGGGATGACTTCAACACGAAGGACGCATGGGACGACTACCTGGAGAGTGCAGAGGACATCAGTGAGTAACCAACCTCAGCGTGACGGTGATGCGGGCGCCAACTGCCCCCCCGCACCCCCCAGGCGCATCCAACCACACTACACCCACACCACCCCGGGTGCTGCGCAGTCTTCAACCTAGTGAATCGCATCGACGTGGCCGAGACCGAGGCCAGGGTCGGCGAGTACAAGCGCGCCAACCAGCTGAGCATCATCGCCAACCAGGCGCGCGCGGTCGAGGAGCAGAAGCAGGTGCAGGTGGCAGCAGCCGCAGCAGCCGCTGCCGCCGCGGGCGGCACGGACGAGCCGACGGCCCCCGGGGCGTCCGCAGCGTCCGCCCCCGCGTACGCGCCCGCGTTCAAGCCACAGGCGCTCATCGCGGCGCAGCCGCTGCCGCTCACGGCGCCCGCGGTCGGCGCCAACGGTTCGTTCATCGTGCCGCGCGTGTCGCGCGCGGACTTCCCGGCCATGGCGTCCGCGAGTGGGTGGTCGCCGCAGCTGCCGCGGGCGCGTGCGCTGCAGGAGGCCTTCTCGTCGATGCTCATCTGGTCGCGCGCATGATGCGGTCGTGCCGTATTGATCAGAGGATTTGATAAATTTTGAAATTTCGCGTTTTGATTGTGCCAAAAATCCATGTTTGGTAATGTCTGGCTGACGCATTAATGCTTGCAGATACATGTTTGGTAAAAAAAAATATCGGAGAGCTTTTTTTTTCCAGGCAGGATCGCGTTACACGAAAAATCCATGTTTGGTAATGTCTGGCTGACGCATTCATGCTTGCAGATACATGTTTGGTAAACAAAAATGGAAAACTTTTTTTCCAGGCAGGATCGCGTTACACGAAACCCCTACAGAGGGCGTTCATCAGCAGGCGGCTCACGCCCAACCTGCTCTTAAGGCTTTGCCCTGATGGACGCGCCTATCATCTCAAGCCACTAAACTCTTCCGGGCTCTACGCGCCAGCCACCGCGTTTGTTTACACGCCCGGCACGGGTGCTGCTGCTGCTGTGGTGGCTGCGCCAGCGGCTGCGGCTGCTAGCAGCGCTGCGCGTGCGGCTGCCCTGTCCTCCCTCTGCTGTGCCTGCTGCTCCCTTGACGCACTGAGGCGCTCAAAGGCGGCCTGCATGCCGTCCTCATCTCCGCTGCCCTCATCCTCCGAGGTGTGTCCGCTCTTCTCCCCCTCCTCATCCTCTGTCTCCTCTTTCTCCTCCTCCCCAGTAGTGCCACCAACGCTGCTCCCAGCGCCGCCAGCAGCAGCTCCACCAGCTCGCCCAACGCCGCGCCCGCCGCCCGCCACTTCGACCACGTCCGCCAGGTCCTGCAGTCTCTTATCCTGGTGGTATCCCAGCAGAGGATGAATTCCAGCGGCTGTCCAGAGTGGCTGTGGCTGTACGCGGCACAGGCGGAGTGAACCTGTCCGAACCCTCCAACGGACAAATATTAAAACCGACTTTTCTGGGTCTTCAAACCGTCAGAATTCACATTTAGACACAGATTCGGAAAGCTCTCGACGTGTAGATCATTTTAGACCTATACTACGCGGCATTCGACTCGAGGGGGGGCGTTCACACCCCCACACTCATTTTTTTCGCTGATGGTACGCCTTTGGTAAATTTTCCGGCGCGCATTAACGCTGCGCACGCCATTTGGTAAATTTACCAAACTTTGTTTCACCAAATCCTCTGATCAATACGGTAGTGTGCGTGACCGGGGCGGAAATGAATGTTGGGCGATCGGGACGGGTGGGTGGGTGATGAAGTTGTTTTACAATCCACCGCCGGCGGTCACACGTTCGGTTCCAAAGCTCCAGCGGGACTTTAGAGAGCAGGCACGAGGCCCACCAAAAAGGTAAAGCTACCAAAGCAGCCCACGGTAGCGCCAACCACGTCGTGGCGGGCGCCAAGCAAGCAGCATCACAGTGCAGGCTCCACACCCAACCCCTCCAGTGGCCGGAGGGCGGGCCCAAGGTATAAAACCATGAAGGGACCAGAAAGCCCTCCCCCAAACCACTGGAAGCGGGGCTGGTAGCACACCCGCCGCAGCACTCTACTCAGCAACCACACCGCACCCGCCACTGCACGCGTGTGGCGCCACCTCCCCTTCAACACACCCCCAGAGGGGATGTCAACTAGCAAACAGGTGCAGCCACCCGCTCGCCGTCAACCACGAGGCGCGCGCGGTGGAACTGCGCCCGCTTGCCCGCAGCCTTGGCGGCGAGGAAAGCGGGCCACAGCGCCCGGTGCCGCGCCTCCTCCTGGGTGGGTATACATCACGCCCTCCGGCCACTGGAGGGGTTGGATGTGGAACCTGCATTGTGGTGCTGCTTGCTTGGCGCCCGCCACTACGTGGTTGGCGCTACCGTGGGCTACTTTTGTAGCTTGACCTTTTTGGTGGGCCTTGTGCCTGCTCTCTTAAGTCCCGCTGGAGCTTTGGAACCGAACGTGTGACCGCCGGCAGTGGATTGTAAAACTCTCATCATCACATTGCACGTATGTTTTCTGGCATTTCTTCTGCATTTTTGCTGGCATTTCTGCTGGCATTTTGCGGCCTGTTGTCTCCTATTTCCGCTCAATTACGCAGGCTGTTGAGGGTCCACGAGGCGCTTGACCGCAGTGGCAGTGGACCGCAGTGGCAGTGGCAGTGGATGTAATCAACATTGAACCAACACTGAATAACCAACATTGAGTCTTAGACGTCCTCAGTGACCGCGAGGAGGCGTGTCGCCAGGCGCTGTGTCCAGCTTCCTCGCCGCCAAGGCTGCGGGGAAGCGGGCGCAGTTCCACAGCGCGCGCCTCGCGGTTGACGGCGAGCGGGTGGCTGCACCTGCTTGCGAGTTGCACCCTCTCTGGGGGGGTGTTTGAAAGGGAGGTGGCGCCACACGCGCGCGGCGGCGGGTGCAGTGTTGTCTTGGTAGAGCGCTGCGGCGGGTGTGCTACCAACCCCGCTTCTGGTGGTTTGGGGGACGGCCTCTGGTCCCTTATGGTTTTATACCTGGGCTGCCCTCCACCCACCGGAGGGGCTTTGGTGAGGTGCCTGTGGCCTGTGCTGCTGCTTGGCGCCCACCACCTAGTGTGGGTGGCGCAACTGTGGGACCGCGCGCGCCTCGTCGTTGACGGCGAGCGGGTGCCTGCACCTGCTTGCTAGATGGCATTCCCTCTGGGGGTGTTTTTGAAGGGGAGGTGGCGCCACACGCGTGCGGTGGCGGGTGCGGTGTGGTCGCTGAGTAGAGTGCTGCGGCGGGTGTGCTACTAGCCCCGCTTCCGGTGGTCTGCGGGAGGGCTGTTTGGTCCCTTCATGGTTTTATACCTTGGGTCCGCCCTCTGGCCATTTGAGGGGCTGGGTGTGCAGCCTGCACAGTGGTGCTGCTTGCTTGGCGCCCGCTACCAAGTGTGGATGGCGTTACCGTGGGCTACTTTTGATGATGATGAGAGTTTTACAATCCACTTCTGGCGGTCACACGTACGGTTCCAAAGCTCCATTGGCACTTAGAGAATCAAGGCTCAAGGCCCACAAAAGGTCAAGCTACAAGTAGCCCACGGTAACGCCATCCACACTTGGTGGCGGGCGCCAAGCAAGCAGCACCACTGTGCAGGCTGCACACACAGCCCCTCAAATGGCCACAGGGCGGACCCAAGGTATAAAACCATGAAGGGACCAAAAAGCCCTCCCCCAGACCACCGGAAGCGGGGCTAGTAGCACACCCGCCGCAGCACTCTACTCAGCGACCACACCGCACCCGCCACAGCACGCGTGTGGCGCCACCTCCCCTTCAAAAACACCCCCAGAGGGGATGCCATCTAGCAAGCAGGTGCAGGCACCCGCTCGCCGTCAACGACGAGGCGCGCGCGGTGGAACTGCGCCCGCTTCCCCGCAACCTTGGCGGCGAGGAAAGCGGGCCACAGCGCCTGGTGCTGCGCCTCCTCGCGGTCACTGAGGACGTCGAAGACTGCTAGTTGTAGCTTGACCTTTTGTGGGCCTTGAGCCTTGATTCTCTGAGTCCCACTGGAGCTTTGGAACCGTACGTGTGACCGCCAGAAGTGGATTTTAAAACTCTCATCATCAAAACTGTGGGCTACTTTTGCAGCTCGACCTTTTGGTGGGCCTTGTGCCTGCTGTCTGATGATGAGTTTTTACAATCCACTCTCTGGCGGGCACGCTTTTGATTCCAAAGCTCCAGCAGGACTTAGAGGAAGCAGTCCTGAAGACCTGCCAACAGAAAAAAGGGGGGATGCCCCACGGAAGCGCCACCCACACGCGGTGGCGGGCACCAAGCAAGCAGCACCACAGTGCAGGCTCCACACTCCCCTCCAGGAGACGGATGGCGGGCCCAAGGTATAAAACCATGAAGGGACCAAAAAGCCCACCCTCAACCCACCGGAAGCGGGGCCGTTGTGCACACCCGCCGCAGCACTCTGCTCAGCTACCACATCACAACCCGCCAGCGCACGCATGTGGCGCCACCTCCCCTCAAAAGAAATCCATCCTCTCAGGGATCTAGGACGTCTTGTTCAGAGTGAGCCCGCCGTCCACTACTCCAACAAAGGGGTGGGTCGGGCCCACCACACCCGCCCACCCGCGCGGCATCCCGCCGCCCTCAGCAAAGGACGCCAGCGCGTCCCACAGATCCATCGTCGCCAGCTCCCCCGCCCGCTCAACCGCCACCGAGCGAGCAGGGGGCTGCACACCATCACGCGGGCACGTAATGCGCCACAAGTGGCGGCGGCCTCGCTCCATGGCGTCCACCACGAGCGCTGCCACCACCGCCCACACACCAGCACGCACCCCAGCGGGAGGCTGCAGCAGCCACACCTGGCAGCACGTGATGACCGGCGTAGGAGCAGGGAGGGCAGCAGCAGCCGCCACCACCACCGCCTCCGCCACCGGGCACCCCCAGAAGCTGTGCGCACGCCACGCCGTCGCCGGCGGCCCGTCCTCATCACGGCACCGCCACCCGCAGGGGCACTCGGGCACGCCTAGTGCAGCCTGCTTGTGAAAACCACTCACCCACAGCCGCCAGATGGGCTCCTTGCGAGCGTTGAGGAGCGGCATCCGCCACAGTGTCGGCACCGCCGCCTCCAGGCCGCGCAGCCCCGCGAAGACCTGCGCGTCGGTCGCGCGGGGGCCCCCGTGCGGCCCGTGGTCCAGCGCCAGAGCCGCCTCCACCGTGGCTGCCCGCCGCACTCGCCGCTCGTCCACAACCGCCCGCAGTTGAAGCGCCACCGCCAGCTTGCACGTCAGTTTCCCCACCACACCCGGGCCGTGCGCAAACCCAACCCATCGGGGCTCGCCCGCGGCGCCGCCCCCCCAGGTAGGGGAGCAGGTTGGGCAGCTGTGGATCGGAGGCCAGGCCGCCCACGCTGCCAGCCAGCTGGCGTGATGACACTCGGCAGCTTCCACCCAACCAGCTGCAGGATCTCCACCACAGCAGCGCGCTCGCCCGCCTGGGGGAGGGGCTGGAAGTGACGGAGCGGCCAGAGCACAGTGAGGGCAGCTCCACCAGCCGCCGCCTCGACCCAGGCTGGGGCAGCGCCGCAAGCACGACCGCCACTGCCGTGAACAGGGGGTCGAGCGTGCGCCGCACGCACAGCAGGTCTGGCACACACCCCGGCACTGGCGGCGGCACCTCTGGGAAAAGGGCGCGGCACAGGACTGCCCTCCAGACATTGCCCCCGTCATAAGCGCCGCACGCCAGCGCCGCGCGTATCTGCCCCAGCACGAGCCGCGCGCGCGCCGGATCCGCAGCAGCGTACACCCTCAGGCAGGCGTGGTCAACCGTGCGTGTGCTGCGCACCATGTCGACAGCAGCGAGCCACGCCCACAGCACGCACAGGTCCGTGACCGTCCGCATGCCGGGGAGGGCGTCGCGCACGCGGGCCAGGCCGTCCACCAGCCAGCGTGCCGCATCGGTCGGGCTGAAGAGCGCATGCCCTGCCGCATCCCCAGTGGGCTCTGATAGTCCCGCTGGAACTTTGGAACTGATTGTGACCGCCGGCAGGGGACAAAGCGTAACAATTCCTCTCTATCCCATTCCCAGTCCCCAGTGGAGTCCAGGTGGCAAGAGATTGAGCTGGGAGTTTGTGTGTGTGGATTGTGTGGATCTGGTGATGGCGAAAATCCTCTGATCAAAGCATATCCTGAATGTGAGTGTTGTTGTGAACCTCGAAGCAAGCACACCTTCGCGCCCCTTGGGTTAGGCCGAGAGAGAGAGAGAGAGAGTGTGTGTGATCTGAGAATGGGACCGCAGACTACGACTGGTGCTAGCTTCGCCCTCGTGCGTGCGCGCGCGGAGTAGACCACCTCGATTGTCCGCAAGGTGAGGTGGGCGCGGAAAGCTCGGGGAGGCGAGCATCAGCAGGCCAGACAAGGGAGGCAGAGCGACGCGCGCCCCCCCCCCCCCCATCGAGCATGCGAGCTCCACAGTCATACGCAACACAGGCAACGCGCATAGCCTGTGTTGCGTTGCGTGCGAAGGCTGGGCATGGGGGGGGGAGGACTCATTCATTCGCGTCCCCCCCCCCGTGGCCCGCTCTGGACTGCGCATGCGAGCAACGGGGGACACCAACAGCGTTGTTGGGTGGTCCGCTAGGGACAAGGCACTGGTGACGGCGCTTCACCTGCGCTGATGAGGGCTTACGGGGGTGCCGCGGGGTGCCCGCCGCCGGCTGTGGCGTCGCCATGTGGTGCACGCATGCGGCACCATGCACGAGCATACCACACACGCGTGGGGAAGGCCCATGTGTGTAGGTGACGTGTTTGCAAGTGCTTACCAGCCCCCCATGCATGTGACACGCGACTGCGCTTTCCACAGGCCTTCCTCCGTGTTCGCCATGCTGTCGTTGGATGCCACAACTAAGGCGCAGCTACATGCGCTAGATGCGAGCGCCCTGGGGCTGACGCTGAGCACAGCAAACGAGAGGGGGGAGTCAATGTCCTCGCCAGGTGAGCCTGACACGCTCTGCTGACGCACCGTCGCTGCGCATGCGCCGCCAAACAGACAGGGTTCCGTGCACGCACTCTTGCAGCGATGCTTGCTGCATTCGGCGCGTTTGCGGGTGGCGCGCGGGCGCACACGACGCAATCTACCTCTTGGATCGCACTCGATCCCCCCCTCTCTTTCACGCGCAGAGTCGTACATGCCCTCCGGCTTTGAAAACGGCGGGTCGCTTAGCAACGGCAGCCCTGGAGGGCGCGTCGGTGGAGCGCCAGCAGGTGAGGTGCCTGTGCATTGCTCGCATGCATGCACATTGTGCACCTCCACCCTCCCGCCCATGCAAGGGCACGCGTACATGCCCCCCCCCCCTCCTCTCAGCACGCGCGGGCGCTGAGGCCCAGCATGCCCATCACGCGTGCGCCGACGCAGGTGGTGCTCTCGGCCTGCCGCCGGCCCTGCCGCTCATGATGCCCGCAAAGCAGGAGCTTGGTGCAAGCGCAAACGTCGGCGCGGTGCCCATGGGCGACAGTGACATGCACATGGGCGGCATGCAGCACATGAGCAGCGGCGGCATGCAGCACATGGGCAGCGGCGGCATGCACATGGGCAGCGGCAGCATGGGCAGCCTTCAGTGCGGCATGGGCAACGGCGGCATCATATTGGGCAACGGCATGCACATGGCCATGGCCTACGGCATGCCCGTGGGCCTGCCAACCATGGGCAACGGCATGCCCATGAGCCTGCCGCCCATGGGGAACGGCATGCCCAACTGGAGCCACATCTTGGGCAGCAGCCCGCCGAACGCCCACGGCGTCGGGCAGTTTTCTGGGTCGCTCCCTCCGAGCGGCGCCGGCTCGATCGCTGCCGCCGCCGCGATCGCGCACGCGGCCGCATCCTTGCCGGCGCTCATCGCCGCTACGAGCAGGCAGCAGGCGGCCAGCGGGCTGGCGTCGTCGCTGCCGTCGTCGGCGCTCGGCGGGCTGAGCAACGGGCCGCCGGGCATGCTCGGCGCGACGCCCGCGCTCGGCGCGCCAAAGCTGCGGTCGACGCCGGCGATTGGCGGGCTGCCGCCGCCGGCGTCGTTTGCCGTGCACTCGCTCGGAGGAGGGCGCGACTCGGGCGCCAACACGCCGCTCGGCGCGTCGCCCGCGTCGACCGGAACGAGCCTCAACCTGCGGTCGTCGGGGCGCCGCCGCTCGGCGGTCGGCAGCGCAGCTGGCGCGGAGCGCGCGCCGATTGCAAGCGGCTCGCACAAGTCGCAGTCGCTGCTGTCGGCGCCGCCGAAGAACGGCACGATCAAGTTCCGCGGCGTGCGGCAGCGCCCCTGGGGCAAGTTTGCGGCCGAGATCCGTGACCCGCACCGCGGCTCGCGCCTGTGGCTGGGCACGTTCGATTCCGCCGAGGAGGCGGCGCGCGCGTACGACCAGGCGGCGCGCGAGATCCGCGGAGCCAAGGCCGTCGTCAACTTTCCGGCGAACGAGCAGGAGATGGCCCTGTACGAGGAGCTCGAGGGCGCGGGCCCACACGACCACGAGGGCTGTTCGCTCGGGCAGTCGCCGGCCGCGGTGCTCGGCATGCACCACCTCGACACCGTCGTCGACATGTTTGTGAAGAGCGGGATCGCCGAGTCGTCGCCGGACGACTCGATGAACTACGACACGCACGGGGGGCACCACACGAGCAACAGCGAGGGAGCGGGAGGGGGGCGCGCGGGCGGCGGCGGCGCCGAGGAGGACCTTGCCGAGATGGCCGAGACGCTGCTGCTGCTGCACGAGGGATGATGTGCCTCATTCATAGACACGCGCAAGAATGTATACGAGCACCGGAACCAGCATCGCGGGAATAAAGGTGCCCGGGCGCTCTGCGCTGTCGGCGCGATGTCGGCTGCCGGCGGCACGCGACGTGGCATGCGCCGAGGCGCCACCCGTGCGCACTGCGCTGTTGCCCCCCCCCCCTTCCTTCCCCACCATGATGGGTGCAGGTCTCAGCCCCATGCCGCCCACGTTCTCTTTCAAAGCGGGCACCACCAATGTACCCTCTTTTTCTGTACCCTATATAGTAGCTAGGTCGGCGGGGTGGACGAGCCTCGATTCGGCAACCTATGTATTGGCGCGGGGTGGGGCGGGCGGAGGACTGGGACATGTGGGCTCGGAGCAGCCCCCTCCTGGTCTTCCCCTTCCCCACCATACCCGCGCGTGATGACTCACAGCTTGTGTTCCGTTGTGCATTTGTGGCTTGTGTGTTTCGTGCACCCCTGCCTCCCCCACTCCCCCCCTCGGGCTCCTATGCGAGCGCCGGGTGGGGGCAGTGGCGCGTTTTTTTGCCGGTTTTGCTCGTGTAAGAACAACAAGCTGCCCGAGTGCACTGCGTGACAGTCGTCAGGAACAGAGCAGCCGCTGACGCAGTGATTCCCCTGCGAGCCGTATACCGCTCCGGACCGGATTTCTTATTTCCCAGAAAACCACACCACACTTTGTGGGAGAGGGCGTGGAGGGATGCGTTGGAATGCTTGCTGCGAGCAGCACAGCGGCATGCGTTGCATGAACAACCGCTGCGAATTGCGCCTGGTATGAGCGGTCAAAGTTGCTCGAGCCGGGGAAAAACTAACTGCTAAAATTCTTCCTACGGTTCACTGCGCTGACGCCTGCTGAGTGCTCCTGAAGTCTCTGTCCCAGCCTCGGCCAGGAGTGGGCGCACCGCATCACGAGTATGCATGCCAGCTGACGTGCGTTGCGCTGTGTTCAGCTGCCCAAGCCTAGCCACGCCTTTAGAGGTGTCCCTGACTGTAACATCCATCATCATCATCAGCCACTGGGCCTTCAATCGGAGAGCGGTGTGAGTGTGAGGTCCCGATCTACCCTCTTACCAGAGGGGGATTTAAAAGGTCGGACCTCGAGATGTCTGGCCACTAGCTGGTCCTGACTGACAGCACCCTTCGTGCGAACTCCTTACTGGACATGCGCAAGGGTAGCTTTGACAGCCACCCATGCTGCCACCACGCGACGACAGGCGCTGCCTGCTGGGCTCGCACAACACACACCTGCCACCCAAAGCGCCCTGCTGTCCTCTGCTCCTCTGCCTTCAGAGGACTCCAGGCTCAGCAAGCCTGCAGGTAGCTGCCTGCGAGCAGGAGAGCGTCGCTGCACGCTGTGTGCGGCCGCTGACACACCGTCCACGTCTGCTGGCCCGGCCAGTGGCACTGCACACGCCACCAAAACAACGCACGCCCGCCCAGTCACACACACGCACTCAGCACAGCACATGCTCGTGCCACCCCAGGTGACACAGGACAGGTGCAGGCACCTGTACCAAGCATGCCAGGCAGCGGAGGTGCGCCACGCGTTGTGTGGCTGCGCTGTGCGGCTGCCGCCACGAGAGAATTCGGGCCAGTCATCGAGACACGTGTTCACTTAAGCAGCCTATTTACAGCCCCCACCCCCCTCCCCAACTGCGCGCTGAAACCCCTACCCGCATCTGGAAGGTCCCTAGCTTAACTCCCTAGCTAACCCTAGCCTAACTCCCTAGCTTACCCTTACCCTATCCCTCGCTCAACCCCAATGTCCCCTAGCTACAAGGCAGTGGAAACAACCTCGAGACATGCATTCACTCGAGCGTCGTCGGCGCTCCTGTGGTCCTTCCTGGCCCACAGCTTTGTGCTTCAGGGGTGTGCCGCGGCTCGCACACAAGGCGGTGTGCTCGTCCCCGAAGGAGCGGCGACGCGCGCTGCCATTCGCCCGTGCAGGCACTGCGTGGCCTTGTGGGCTCTCCTAGCAGAGCTCCCCTGGACGTGTAGTCTAGGCCCTAACTCACGCCCCAGGGGTCCTCCGGGTGCGCACGTGTAAAAGCAGTAAAACCCAGGCGCAATTGGCGCGATACATGAGAGAGAGAGAGGGACAAGGAGACGAAGCCATCTTAACACGGCACGTCAATCACAGCTGGTACGTCGCCTCCAGCTTGGACCGCACCGCAGCGTCTAGCGACGCCCACGCGGCGCCCCAGTGCCCTGCCGCCCCCAGGTGCTGCTTCATGCCCTGCATCACCTGCGTGTGTGTGTGTGTGTGTGTGTGCCCTGCCGCCCCCAGGTGCTGCTTTATGCCCTGCATCACCTGCGTGTGTGTGTGTGTGTGTGTGTGTGTGCCCCAGTGCCCTGCCGCCCCCAGGTGCTGCTTCATGCCCAGAATCACCTGCGTATGTGTGTGTGTGTGTGTGTGTGCCCTGCCGCCCCCAGGTGCTGCTTTATGCCCTGCATCACCTGCGTGTGTGTGTGTGTGTGTGTGTGTGTGCCCCAGTGCCCTGCCGCCCCCAGGTGCTGCTTCATGCCCAGAATCACCTGCGTATGTGTGCGTGTGTGCGTGCGAGTGTGTATGTGTGTGTGTGTGTGTGTTTGTGTGTGTGTTTGTGTGTGTGTGTGTGTGTGCCCCAGCCCTATCACTTTCCAAACGCCTGAGGCGCCGCCTGTGGCGCAGCCGTGATCGCCTCAGGCGCCGCCTAAGGCGTCATTCAGACCGCCTCAGGCTCCACCCCACTGCCTTGTTTGCCGGCCCTTCGCATACACACACACACACACACAGCACACACACACACACAGCACACAGAAGGCGTCCAACGAGACTGTAAAATCGACCACACACACACACACACGCAGCACACACACACACCTGGGACAGGCTGTTAGCCAGCCCCTCGCTCGTGACTGCACGCCACGCCACGACAGCGCCGCACACCGCCCCAAACGCGGCGCACGCCGGCTCGGGGTTGCGGCTGATGAGGTTGCAGAGGCCAAGGAAGGCCTGCGTGCATGTGTGTGTGTGTGTGTGTGTGGTGGGGGGGT
>VFSX01000034.1:737500-742500 GCA_016618255.1 Chlamydomonas sp. UWO 241 | reverse complement strand
CCCCTCAAACACACACACACACACACACACCTGCGCCAGCAGCGCGCCCAGCTGGCTGCCCGTCGCTAGCGCCTCCATGCCCGGGCCCATGGCCTCTGTCAGGCCAGACACCACGTCCAGCGCGCACACGAGCGCGTCGATGTCGAATTCAACGGGCGGACTGGTGGATGGGGGGTGGGGGCGCGTGTGTGTGTGTGTGTGTGTGCGCGTTGGCGTGTGTGTGTGTGTGTGTGCTGATGGGGGGGGGGCAGGTGCGCGCGCGTATGTTTGTTTGTGCGCGCCTGTGTGTGTGCGTGGTGTGTTTGCGTGCGAGACCTATCGCATTTCAAATTTGGTTTGGTCTGAAACAGTCGTGACGTACTGCGATTCGCCCCTGATCCTCAAACAGAAAACTCGGTGCGGTAAAGTCCCGCCAGCGTGTTTTTGTCTGCGGCGTTTGGAGCCGGATTTGAGAGTCCATGGAGCCGGATTTCAGTCAAATGGCTCCCGAAAAGCACTTGAAGTCCCCGGAGCCGGATTCCAGTCAAATGGCTCCCGAAAAGCATTTGAAATACTGAAAAAATGCATTGAGTCACCTGCCGGACGGGGGAGGCACGGCGCCGGGTGTGTGTCGCCGCAACTGCTGCGCCTGGTTGAGCTCCATCTGCGGTGTGTGTGTGTGTATTTGTGTTGCAGCTGTTTTTCCTTTTGTCGAGCTCTATCTGCGGTGCGTGTGTGCGTGTGCATCTGTGTTTGTGCTGCCGCAGCTGCTGCACCTGGTTGAGCTCCATCTGCGGTGTGTGTGTGTGTGTGTGTGTGTGTGCCGCTGCTGCTGCACCTGTTTGAGCTCCATCTGCGGTGTGTGTGTGTGTGTGTGTCTGTGTGCGTGTGTGTGTGTACTTGTGTTGCAGCTGTTGCTTCCTTTTGTTGAGCCATCTGCGGTGTGTGTGTGCGTGCGTGTGTGTGCATGTGCGTGTGTGTGCATGTGCGTGTGTGTGCATGTGCGTGTGTGTGTGTGTGTGTGTGCCGCTGCAGCTACTGCTGTCTGGTTGAGCTAATCTGCAGTGTGTGTGTGTGTGTGTGTGCTGCCGCAACTGCTGCGCCTGGTTGAGCGCCATCTGCGGTGTGTGTGTGTGTGTGTGTCGCTGCAGTTGCTGCTGCCTGGTTGAGCTTCATCTGTGGTGTGTGCGTGCGTGCACGTGCGTGTGTGTGTGTGTGTGTGTGTGCTGCCACAGCTGCTGCACCTGGTTGAGCTCCCATCTGCGGTGTGTGTGTGTGTGTGTGCGTGTGTGTGTGCGTGTGTGCCGCTGCAGCTGCTGCTGCCTGGTTGAGCTCCATCTGCGGTGCGTGTGTGCGTGTGAGCGTGCGCGTGTGTGTGCATGTGTATGTGTGTGTGTGTCGCCGCAGCTGCTGTGCGTGCGTGTGTGTGTGTGCGTGTGTGCGTGCGAGTGTGTGCATGCACGCCTCTCCCTTCTCTCTGTGTGTTTATCTGTGTTCAATGTTACAGTCGGACGCGTTGGCTTATTTAACATGTGCCTGTGTGTGTGTGGGGGGGGGGGGGTCTGCTTTGCACGCGCACACACACACGCACACACACACCTGCCCCCCCCCCCCCCCGGCGAGCGCCATAGACTTTTCGAACTCTGCACGCGCGTACGGTGCGAGCGCTGCTGCTGCACACACACACACACACACACACACACACCTGCACCCCCGCGAGCGCCATGCACTTGTCGAAGACTGCACGCGCGTACGGTGCGAGCGCTGCTGCTCCCAGCCGCGGCATCATGTTGGCTAGGCAGTCCATGAGGGGAAGCAGGTCTTTGTCGTGGATGTCGTACGCCTGCGTGTATGTGTATGCGTGCGTGTGTGTGTGCGCTCGTTCACATAAGCTTTAACCGGGGGATGGGCGACGACGGCCACGAGCGTCCCATGCTCCGCCCCATGCTCCGAAAACTGCCTCCCTCACCCCCGAATGCGCACCTGGAGGCGCTGGAACATGGGGCCCAGGTACAGCGGACAGCTGTTGGTTCGTTGCGGATCTCCTCCCCCGCCCCAAACACACATACAGCGGAAACCCCC
Source organism: Chlamydomonas sp. UWO 241 (assembly GCA_016618255.1). NCBI lineage: Eukaryota > Viridiplantae > Chlorophyta > Chlorophyceae > Chlamydomonadales > Chlamydomonadaceae > Chlamydomonas > Chlamydomonas priscui. The sequence continues at coordinate 740,439 of VFSX01000034.1, read as the reverse complement.
CTCCCCGCATGCGCACCTGGACGCGCTGGAACCTGGGGCCCACTGGGCCAGGTGAAGCGAAGACAGCTGTCTTTTCGTTGCGGATCCCCCCCCCCACATACGGACAGCCCCCCCCAACATACCGTATTGATCAGAGGATTTGGTGAAACAAAGTTTGGTAAAATTACCAAATGGCGTGCGCAGCGTTAATGCGCGCCGGAAAATTTACCAAAGGCGTATCATCAGCGAAGAATGAGAGTGGGGATGTGAACGCCCCCCCTCGAGTCGAATGCCGCGTATGATAGGTCGAAAATGATCTACGCGACGAGGGCTTTCCGAATCTGTGTCTAAATATGAATTCTGACGATTTAAAGACCCAGAAAAGTCGGTTTTAATATTTGTCCGTTGGAGGGTTCGGACAGGTTCACTCCGCCTGTGCCGCCACAGCCACAGCCACTCTGAACAGCCGCTGGAATTCATCCTCTGCTGGGATACCACCAGGATAAGAGACTGCAGGCATGGTCAGCCATCAGGAGAGGCCCCCTGACCTTGATGGGGGAGTTGCTTGCGACGACGACGTGATGGTGGTGGAGCATGCAGGAGAGCCTGATGGAGACCCTGACGGAGAGCCTGCTGGAGGTGCTGCTGGAGGTGCTGCCGCGTGGACCAAGGCTGGCATCACCAGCTGCTGGGAGCAGACCATGTGGATGGAGGCGGTCGTGCTCGCACAGCAGGGGCTGCTGTTCCCGAAGGAGAAGGAGACGTTTGAGGAGGAGACGCCAGGCCCCGAGACACCAACGATGCCGATGAGGAGGGCATGGAGAAGATGCTGCACGCTCTCCGTGCGGTGATCGGCAGCGACGCGACGGCGGCCGATTTTTTTTTACTCAACATGTATGTGCAAGCATTAATGCGTCAGCCAGACATTACCAAACATGGATTTTTGGCACAATTAAAATGCAAAATTTCAAAATTTACCAAATGGTGTTTCACCAAATCCTCTGATCAATACGGTAACACAACACACGCACGCACCGAATCTCAACCCGGTGTTGCAGGTTTGTGGGCTGCGGGTTGGCTCACGGAAAACACAGACCCACACCCACCTGGAAGCGCTGGAACATGGGGCCCAGGTAGAGCGGAGACAGCTGGGGGTCTGACACCTGCGGCACACACACACGCGCACGGGAATACGTACAGTTATTAGGAGAGCATGTCCACGCGTGCGTCCAAAAGAGTGGCGGGGCGCGCGTGAGAAAGAGTGGGGGCTTGTTAGTGCTGCGACAGCTGGGGGTGGGACACCTGCGGCGCATCGACACGCGCACGGGGGTACGCACAGTTAGGCGGGTATGTGTGACACAAGCACGGGAAGGGCCCAGACGAGAAAAAGCCCCCAAAACGAGAAGGGAGGGGGGGGGAGAAGCGGCACGCCCTGTAGAGATGAGCAAAAACAATACAAACCCACCAGCGGCCCCAACGCGTCCGCCAGCGTGTTGAGAACATCGTACAGCAGGCGCAAATCGCAGGCGTGGCAGAAGCCTAGGCTGCGTTAGCCCCATATTTAGGCTGTCGGTTTTAACACCCTGCACCCTCCACCCCCGCCCCCACCTGCGGCCCCATCGCGTCCGCCAGCGTGTCGAGAACGTCGTACAGCAGGCGCAGATTGCGGCGCGAGAAGCGCGAGACCGCCGCGCCGAGCGTCTCTAGGATGGGGCGCAGGTAGAGGTGCAGAAGGGACTCCTTGCCTTCCTGGGAGGGGGAGTGTGCGTGTGTGTGTGTGTGCGTGTGTGAGAGAAGAGAGAAAGTAGAGAGAGAAGAGAGAGAGAGAGTAGAGAGAGAGAAGAGAGAGAGGGAGGAGAGAGAAGAGAGAGGAGAGAGAGAGAGAGAGAGAGGAGAGAGAGAGAGAGAGAGACAGCCGCGCCGGACGTGTCTAGGATCGGGCACCACGCCTTCACTCGCGATGCACGCATCCTGCACAAGCTTGTTGCGCTCAAGCGTGCGCCGCCCCCCAGCCACACACACACACACACACACCTTGACTGCCTCCTCCACCGCGCTCGCAATCGCGCTGCACGCAGCCTCCTGCACAAACTTGTTGTGATCAAGCGTGCGCTGCAGCAGCGCCTGGATGACGCTCGGAAGGGGGCTGGACGGGGCGGGGCCGGCAGCTGTGTGCGTGTGTGTGTGTGTGTGCATGTGTGCATGTGTGTGCGTTTGTGTGTGTCTGTGCGTCAAAAGACCGCCATCGTGTCTCGCCCTTTTCGGTGGGCCTCGTACCTGCCTTCCATGCGTCCCTCTGGAGCTTTGAAACTGAGCGCGGCCGCAGTGGACGTAAAAAAAAGTTGAGTTGACCAAAAAACGTTCTGCACCACTGACACACACACACACACACACGCATGCACACACACACACACACACTGGCACAGGCACACACAGACACACCTTCACCGGCCGCGACCACAGCCTCTTGCTGCAGAGCCGTCTCTCTCTCTCCCCCTCCCACACATAACACCACCAGCCGCCACTGCAGAAACATACACACACACACGCACACACACACATACACACACACACACACACACGCACAAACGCTCACTCTCACACACACATACACACACACACGCACGATCACTCTCTGACCCACACGCAGTCACCAGCCGCCACCGCACACCCTCACGCATGCACACCCACCCACCCACCCACCCACAAACGCACACACACACACACACACGCACACACAACCAACCAACCAACCAACCAACCAAGCGTTACATGAGGCCGTCCGCATGCACCAGCAATGCCTGTACTACTAACAGCAATACACCCCGGCAGTTGTTACGAAGTCTGACCCGTGCACTGGGATGTCTTTCGAATAGCGGGTGACCAACCAGCGCCTGAATCGACAAAAACACACATATGCACACACACACGCGCACCTTCACCGGCCGCGGCCGCAGCCT
>VFSX01000034.1:677500-735000 GCA_016618255.1 Chlamydomonas sp. UWO 241 | reverse complement strand
CCCCCCCCACACACGCACCATTTCCCGTCTCCCAGCCTCTGCTCTACAATGGGCAGCAGGATCGGGAGCAGCGTGTCGCCATACACACGCACACACAGAGAGGCGGTCGAGCCCCTTTTCCTCCCCCATTTTCTTCACTCTTTTCCTCAAAACATCTACATTCTCGTGTTCCTTCTCACCCCCCACCCCACGCACGCACCAGTTCCCGTCTCCCAGCCTCTGCTCAACGATCGGCAGCAGGATCGGGAGCAGCTCGTCGCCGTAAACGAGCGACAGGCGGTCGAGCCCCGCGGCGCTGCAGCGCCGCAGGTTCCACCGCGACACGCCGTCGCCGTCCTCGTCATCGTCCGCCTCCTCGTCCCCCTCACCGCCTATAATGTTGGTGGTTTGGGGTTACAGGGTGAGGGTTTGTTAATCTTAAAAGGTGGGGGTAGAGCTGGGGTTTGAGGGCAGAGTTGGGGCCCATCAGCGACGCAGCGCCGGTCCACCGCGACACGCTGTCGCCATCCTCGTCATCGTCGTCCTTGTCGTCACCCTCACCACCTATAATGTTGGTGGTTTGGGGGTTTGGGATCAGCGGTGCTGCAGTGCCGCAGGTTGCACCGCGACACGCCGTCGCCGTCCTCGTCCTCGTCCGCCTCGTCGTCGCCCCCACCTCCTGGGGGGTTTTAAGGTTTAGGGTGAGGGTTTGTAAACCGTAAAAGGCAGAGTTTGGGGTTTGATGGCAGAGTTGGGGTTTGAGGTCAGATATGGGGCCCATCAGCGCTGCAGCGCCACACGTTCCACCGCGACACGCCATCGCGACCACCATTGTCACCCCCCTCTACCCGTCACCCTCACCTCGCCTGGGGTGACGGGTGTACAGCATGTGGTTCGGGGCTTGGGGGTTTGATCAGCTTAGGTTCCAGCAGCGCGCACGCCGCTCCGTCGTGTCATCGTCACCACGTAAAAAGGTCGACCCCAGTGTTTCCGTTAGCCAACCCGCAACCCGACAAAGTGCACTTTCGGGTTGAGAATGACCGATTCAGGTTGAGATTCAAAATTCGCTTCCGTCGGATTCAGATTGGCGGAATGAGCGAGAGGCCCGGGTCGAGCCATCATTTTTCCAAGATCCTTAACGGAACCACTGGTCGACCCTCCGTCCCTCCTCGACACACACACCACCCCGGTGCGTTACCCACCGCCGCCCGCAGCCGCCGCCGACCCCCTTTCCAAGTTACCCACCTCCCGCCGCCCCCGCCGCGCGGTCCGACGCCATGAACGGCTTGAGCTCCGAGTCCCGCTCCTCGCGTGCGCCCCCGGGGCCGGCCGTCTCTGCGGTCTCGGCGTCGCCGACCTCGTCGTCGTAATCATCGAACACCATGTTCTGCGTGCGCATGGGAGTTGTATTGATGGCTTTTGGCATTGTTTTGGATTGAAAGAGGGATTGATGGGTTGATTGAGTGTGGGAGAGTAGGGGCTGAGGGGTTGGGGGTTGGGGGGTTGGGGGCGGCCGACCTCGTCGTCGTAGTCGTCGAACACCATGTTCTGTTTTAGAGGCTTCGGCGGTGTTGCGGGATTGCTTGATTGGATTCATCGTCTGCTTGCTTGCTTTTTTGTAAGGGGTGGGAGGGGGCAGGGAGGGGGAGGGGGAGGCGGCCGTCTCTGCGGTCTCGGCGTCAAACACAATGTTCTGTTTTGGTTTTTGGGGGGGTTTGTGAGGTTTTGTGGGATTGCTTGATTGGATTCATTGACTGCTGATTGGGGGGAGGGGAAACGGGGGGGGGGGGCGCTCGTCTCCGTGGTCTCGGCGTTGCCGACCTTGTCGTCGTCATTGAACACCATGTTCTATTTTGTGTGGGAGGGGGGAGGCGGGGGTTGTTGTTGTTGATGCTTGGGTGGTAGTTTGATTGGGTGAAGGGTGGGCCCGCTCGTTTCTGCGATTCCTGCTGTCATGACCAGTGTTTCCGTTAGCCAACCCGCAACCCGATGACGTGCACTTTCGGGTCGCTATCGGCCCGTTTGGGCTGGCACGACGGGTTGAGATTGCGCAAATTTCGACCCGAAAAGTGTGAAATCGTCATTTTCACTCTGTTTTCGCAAGAAATCGCCCCATCGGGTTTGAGATTGGGGAGTCAGCCGTGAGGCCCGGGTTGAGCCATCGTTTCCTCAAGATCCTTAGCGGAACCACTGGTCGCAACGCCCGGCAGCTGTTACCGTACGTGCGGTTTGCCTTTGCGAATAAGTATCGCTTTACACCCCCGCGGAACTGGCAGACTATTAGAATTCGTCGGAGATCGCGATTTGGGCGTCAGAACGACGAAAGCGACGTAACACGACCACCGCAATCGCTTAAACAATTATGGTTTCGACCCCCCCCCCCAGGACAAGTAATTTGGGCGGTATTTGGCTTCGACTGCTCGAGGTCTGTCGACTGAACGGAGTCGATCAGAAGCCCATCAGAAGCATGAAGGGGGGGGGGGTCCCGCAGGCCAAGGATTGGTTGGTCGATTGGCAGGCGGCCAGGGTCGAGCTCCGCGTCACAGCAACCCCATCCAGAGCTTGCACCCCCTGCCAAGACCCTCCCACCACACACACAAAACAGACACACACACATACACACACGCGCGCGCGCGCACACACCTTCATCAGGAGAGGGATGAGCCTGGGCAGGAACGGCCGCAGCAGGTCGGGGTCCAGCTCCGCGTCGCAGAAGCCCATCCAGAACTCGCACGACTCAACGGCGACGTCCTGGTCGGCGTGCTCGTTCGACGCAAGCATGTACTCGATGATCTGTCGTGGCGTGGGCGTGTGTGTGTGTGTGGGGGGGTATCATGACGTGTTGGCAAGCTCTCGTTTTAAGGGCTTTCCGACCGTATGCGGCACGCCTCGCGGGGCCAAGTATTGAGGGACATTGGTGATAATTTGATGGATACAGCATGGGCGGCAACGCCTGGCCGGCGAGCTCGTTAGACGCGAGCATGTCCTCCATGATCTGTGGGTGCGTGTGTGCGTGCGTGTGTGTGTGGGTACCATTGAGTGTTGGCAGGCTCTCGTCAGTGGCTCTCCAACCGCATGCGGCACGCCTCACGGGGCCAAGTGTGGAGGGAGATGTGTCCCAACACGGCGACAGCATGGCACAGGCATGGCCCGTGTTGCTCGCTCGATGGTCTGCAGATTTGAGGGAGTCGGGTGCAGTGTTTCCGTCAGCCAACCCGCAACCTGCAAACCCGCAACAGCGGGTCGAGGTTGGCGAGTTCGGGCTGGCGCCGCGGGGTGAGATTGCGCGAATTTCGACCCCAAAAGTGTAGGGGTCGGAATAATATAACATAACAATAATAACATGACGTTATAATAACGTTATAATTCGCCGGCGACATGTTACAAATTTGGGACGCGAGTTCGACTTTCTGAAATCTACATGGATTCCAATGGGGTTGAGCTCTCTGGTGAGACCAATAATTTAAGATAACATGCTGGCACTCAAGACACTTGTTTGTGTTGCTCTATGGTGTGCTGGTGTGCTGATGTGGGGTGTGGATGGGGAGGTGTGCATGGGAGGTTCCTGCCGCCAGACCACAGGCACCATGTCGCTAGATGCCGATGCCAAGCAGGGATATCGAAATGAGAAGAAGCTGCCCGCTGAAGTGCTCGGGCTGCTCAGGGCGCAAGTAGCGAAGGGCAAGGTCGGTTGGAGCGGTCAGTTTGAGCCGCGCCTGGGCGCCGAGGGCGTGTGCAAGCTGTTATGCAAGAATTGCAGCGACAAGGAGGGCTCGAGCTGTCGGAGGAGGCGGAGGACTCGCACGCAGAGGAGGAGGAGGAGGAGTGGGAAGAGTGTGAGGAGGGGATGGTGTAGATGATGCGTAGACAGTGCCGCACGTGGCGGAGGAACATAGGAGGGTGTTGACACTGCGCCGCGTGACATGTAAACTGGTTCGGGCCGAAAACTCGGCAAAACAAGTCAGAAAATTGATGGATACCGGCAGCACGCTCCTCATCACCACAGCAGCCTACTGTGTAAGTTTCACGCGAAACCATTACGATTTGCGAGCTATGTTTTAATCTAACAGGCATTATAACGTTATAATTGTTAATAACGTTATAATAACGTTATAATTCTCGGCCGGGGTGTTATATTGCCGACCCTTACAAAAGTGTGAAATCGACATTTTCACACATCTTTTGCAAAACATCACCTCAGGCGGGGAGTGAGCCGTGAGGCCAGTGATCCCTGGGAAGGATTTTAGAAATAATTTTTTTGCCGGCTCCAGCAACTTTGACCGCTCACACCAGGCACAATACACAGCGGGTATTCATGCAACGCATGCCGTTGTGCTGCTCTCGGCAACAGCTTTCCAACACACCGCTCCATGCCCTCTCCCACTGAGTGTATGGTGGTTTTCAGGGAAATGGGAAATCCGGCTCGGGGCGGTATACGGCTCACACGGGAATCACTGCGTGAGGCCCGGGTTGAGCCATCAGCCCACCTAGCTCCTTAGCGGAACAACTGTTGAGGCGGTTTGAAGCGTCCACACCAGTGGTTCCGCTAAGGATCTTGGGAAAATGAGGATCTTGGGAAAATGACGGCTGTCCCCGCGCCTTGCGCTCATCCCCCCAATCTCACCCCGCCAGGAGGCGTTTGTTTTTGCAAAAACATGTGAAAAATGCACTCTCACACTTCTCGGGTCGGAATCTGCGCCATCGCATCCCGCAGCACCGCCACGAATCGGCCACTCTCACCGCGCATATGCGCTTTTGGGGGGAGGGCTTACGGAAACACTGGTCCACACCCCACGGGTGTGAACCGTAGCTCCTCCCCCTCGCCCACCTGAGCTGTGGAAGCCTACGGTAGGCTATCGAAGTCGCTTCCGGGCCGTGCTCCACGCACTTGACCCCCCCCCTCTGGCACACACACACACACGCACAAGCACACACACACACACACACACACACACACGCACGCACACACACACACACACACACAAACACACACACACACACACCTGGTACAGGAACGGCTGCAGCCTGTCTGGCTGGATCGCCAGCAGCTGCACAAGCCCGACGCACACCTCGCGCCGCACGCCCGGCACGACGTCGCACGTGAGCGCAAACAGGCCCTGTGGTGGGGGATGCGGGGTGCGGGGGGGGGGGGGGGAGGTGCAGGATGGGGCTCGCCGTCGCACGTGTGCGCAAACAAACCCTGTGTGGTGGTGGGTGGGTGGGTGGCAGCAGGGGGGGCGGCGGCAGAAGTTTTGTTTCCGGTAAAAATGTCAGAGCACATTTGGAAAGAGGGGGGGGGGGAGGCCGCACCCAGGCACGCCGTCGCGCGTGGGCGCAAACAGCGACACCCGGCTCTCGTCAAGGGTTTAGGGTCAAGGGTTCAGGTTACAGGGATTCAGGGTTAAGGGTGTAGGGCCTGACAACCACGCAGTAACAGCAGCATCCGGCTCTCGTCAAGGAGGTTTGGGGTCGAGGGTTGAGGAAACAGTGATTCAGGGTTTAGGGTGTAGGCCCTGACCACCGCGAGGCATCGGTCAAACTGCTCGACGAGGCCACGCGGCAACAGTAGAACCCGGCTCTCGTCAAGTGGGTCAAGTGCTTAGGGTGAAGGATACAGGGTTTAGGTTAAGGTTTAGGGCGTAGGCCCTGACAACCACGCACCTCCAGGTATCGGTCAAACTGCTCGATGAGACCACGCAGCAACAGTTGCATCCGGCTCTCGTCAAGGGTTTAGGGTCAAGGGTGTTAAGGATACAGGGGTTCAGGGTTTAGGGCGTAGGCGCGCATACGCGCGCGTAGGCCCTGATAACCACGAGGCATCGGTCAAACTGCGCGATGAGACCACGCATTACCAGTAGAATCCGGCTCTCGTCAAAGGTCAAGGGTCAAGGGTTTTAAGGATACAGGGGTTTCGGGGTTTAGGGTGTAGCAGGCCCTGACAATCACAAGGTGTCGGTCAAACTGCTCGATGAGACCACGCAGCAACAGCGACATCCGGCTCTCGTCGAGGGGGTAAGGGTCAAGGGTTAATAAGGGTACAGGGATTCAGGGCTTAGGGCGTAGGCTCTACAGACAACCTCGCACCTCCAGGTATCGGTCAAAATGCTCCATGAGATCACGCAGCAACAGTAGCATCCGGCTCTCGTCAAGGGTCTAGGGACAAGGGTTGAGGATACAGGGGGTCGGGGTTTATAGGGTGTAGGCCCTGCCAACCACGCACCTCGAGGTATCGATCAAACTGCTCGATGAGCGCCGTCGGCATCTCTCGCGCGAGTAGGTTGAGGCACGCGACAGCCTGCGCGCGCGCGGTCGCGCTGCGTGCACACACGTTGGGAACTGGGGTTGAGAAGGCCTGGGGGTTCAGGCATGTCCAGGGCTGGACAGGCTGTAACATGTACGAGGGTGGCACGCCTCTCGCACGAGAGCAGGCTGAGGCGCGCGACAGCCTGGGCGCGCGCGGTCGCGCTGCGTGTATACACGTGGGGGACTGGGGTTGAGAAGGCTGTGTTTTAGGGTTTAGGGTTTTAGGGTTTAGGGTTTAGGGTTTTAGGGGGATTCAGGAATGTCGAGGGCCGTGACAGACTGTAAAATACATGGGGGAGGCACGCCTCTCGCATGCGACGGCCTGGGCGCGTGCGGTCGCGCTGCGTGCACACACATGGGGAAGAGCAGGCATGGATATGGGAATCTCCAAGGCCATCACGGGCGTCCAACCGACTGAAAACCCCATCAGTGCGGCATGCATGGCGCGCGCGCGGTTGGTCTGGCTGCGTGCAAACACACGCATGGGGAACAGCAGGGCGCACGGACGTGTTACACAATCTCCAAGGCCATCATGGGCGTCCAACCGACCGAGTCATCCAACAAGGCGGCATGGCGCGCGCACGGCCGCGCTGCGTGCACACACACGCATGGGGAAGAGCAGGTCGCACGGACAGGGTTACGCAATCTCCAAGGCCATCACGGGCGTCATGCATACTGAACACCCCATCACGGCGGCATGCATGGCGCGCGCGCGGTCGCTCGCGCTGCGTGCACACACGCATGGGGAAGAGCAGGGCGCACGGACTGGGTTAAGGTATCTCCAAGGCCATCGCGGGCGCCCAGCAGACTGCACACTCCATCAGGGCGGTGTGGCGCGCGCGCGAGCTTGGGCGGTTTAGTTGTGGCTTGCCAGGGATTCAGGGTTGGCGCACTGGTAGGCTGGCGCGCGCGTGGCCTTGCAGGCTCTCCTGGTATAGCCCCCCTAGACTGAAGCTTAGGCCTGAACTCATGCCCGGGGTCCTCCGGGCGCGTACATGTAAAAACATGCAAGACCAGGCTTGGCGCGCGCGCGAGTATGTTGGGGCACACGTGAGTGCTGCGGCGCTGTGCCCCGCCCACACACCAACGCACCCCACCCCCACCCCCCTCCACCCCCTTGCCCCTATCCGCCCCCCCCCCCCCCCCACACACACCTACCTGGTCGACTGCATCAGCTTGATGGTCACGCCAGTGAGCACGGCGCTCGCGGTTGTCGCAGCACTGCCAGGCTCCAGCTGCGGCACAGAGAGAGAGAGAGAGAGAGGGGCAGAGAGAAGTGACAGAGGAGAGAGAAGAGGAGAGAGAGAGAGGAGAGAGAGAGAGACAGGGAGAGAAGAGAAAGAGAGACAAGTGCGAGAGGAGAGAGAGAGAGAGGAGAGTGAGAGAGAGACAGAGAGAGGATAGTGAGAGAGAGACAGAGAGAGAGGAGAGGTTACGGGTTGGGGCATCCCACCAGGTCACATCAGGTCATACCAGGTCACACCAGGTCACACCAGGTCGCCGAATGGCTCCCAGGAGTCTCAACCAAAATGACTGATGCCCAAACTCAAATGCACACACACATGCATGCATGGGAAACATATCATTCACGCAGAGAGAGAGAGAGAGAGAGAGAGAGAGAGAGACGGCACGCGTGTTGAGCGTGGGTGAGAAGTTCTCACTGAGAATGGATAGAGGGGCGCGGGAAGGAGTGCATGGTGCACACACACACACACACACACACACACACACACACACACACACACACACATACACACATACACACACACGCACACACACGCGCACCTGGACCGGGCACTCCATCTGCGACGCCTGGTCCTCGATGATCTTGTACAGCGTCGACACGCCTGCACCGCACGCGCGCCATGCAGGCCCATGCAGGCGCGTTTGGCCCCATGCAAGTGTGTCTGGCCCCATGCAAGCGTGTCTGGCCCCACGCAACCCCATGCGAGTGCGTCTGGCCGCATGCAAGCCCAGCGGGCGTGTTTGGCCCCATGCAAGCCCAGCGGGCGCGTTTGGCCCCATGCAGGCGCGTGTCACATCCTGACTGCCACACTAGTGTGTAGTAAGACCATGTAGGGTGGGCCCCTCGGCGCCGCCACCACTTGTCGACATCTGTAACACCATTACCTCGTCTAACGACTCCAAGAACTACAGCGCGTTTGCCGACCACAAGGCTCTCCCTCCTCGCCGCATGGCCCGCCGCCCTGCCCTGCCCCAGGCCCCCCCTGCGCTGCCCGTGCACGCGCGGCTAGCGCCGTGGCTGCAAGCCTGCTGTCAGATGTGCGGTCCAGACATGCATGCATGGCACGCGTGCATGGCCTGGCACGCATGCATTACTGGCACGCATGGCGTGCATCACATACATCATGGCATGCATGATAATGGATATTACAGTCTGTGTCCCACCAGCAATGATGTATGAGACCTGTATGGGCGCTAGCGCCCGACACCTTAACTCAGTTTCAGGCTGAGTTAAGTTACACGCACTGGGTCTAGACAGGGCAATAGGCCCGCAGATCCACCCTATACCACCTCGGTAGTGCCAGCAACGCATTCCTCCATGCACAGCGAGCGGCCTGCGCTCACCCCCGTCTGCGGCGGTCTCGTTGGGCGACGCCATGCATGACGCGATCGCAGACACGAGCTGCGGCCATGCGGACAGCCCAGCGGCCCCGACGACAACAGACACGATCGTGCCGCACTGTGTGTGTGTGTGGGGGGGTGTTTGTGTTTGTGTGCGTGTGTGTGTGCGCGCGTGCGGCCGTGCGAACAGCCCATCGGCACTGACGACAACAGGCACGATCATGCTGCACTGTGTGTGTGTGTGCGTGCGTGTGTGTGTGTGTGTGTCTGTGTGTGTGTGTGTACGTGTGCGGCCAGGCGGACAGCCCAGCGGCACCGACAACAACAGACACGATCGTGCCGCACTGTGCGTGTGCGTGTGTGTGTTTGCGCGTGTGTGTGCATGTGTGTGGATGTGCGTGTGTGTGCGTGTGTGTGTGTGTGTGAATCAGAGGCAGAGAGGGGTCGAGCAGAGAGGAGGCAGGCCCTGGTGCTGCCTGCTTGTGTGGGTGGGGGGGAGGGGGCATGTGTGTGTGTGTGTGTGTGTATTTGCATGTGCGTCTGTGTGTGCGTGTGCATGTGCGTGTGCGCGTGCATGTGCGTGTGCGTGCATGTGTGCGTGTGCATGTGTGCGTACATGTGCGTGTGCGTTTGCGTGTGCGTGTGCGTGAAGCAGAGAGACAGCGCGGGGGCGGGCAGAGGGGAAGCTGCTGACCGTGTGGCGCAGCGGGCGCTGCGGGTGCGCGAGCGCCAGCAGCAGCTGCTCCTTGATGTAGGCCTGGAACGCCGCCGGCAGCGACCTGAATTGCTTCTTGAGGTTGTTCTTGAGCAGCAAGCCCGCGCCTTGCCGCACCTGGGAGGGTGCATGCACGCATGGGCACGCATGGGCACGCATGGGCACGCATGGGCACGCCGCCGCAGATCGCGCACAAGGCGCGTGCCACGGGTGCACGCTGGGCAACTGTGGAGGGTGCAGCTGCTATAGAGCCTCTGCATGTAGCTGCCTCCCCCCCTCCCCCCTCTCTGCAGAGCTCTTCTGGGCGCGCACCTCCACGGGCAGCTGCTCGCTGCATGCAAATAGGAACACTAGGTAGTTGTTGATGTCGGGCACGGTTCCGTACTGCTCCAGCTGCTGCAGGATCTGCAGACGAGCATGGGGAGGGTGCGATTTGGGTCGCGGAAATGGGTAAAACAGATCGCCGCATTTGTTGCGGCTCCGCGAGCCCACCTGCGCCTGGTTGCTGCCAGGCTTCTGGAACTCTCCCAGCAGGCCGGCAAGTTGGACCAGGCCCTCAGGTTGAGGGGCCCAAGCCATCGCTGATTGCGTGCTCTGATGTATGCTCAAGGAGGGTCACTGCAGTCGCATCTGGCGGACGTGCAGATGCGCTTCTCTGCAGACGCACTAGTGATGCCGCGAATCGTTTGGGGGGCTGCCTGTCTCCCTCTCCCACACTGTGTCCCACAGAGTGTGTGAGGAAAATGAAAAAAAACTGAAAAACATGATGATGATGAGTTTTTACAATTCACTCTCTGGCGGGCACGCGTTCGGTTCCAAAGCTCCAGCAGGACTTAGAGGAAGCAGTCCTGAAGACCTGCCAACAGAAAAAGGGGGGATGCCCCACGGAAGCGCCACCCACACGCGGTGGCGGGCACCAAGCAAGCAGCACCACAGTGCAGGCTCCACACTCAACCCCTCCAGGAAACGGATGGCGGGCCCAAGGTATAAAACCATGAAGGGACCAAAAAGCCCACCCTCAACCCACCGGAAGCGGGGCCGTTGTGCACACCCGCCGCAGCACTCTGCTCAGCTACCACATCACAACCCGCCAGCGCACGCATGTGGCGCCACCTCCCCTCAAAAGAAACCATCCTCTCAGGGATCTAGGACGTCTTGTTCAGAGTGAGCCCGCCGTCCACTACTCCAACAAAGGGGTGGGTCGGGCCCACCACACCCGCCCACCCGCGCGGCATCCCGCCGCCCTCAGCAAAGGACGCCAGCGCGTCCCACAGATCCATCGTCGCCAGCTCCCCCGCCCGCTCAACCGCCACCGAGCGAGCAGGGGGCTGCACACCATCACGCGGGCACGTAATGCGCCACAAGTGGCGGCGGCCTCGCTCCATGGCGTCCACCACGAGCGCTGCCACCACCGCCCACACACCAAAAACAGCTGGAAAACTGCTCCCCCCCCTTCGTTGGGGGCAAGCTTTGAGTGCATGGCTCGAGTTTTCGTTCGTGTGCTGCTTCGTACACAGCCACCTTGCAACTAGGTAGGTAGGGACCATGCTGCAAGAAGGCCGCCGCACATACTCGATGTGTTGCTTGCCTGCCGAGTGTCAAAAACGGTGTTACACTTGATGATGCCGTATTGGAACCAGTGGTGAGTGTATTGGGGGGAAGGGGTGGGTGGCACCAATCTATCTGCCGCCCGGCTAGTCAAAATGGAGCAATCTATCGTCTACGTGTGTAAGGGTCGATCTACAGGGTGCGCCGCGCGTGTGCTCATTTGCAGCCCATGCGGGATGCTGCGCGGTGCACACAACGATTCTATGCATGCTCATGGCTCCCGATTCTTACGCCTTGAAGAGCTGGATGTACCTCAGCAGCTTGGACTCCGACCCGGCCTCGGGCTTGGACAGCAGCAGCTGGATGTTCTTGGCTGTCTGGCGCTTGGCGGCATACGTGTACAGCACGTAGATGCCCTCCCAGTCGCTGCAGGTCAGGGGCAGCATGCATGCATAATGATGCGTAAGCGACGGCATATGCATGCGTGCATGCGTGCGCCCCATGCGTGCATGGGGCATGCATGCGTCCATGCAGGCGTGCCATCTTCACAGGGCACGCGTGTGAACTCATGCATGCATGTGTTGCATGCTAGGTGTGCTATCACGCCATGCACCGCGAGCCTCCTCCTCCGGCCGGCCGCTCACCCCTTGATGGGGTACGCCATGCGTGCGCGGCCGCGGACAAGCGCGTTGATGCTCTGGCAGTCCTCCTTGTTCAGGTACGCCTCGAACTTGGCGAGCTCCTTGTCCCTGCGAGCACATGCCGAGCCACACACACGCGTGGGTGGGAATGCTCAGGATGAGGCTCGACCCCATGCCGTCGCCGCCACCGCGCCCCCCAGTCCCCCCTTCAGCCCCACCTCTCCTCGTCGTTGAGAGTCGAGTTCAGAATCATCATGGTCTCGTACCTACGCGAGGCAGGGGCAGGCACAGCGCGTGAGGCGCCGTGCGGAGGCCGGTGTGGCTGGGGTCGCCTCCATGCGTCGCCATGCCATGCCCCTTGTGCACTCCCTCACCAGTGGTACCCAGCAGGGAGCTTGAAGGCGTCGCTGTCAGACTCCAGGCTGGAGAGCTTGACCGGCTCTACTGGAGCTGCCTGTGTGCGCAACCCGTCGCAAACGTGAGCCTGAGACCATCGTGCTCTCTCACAAGCGGCTGCGCCACCGTCCCGATGGTGCGTGTGGCAACTTGCCAGTAGGCCGCTGTCATTCACATGCACACGCCTGCTGTGCGCCAAGCGTCCTCAGCGCAGCCTCCCCCAATCAATCCCCTATCTACCACGCACCATGGTGCTGGCAGCCGCCGCGCGGACCATCCTAGACTCCGATGCCTTGGTGGCCGGCGTGAACGCGGCGGTCCTGGGCGCCGAGGGGCGCAGGAGGACCATGGGGCGGGCCCCGGAGATGGAGCACGCCACAGACTGCTTCTGCAGCATCATTATGATACCGCTGCTTCGGAGACGCTATCAAAGGCACCCTATGTGCGTGCGTGCAGAGAATTCAGTGCATGGCGCGCGCATGCATGCATGGCAAAAGGGGTGTGTGTGGGGCTGGAGGTACAAGTCTCGGCGTGCGCGCCGCGACACAATACGCCCTCCCTGCACGTGGGCGAGTTCGCTTCATTGAGTTGACCGCTTGCGTCCTTGATCTTGACGAGGCTCTCCGTCCAGTTGCGTTGTGAGTTGGTCCATGCACGCGCCGTGAAGCGGCATCGCACACAGCATGGAGCGAGGCTCCTCGGGAAGGTGCGCGTGATAAGGGAGGACGTGGGGGTTCAGAGGCGCAGGGCCGCAGTGTCAGGCGCGCGCACAAGTGCACAAGTCCAACACACATGCGCACATGACCAAAATGCATGACCTTTCCCGCGTTGTGCACTCTCCCCGCAGCGAGGGCGAGCAGTACGCGGTCGCACCGGGCTACCAGCCGATACTGGCGGATGCTATGCGGGTTAACTCGCCGCGAGCGTCGCGGGGCACCAGCGTAACGGTGAACGCATGGCAGGCCCCCACGGGCGGTGAGTGAGCCAGCGACCCACTGCATGCGCGCGTGTGTGTGACTGCGCCCGTGTCCCTCCCCCTCGCAGCATGGTCGTGTAACCTGCAAACCCACCCATGCGCGCAGTGAGCACGTACCAGAACGAGCTGTACACCAACGCCAATGACGGGGACGTGCTGGGACATCCGCCAGCAGACGAACGAGCAGCAGTGCAGCGCCCCGGCAGCTCCGCGCGCATGCAGCAGGCCAAGACTGGGCTCGCGGCGCGCCGCACCGAGCGCATGCAGAGCGCATCCATCGGGAAGAACGAGGGCCTGAACCGGAACCAGGGCGTGGGGAACTTGCCAAACAGCCCGAGCCGGATGGCGGCGGACCGCGCCCAGGAGCCCAGCCCCAGCTACGGCGCGGCCGCCAGCCCCCCGCGCGCCAGGGGTGATAACATCTACGGGTTGCGCGGCTCGTACGACCCGAACGAGGACGGCAACCAGACGCGGTTTGCGCGCGAGCGGAGCAACCAGGGGCCACAGGCGCAGCACAACGGTGACTACAACGGCCGCGACCACGGCCGCGACACGTACCCGGCCGCGCCGCCGCAGCAGCAGCGGCCTGAGCTCGACCTGTCTGACATCTCGGCGTTCCTGAAGCAGGCGGGGCCCAAGGTCGGACCGGTGCAGTGCTACATTGTGCGCGACAAGGGCAGCGCGAAGATGTACCCGCGCTACAACCTGTTCCTCGAGGACGGCAAGCGCTTCCTGCTGGCCGCGCGCAAGCGCAAGAAGCAGACGACGTCAAACTACATCATCTCGCTGGACTATGAGGACCTGGGGCGCGACAGCGAGAAGTTCTTCGGCAAGCTGCGCTCCAACTTTGTCGGGACCGACTTTTCGGTGTATGACAACGGCGACAAGAGCAGCGACAAGCGCATCGCGCTCGGCTGCGTCTCGTACGGGTACAACGTACTCGGCACACGCGGGCCGCGGAAGGTGACCGCGTGCATCCCCGCAATCGACGCGGCAGGCGAGTCGCTGTACCGCCCGAGGGATGACAGCGACACGATGCTCAACAGGTGAGAGTGCGTGCGAGGGCACGAGTGCGTGCGAGGGCACGAGTGCGGGCGCACATGCATATATGGTAGGGCAGGAGGGCTGCGGGGGAGGGGCTTTGCTTGGTGGGGGAGGGGCTTCGCGCCACGTGCGTGCCTGTGCGCGTGCACACACGCACCACGGTGTGCTTGGCGTGCCTCCCGCCGACTCTTGCGGCCTCCCAATGCCTGGCGTTTGTGCGCAGGCTCAAGGAGGACCGCGGCGTGAACGACCTGATGGTCATGTTCAACAAGCCGCCGCGCTGGAACGAGGAGCTAAACGCGTACTGTCTAAACTTCAACGGCCGCGTGACCGAGGCGTCCGTCAAGAACTTCCAGCTCGTGACCGAGGAGAACCAGGGCTATGTGATCCTCCAGTTTGGCAAGATCGGGCCCAACACCTTCACCATGGACTACCAGTTTCCGATGTCGGCGCTGCAGGCGTTTGGCATCGTCCTCTCGGCGTTCGACAACAAGCTCGCGTGCGAATAGACCACCCGCACGCGCGCGACCACCCACGCGTGAACACTGACTCACTCTCCGCACTGCCAGTACCGCGTATTAATAAGCGTGTGTGCGCTCCGTGTGTGAGCCCCTTTTCCGCCGCTCTGGCCACCAAGGGGACAACACACCTCGATATCTCCCTCTGTGATTTTGTAATTCTCTCCGTTGCATCGTTGGGCTCATCGCGGCCGCCCCTGGTTTACCGTGCATCAGCTCTGAAAAAACGCGCGCGCAGGGGACTCTGATCTGTAAATCCTTATGTCGGAGGCGGGTGGGAGGCGGGTGTGATTTTTTGGGTCACACTGTTTGCGTGATTAAGAGTTGGCGTGTGCGCTATAACGGTCCTTTGCATTGCACGACCTTGCCCAGCATGGTGAGAACAGCTGCAGTAGGAGCAGCAGCATGTGGAGCGCGTTGGCGCTCTGAACTGGACGAGGAAGGCCCATGCAGACGGCCGCCGCATGCAGCGGAACGCTGCTCCCACTGAGCCCCGCCCCCTCCTACTTCCCGTCGTTCAGGACACCCCCGCCAAGCTTGCCATCGTGATGAAGGTCGTTGGGAGGACCGGCAGCCGTGGCCAGGTGCGACACGCCGCCTACTGCTGTCGCAGCGCCCGCACCTCTGCGCCACCATCACTGGCGTCATGCAATTCCAGTCGGAGTGTATAGGACACTCATGCGCCCTGGAGGGCAAAGCGATTGTTTAGCGCACCACCGGCTCGACCTTTTCCTCGCCATCCCCACTGCGTCCCACCCGTGTGCGCCCCTCGCCATCCCCGTGTGCGCCCGCACAGGTCACCCAGGTCCGCGTGAAGTTCCTGGACGACCAGAACCGCCTGATCATGCGCAACGTCAAGGGCCCCGTTCGCGAGGGTGAGGGTGGATTGGGAGGTGGTGGTGCATGAGGGCGCCAGCATGCGCGTGCGGGAGTGGGAGGCAGAGGCGGGAGCGGCAGGCAGACAGGAGGTGGGGGAGGGCGAATGAAGCATGGAGCACACAAAGCATGGTGCGCGACATGCGTGCTGCATGGGCCCCATGCATGCATGGGGTGGGCAGGCTTCGCGCGTGCGGGCTCATGCTTGAGCATGAGCCTGCGCATGACTCGTCCTGGGGAGAAGGTTACAGCCTGCCTGCCCACCATCGACCCGCAGGCAGGCTGCACACGCACACATTGGCCATGCCACCACGTCAGGTCATGGCCTACACGTCATGTCATGGCCTACACGTGCCATCCTACACGTGCCATCCCTGCTTTACACGCCCACACCGCCCCGCCTGGTTGTGCCCCGGCCGCAGGTGACATCCTGACCCTGCTGGAGTCTGAGCGCGAGGCCCGCCGCCTGAGGTAGCCGCGTGTCAGCCTAGCCACACTGATGTTGTAGCTACGCGGCTGCTGCTGTTTGCGTCGGCGTGGCATCACGCGGATCTTTGCATTATGTAACAGCTCTTACGTTGTCACACTCGGCTCACTACACTGCCCGCGCGTCTATCCAGAGTGGTTTGGGTTGATGCCCCCCACCGGCCCTGGGGTGCGTACCACGGGCCTGCCCCATTCCATGTGGGTGCGTACTGACCTGGCTGGTCGCCGTTGCCCCGCGCCTGCAACTGCAATTGCGGCAACTGCAGTTGCGGCAGGGCTACGGCTACACGCAGCAGCTGCTGCTGCTGCGTGTAGCCGTATCCCCTGCTGCATCTGCTGCTGCGCCGGTTGCTGCTGCTGCGCCGGGAGCGCCCAGCTGCGCGCCGGTGTTCACGTCGGCGTGGCATCATGCGGATCCGTGCATCATGTAACTCCTCACAGCTCCCCATCGGCCACCATGTAACAGCTCAACTGTTAATAGGCCTTACATCGTTTTTCGAGGCGGGGGGTTACATGGAATTGGAGGGGACGGCTGGAGCGCGTGGGGGTGCGGGGGGACTCCCAATCGGCTCACGCCACTGCCCAAACGTCTATCCAGAGCGGTTCTCGTGATGGTTCTCATCACTAGGGGTTTATGCCATTCCTGCCCTGGCCCTTAAGTGCGGACTGGTCTGGCTGGATGCAGTCGCCGCTGTTGCCCCACGCCTGTGCCTGCGCCGCCTACAACTGCGCCAGCTACTGCTGCAGCCGCAGCCCTGGTGCTTCTGCCTCGCCTGGTGGTGGTGGTGGTGGTGGTGCTGCTGCTGTACCGCCTGCTGCGCGCGCACGTTACCTACCAGATTCCTGAGAGACATTGCTGGGGAGTTGCAGGGTCAGGGTAGGGGCTGTGCTCGCCACCACGCTCTGTGCATGCGATGCGGGCGCAATGTGTGTGCAATGCTAGAAGGGGCATTGCCCCAGCATCGCACCCCGCCAGGCTGTGTGTAAGCGTTGCATAGGCACTGCGTGTGCAGTTCATGCGGGGATCATTGCACACGCGCAGCCCTAGCACTGCCCCTGCATTGCCCCGTCTCATGCACAGCTTGTGCTGTGTATCCGTGCAGGCTTTGCTGGAACATTGGTGTCGGCGAGGCATCACGCGGATCCTTGCAGCATGTAACAGCTCTCTGCACGTCCTCACACACGTCCCACTCGGCTCGCTTCACTGCCTGCGCGTCTATATCCAGAGCGGTTCTCATGAGAAGGGGTTGATGCCCCCCCGGCCCTGGCCCTGGGACGCGTACTGGTCTGGCTGGCCGCCGCCGTTGCCCCGCGCCTGCATCTGCGCCGCCTGCATCTGTGCCAGCTGCTGCTGCGTGTAGCCGTAGCCCTGCTGCTGCTGCTGCTGCTGCTGCATCGCCTGCTGCTGCCGCTGCGCCAGGAGCGCCTGGTGCTGCTGCGCCGCCGCCTGCTGCGCGTGCATCGCCTGCGTGCCCGGCGCGTGCTGCGACAGCTCGCTGTCCTCCAGCTCAGTCATGTCACACCATTCGAAGGTCTGCGGGGTGGTGGGTGGTGGTCAATGCTTTCTGGATACAGTAAAGCTCAATCATGTCACACCATTCGAAGGTTTGCGGGGTGGCGGTGGTAGTCAGTGCTTCCTGGATACTGTACTGCTACATTTAGTCCAAGTTCAGTGTTGTTCACGTCGGCCAAGGTCTTCGGGGTGGGGTGCGGTGGGGCGGGGCGTGAGGAGAGGGGTGAGGTGGTTGGGGTGAGGGGCAGCACGAGCGCTGCCCTCCGGTTCGAGTAATGTTGAACCACTTGAACGTCTGCGGTGTGTGCATGCCTGTGTGCGTGTGTGTGTGTGTGTGCGTGTGTGTGTGTGCACGTGTGTGTGCGTGTGTGTGGGGCAGCCACGGTGGGCGAGGGTGGGAGCGTAAGGAGGGTCGCATTCCACAGCTTGCCGTTGCTCGGGTAGAATGCTCTCACACCTGCCCCCGGCACGCCCCCCCGAACGCACACACACACACACACCCACGCACCCACGCACCCACCTCCTCTGCCGTGCCCTTGTCGTACGTGAACTGGTGCTCCCCGTTGGCCGGGTCGAACGCCGTGATGTCTGCCACAAACCACGCCGAGTTGTCTTCCCAGAAGCGCCACACGCGCTGGCCGACGAGCCGCTGGCCGAGGCGCTGCAGCAGCGGGCCGAGCTTGGAGCCGGGGGGGTGGGACACGAGGCCGCCACCTGCCTGCTGCTGCTGAAATGAGGGTGTGAGATTTTGAGAGTGAGAAAGATTATGCAGCAGCGGGCCCAGCTTAGAGCCGGGGGAGTGGGACACGAGCTCGCCACCCGCCTGCTGCTGCTGGTATGTGGGTGAGATTTTGAGGGTGAGAACGATTGTGTGTGAGAGAGGGGGAGTTTGAGTGATTGAGCGAGCGAGCTTGGAGCCGGGGGGGGGGGGGGACACGAGACCACCACCCGCCTGCTGCTGCTGGAATGTGGGTGAGATATTTTGAGAGTGAGAACGATTGTGTGTGAGAGAGGGGGAGTGTGAGTGAGAGTGAGCGAGCGAGCGGGCCGAGCTTGGAGCCGGGGGGGGGGACACGAGGCCGCCACCCGCCTGCTGCTGCTGCTGAAGCGGTGCGGGTGCGTGCGGCAGAGGGAGAGAGGGGGGGGGGTGAGAGAGGGAGTGTGACTGAGAGTAAGCGAGCGAGCTTGGAGCCGGGGGGGGGGGGGGCACGAGGCCACCACCCGCCTGCTGCTGCTGCTGCGGTTTGAGTGTGTGCGAGACAGATTGTGAGAGAGGGGGAGTGTGAGTGAGTGAGTGAGCGAGCTTGGAGCCGGGGGCGGGGGGGGACACGAGGCCGCCACCGGCCTGCTGCTGCTGCTGCTGCGGCAGTGTGGGTGTGCGAGACGCAGATTGTGAGAGAGGGGGAGTGAGTGAGTGAGAGCGAGCGAGCTCAGGGTCGGGGGGGTGGGACACGAGGCCGCCACCCGCCTGCTGCTGCTGCTGCTGCGGTGTGGGTGTGCGAGACAGATTGTGAGCGAGGGGGAGTGAGAGTGAGAGTGAGCGAGCGAGCTTGTAGCCGGGGGGGGGGGGGGGGGGGGCACGAGGCCGCCACCATCCTGCTGCTGCTGCGATGTGAGTGAGATTTTGAGGGTGGGAACGATTGTGTGTGAGAGAGAGAGAGTGCGAGTAAATAAAGACTCAAACTCCCCCCCCTCTCTCCCAGCCCTCCCAGCTCTCCTCTCCTCTCTCCGCCACCCCCACCCCCCCTTGCCCTCCCAGCTCTACCCCTGGGGCACTCACACACCACCGCCACACATGTGCATGGCATGTGTGGAGCGGTCGTCTATCGGTAGGGAGCCAGCGGTTCTCCAGTCCACCTCGAACGTCTGCAGTATTAGTGCAGTGCTTCTTCGATTGGACGGTTTACCGCCTACGGCGGTTTCTGGGCGGTAATAATTAATTGATTTTTTTAGGGTTTACCCCCCAAGGGGGGACCAGCAACATTCACACCGATTCTCACCCGCCATGATGGTGTGTTCTCGGTTCGCCCACAGTGCCTCCCCCGCTCCCCGCCCCCTCCCATCACGTTGATAATAATACACCCGAGTCTGTACGTGTCGGAGGGGTAGCGGGAAAGGCACAGGGCGCGGGGCGGGGACCTGCCCTTCAGCGCGATTCCCGCCGTCGCGACCACGCGCCCAGCGGCCTCCTCCACGGCTGTAGTCACGTCATATGAGTCGTATATGGCATTGCGCTGCTGCAGACGCGGGTCGGGGCGTCGATCTGCCGCCGTCTGTCGCCCCCTGCCCACACCCACAAGGACCCACAAAACAGTGCCCAGCGCCTCTCCCTGCGTGCGCACCCTCCCAGCATGACACATGCATCATATGTAATCGTTTTGTTGCCCGAAAGCAGCCATCAGGCACCTTCAGGACTGGGCTGCATGGGCACGCCATGCGCCATGCAGTGCCAGCGCGCACACGCGCGCAGCAACAGCGCGACGATCCCTGCGCCCCCGGTTGCGCCGCTCCGCAATCAGCTGCCTTGTATCATATACTAGCAGCTCATGCCCGAAGATCTGGTATTCCCGCTCACCAGGCGAGCATCTTGGGCTCGGCGTGGCGCATTTGGGGGCGGTTCGCCACTACCCACACGCCCCAGGCCATAACTCACTCCCCCCTTGGCCCCCCGAGGTACTACAGACACTCATAGACGCGGAATGGAGTCAGCTATCCATCGCGCTCATTTTTTTGGCACATCGGCCAAGTTTTGTGCGTCGTCGATAAAGCAACCTTCACCTGTCGGTTACACCCAGCCTCGCATCGAGTCGACCTTTTTCATCATAGCTGCATTTTCCGTTGTGACAATACGCGTCTGTAGGAAAAAAATCACGGGGTGACTCGATGCGACGCTAGGTGAAAAGCCCTTTAGCGCACCCACACACTGGACCCCCCCCTAAGGTTTACCCCCGATCTTGGCTGAAATTTTTTGGTCATTTTTTGTCGTTTTGGGCCGATTTTGGTCCTGGCCTGGTCCTGGCCGCCAGCGGTCGGGCTGTAAGAATTAATTAATTGAAATCGATTGAAGAAGCACTGTATCAGTGGGGTTGATTTAGGCTTGAGAGCAGCAGCCACTGTTGATAGCTGGAAACCCCGTGTCACTTCAGTTACAGTTACAGTTACATGGCATTCCAGCTAAGACAACACTAGTCCTCGTGCCACCGCCATGTGAAGGACGATAGCCACCAGCCGGTTACCTGCCGTCTAGACTACCGCTCCCGCCGGCTAGTTTAGACCCAAACAAGTCCCAGAGGGACATGTCTGGCAAGGAGCGTATAGGAAAGGACCGTCCTCCTCCTGGCCTTTGAGGCCAACCACGCCGGCTGTGCCGACTGGCGGCGCTGAAGCAGAAAAGTCCCCGCCTGGCATGGTGCATGGTTGTCCAACTCCATGCATGGGGCTCTGCCTGCGCCCCATGCGTCATGCATGGCCAGGTCCCACCCTCCAGGGGGGCCTGGGCAAACAGAGTCGTCATGGCAGGCTGCCTGAAGACCAATGCCGACGCCAGTCACCGGCAGACGAGTGCCCCCGAGGGTGAGCGCGGTGACAAACGCTGCGATGGTGAAGCGGATAAACTCTGTTGTTGCCTCGGCGGTCACCACCGCTGAAGCCCTGATGGTAGCTCGCCCCCACGAGCAGCCATCTTGACCGATGTCCAGCATGCATTGACGGGCGCCAGCTCCTCCGCTCGTCGATCAACTCGTCGAGATCGGTGCCGCATGGCGTCCTGCATGGGAGGAGGGTAAGGGCCGTCTCCCAGCACGGGTCGCGGCAGCGCCGCGGCTACTCGCCAAGCCATGACAGCGCCGGGCAAGCCGCTCCTGTAGTTTCCACCGAGGGACAGTCTAGCAGGAGCCAGGCCAGTCGTATTTTATCCCGCTCGTCAGCGGCACGGAGATCCTAGTCACCAGCAGCGCCGCATTGCTGGGTCCAGGGCTCGGCGACGAGAGCTAAAGTGGGTTCAGTCACTTGTGGGTTCAGTCACTTCAGTCACTTGTTACTTGTTGCTTGTTGTTCCTTGTTGTTCCTTGCGCAGTGCTGCCTTCTGACGAGCCTCGTCTGCAGGGGCGAGCTTGGGCCGACGCAATGTGCCGACGCAATGTGCTCGACGTGACAGGGAGAGCCTACTATGACGCCAGCTAGGCTGCAGGATGGGACATTTTGGGATATGTGCATTGTCCCATGTCCCGTTTCAGACTACGCCCGAACCACGCTCCCCGCGCACCCACCTCGCCCAGTACCGCCTGCGCTACAGAAAGTTAGGGCTTCCCTCTGAAGGGGACGCGGTGGCAAGGCACGGAGGCGCTGCTGTGGGCACGTTTTGTTAGCACAGAAGTTAGGCTAGGGACCAATTTTTACAGGACAGCTCTCAAAACCAACCTGCTGCTGCTGTGCCTGGCGCTGCTGCTGCGCCTGCCGCTGCTGCTGCGCCTGCGCCTGCAGGGGTGTGTGTGTGGGTGCGGTGAGGCTGAGTGTGTGTGGGGGGGTCTGACCGCATGTACTGTGCACGGCGTGTAACTGTGTCGACGTTGGGTGTGTGCGCTGTGTGCTGCGTGTCATGTGCGTGGGCCCACATGCGCCTGCGCCTGGATCAAATCCCCTGGATGCCACGGTACTGCTTGTAGTGGTTGCGTACTGTGCACTGTGGAATGCGCGTACTGTGCGTGGGCCCACTTGCACCTGCGCCTGGAGCAGATCCTCTGGATGCTACGGCTTGTATTGTGTGCACTGTGCACTGTGGAATGCGCGCACTGTGCGTGGGCCCACCTGCGCCTGCGCCTGCAGCTGCGCCTGCCGCTGCTGCTGCGCGAGCTGCTGCTGCTGCGCCTGCTGCTGTGCCAGCTGCTGCGCCTGCTGCTGCTGCTGCGCCGCGTGCATCGCGGCCGCATCGGGCGGAGGAGAGGACGCGATGCCAAAGTCCTGCAGTGCACGCAGCAGCGAACAGCGTTGCGGGGTCTGGTGTGTCAGGGTCAACAAGTTTCAGGATTCATATCACCCCCCTTCTAAGGGGGGGGGGGTAGAAGGGTTGATCGGAGCTGCGTCACTCGAGGGGGGGGGAAGAGGACGAGATGCCAAAGTCCTGCAGTACACGCAGCGCATAGCGTTGGGGGGTTCAAGGATGAATCGCGGGCGCACACATATGCACACGACGCCCCCCCCCCTAAACACCGTTGTTCAACGCACCACGAAGCAGTGGACACGCGCCACGCAGCGCTCAAACGGCAGCGCACATCGCTCGTACGCCGCGCACACACACGCGCACACACTCACACACGCGCACGCACACACGCACGCGCACACGCGCTCACACTCACACACACACGCTCGCACACAAGCCGGTATGCCCCCCCTCCCTCACACACACAATGCACGGTGAAGTAGTGGCCGCCCGCCACGTCTTGCTCAAACGGCAGCGCCTATCGCCCGCCCGCCCGCACACACACACACACACACGCACACACAAACACACACGACGCACCGTGAAGTAGTGGCCGCCCGCCACGTCTCGCTCAAACAGCAGCGCCCGCACACGTACACACTTAGTCGGGGTTGAAATGCGCACCGTGCGGGACAAGTGCCGTGGTGGTGCGGCACACACACACACACACACACACACACACAGAGAGATGTCGTTACAGAGAACTCTGCACGGCAGACCTAGATAGGCTGTTTCTGGTCATCATTGAGGAGATTACATTTTGAGGCGGGTGACCAACCGTGTGCCAACACACACACACACACACACACACACACACACACACACACACACACACGCGTGCACACACTCGCGCACACGCGCTTACACACACACACACACACACTCGCACACACAGCCTGTGTGCCCCCCCCACACACAATGCACCGTGAAGTAGTGGCCGCCCGCCACGTCTCGCTCAAACGGCAGCGCCCATCGCCCGCACACGCACACGCACACACATACACACACACTCACACAAACACACACAACGCACCGTGAAGCGGTGCCCGCCCGCCATGTATCGCTCAAACGGCAGCGTGCAACGCTCGTACGCCGCGCACACACACGCGCACACACACACACACACACACACACACACGCGCGCACACACACTCGCACACACGCGCTCACACTCACACACACACACGCTCGCACACAAAGCCTGTGTGACCCCCCCACCCACACAGCGCACATGCAACGCACCATGAGGTAGTGCCCGCCGGCCACGTAGCGCTCAAATGGCAGCGTGCATCGCTCGTACGCCGCGCACACACACACACACGTACACACACACACACACACGAGCGCGCGCACACACAACGCATCGCAAAGCAGTGCCCGCCCGCCACGTATCGCTCAAACGGCAGCGCCCATCGTCAGAACCCACACACACACACACAACACACGCACCGCACCGTGAAGTAGTGCCGGCCCGCCACGTATCGCTCAAACGGCAGCACACATCACTCGTACGCCGCGCGCGCACACACACACACACACGCAACGCACCGTGAAGTAGTGCCCGCCCGCCACGTATCGCTCAAACGGCAGCGCGCATCGCTCGTACGCCGCGCACACCTCGGACGCGACGCCCGGGTTGGAGCGCACGTCGAGGCCGAGTGCGGCCGCGATGCCGCTCCACACCTGAGGTTTTTGGGTTGGGAGTTTGAACAGCAAGGTTGAACCGCGGGCATGGCCTCACCGACTCTATTAATATCCATATGGATGCTATGATAGCGGAGCCCCACACTGCGCTGAACCCGCTTAAGCAACTCAAGTAAGGCCTCTTTAGGAGCTCCTAGTATGAACAAATAAGGCCTTCATGAATAGATGTAAGATCCCTACCGTAGTACCGCTTTGCCTTGTCGATTAAATTATTCTGAGGGTCCGTGGACGCCTCGGTCGATTTCTAAGAAATATTGCCTATAAAAAACATTGTCGAAATACTGCCGAAAAATACGCCAAAAGTTGGCCAAAAGTGACGTTAAAACTGCGTCAAAACGATAAACAGCAACAAAAATCTCTCGCAGCGGGCCATCCCCACCCAACCTGTGACCAAAATGTGGCCACCCAAAATGTGGCCACCCAAAATTCCAAAGTCGACAAAACGGCCCCATCGAGCGAGCAGAATGCTTCCTCGACACGTAATATAGACATGCGTGTCGAGAGCATGTGCTGGGATACGTCGTGGGGCCGTCACGGGCCTCGCGGAGCGCCATGCAACAGTCGCACCCAACCCCCTGCCGCGCCGCTGCGGGGAGCCAGCCCCCCGCGACGCCTCCTACCGATCGGTACCACCCGTGGCATGCACTTGACGAGGCGCTGGGTCCCGTGCCGTGCCGCGTTGCGGGGGTAACTGTGCTGGGCGACACCAAACTTTCGGCATGTTTTGCGGCGGCGCCTCTGGACCAAATCCACTTTTGACGAGTGCTTTTTAGTTGCCGCCAATCTCATTTAGATGCATGCTTCGTGGGTGGCCGTGGCTTCAAGAGACGGTGAAATGCGGAACGAAATCGTTTGGCGTCAAATGTTACACGTCACGGTTTCGTTTGACGCCAAACGGTTTCGTTCCGCATTTCACCGTCTCTCCAAACCACGGCCACCCACGAAGCATGCATCTAAATGAGATTGGCGGCAACTAAAAAGCACTCGTCAAAAGTGGATTTGGTCAACCAGGGAAGCCACAAGAAATTCCCAAAGTTTGGTGTTGCCCGTTTTGGCTACTTTTCCCCCTGGGGTGGACCCAGGTTGGGTGGGGATGGCCAGCAAGGCACCCAAATTCTAAACAATTACCCCACAGTCCCCATACTACCCCCCCTCCCTCCTGGAGACCCCCAACCCCACGGACGATGTGATTTTGCACTGTGTACTGGGCCGTTTTGGCTAAACTCGCGACCTATGTGCAGCCAGTATGCCCAGCTATCGATCCCGCGCGGCGCGGTGGGGCGGACATGCCCGTGGGGCGCAGGAGCAGGTGTTGGGAGTGACAGCTGGGGGTAGAGGGCGTCTGTCCGCGCCGCTGGGCACTCCCCAGGCCCCATTTCAAACCTGATAGACTACATGCGATATATAGAGCTTGGTGCTGTCCCTGGGGAGTGGGCGCAGCCGCGCTCGGGGGGTGCCAAAACTTGAATGTGCATGGTGTCGAGGTGTCCATGGACCTGCTCCGAGGCCTCCCTCTAGCTGCAAACGTCTAGAACTTGACCCCCAAATGCGTTGCGTGCCCCCAAACAGAGGCTGGGGGGCTTGCTGCAGCATCTCGGAGGTGTGCGTTTGGGTGGATCGTGCAGGGGTTGCTCCGCAGCCTCTGGTCGACACGCGGGGCGATAGATGAGGGAGAATGCTTAGTAGTAGTCACGATGAGCTCTGTGCTGCGTCGTGGGCACGTGCGCTGGCCCTGGGGTGTTTATCGGTGGCCGCGCAACACCGACATCGTGGCTGACACCTGGGCGGAAACGAGGTCGTTGCCCAACTCTTCTGACCCCGCCGCCGCGGCGCCCTGCATGAAACATTATATATCATCGATTGACGCGAAAATTGGATCGCAGCTCCCCTTGGGATGCTGTAGGTGGCCAAGGGGACCTGCGATCCCAAGGGGAGCTGGCCTGGATTTTGACCTGACCTCCCCTTGGGATCGCAGCTCCCCTTGGGATGATCTAGGTAGCCAGGTCAAAATCGGTGATACATACCCTTCCAATTTTCGCGTCAGTCGATGCTATATAATGTTTCATGCAGGGCGCCGCGGCGGCGGGATCAGAAAAGTTGGGCAAGGCCGCCGCATTGGGTGCGCCGTGCATGGCTGCATGGAGTCGGCACGCCCATGCACATCCCATGCCGCGCCCCATGGCCCCAACCGACGCTCTGGCCGCGATCGTGGTGGTACTGGGGTCATGCCCACCGATTTTCAGCGACGGCGGAGCCGCTGGGGGGTGGCTGGGTGTCTCGACCACCCTCACACCGCCCCCCTCGCCAGCAGCGCCCCCAGAGCCGGCTGCCCTCATGTTAGGGGCGGCGATGGGACGCCAGGGGTATGAATAAGACGAGGGCAAAGCGGCGTAGACGCTCGTTGCGGGAGCACGGCGCATACACATCGTCCGGCCAAAAAGGGTGTCTCGACCAAGGTAAGGGAACTGTGCAATTACCCCCTTTCTAAAAGGGGCGGCAAGGGTGTACTACGGTGTAACGAAGCCCCACAACTGCACTGTACCTGCGTGACTGCGTCGAAGCCGCCGCGCTGCATGACCGCGGGCAACATCTGTGGACACGCACACACAGATGGCAGGGGCAGGCGTGAGGGGGTGCATGAAAGGGGGGGGGGGGCAGGCACACGTGCACACAGCGCATGACCGCGGGCAGCATCTGTGGGCAAGCAAGCACGGGTTGTGTGGCGTGTGTGTGGCGGTGGGGGGGGGGGGGGGGCATCGCAAGGGGGTTGCAAGGGGCGCGCGTGGGCGTCGAAAGGGGGGCACGCCAGTGATCCCCCTGCAAGCCGTATATTGCTCGGGGCCGGATTTCCCATTTCTCAGAAGACCACCCCACACTTGGTGGCAGAGGGTGTGGAGGGGTGCGTTGGAAGCTCTCTCCGCGAGCAGCACAACGGCATGCGTTGCGTGAACACCCGTTGTGCGTTATGCCTGGTGTGAGCGGTCAAAGTTGCTCGAGGTGGGGGGAGACTAAACGCTCAAATCCTTCCCAGGGGTCACTGGGGCACGCGCGTGGGCAGAGGGCGGCAGCATGGCTCACAGCACGGCGGGACGACAAACCCTAACAAAAAACACAAACCCGTAACACACCACCACTGCCGGGTCGAGTTGCAGCCCGCGCACGAGCGGCGCGTGCATTTTTTTGTGGTTGGGGGGGGGGGGGCCTGGGAGCTTCAAAACCCCCAAATCCCTACAGTTACAGTTACATCGGCTTTCCAGCAAAGACTACCTCTAGTCCTAGTACCACCGCCTAGACCCAAGTCCAGTTCTGGCCCTAACAATTACTTGTGAGGGGCGGTAGCCACCAGCCGGCTGCCTGCCAACGTGTAGTCCCAGAGCAAAAAGGAGAGCTATTGTGCGACGCCTCCAAAATAGGTCCTAACTGCTTCTAGGGGATAGGGGGTCAAGTGGCGCTTGCCAATCTACTTGACCGCCGTGGTGGAGGGGCCGGCGCCTGAGGGGCAGCCGGACCGTACACCACGGCTCTCCACCCGACCCTATCCTGAGCACGCTCAAACGCCGTGTCCGAAAAAGTCTTCCAATCAGAACGAGTGCCACTAGTTTCGCCTAGCTGCTGAATCAGTAGCTTAAGAAAATAGTGTCGGGAGGAGGCTGGAGGCCGGCCTTGCTGCCGAGCCACATCCATTGTGCAGTCAAAAGTCGTACGAGGAAGACGAGAAGCCGGCATGCGCATCACATGGCCTAGCCACTGCATTGATCGCTTTGCCACAAGGCTCTCAATTGGCTCAGTGTCGCACGCCTGCCGAATATAAGTTAATCTGTGCCGGTCGACCAGGCGCACACCCAGAATGCGACGAAGGCAGTTAGAGTGGGCAACCTCCAATCGAGTCAGTTGTGTTTTAGTAGGGGCCCATGTTTCGCAGCCGTACAGAAAGTGGGGCAGCACGAAAGTGTTGTAAACCCGCATCTTAGACTGCACTTGCATCTTCTTGCTGGCCCAAATCTTATCAAAAGACGCAAACACGCCCAGCGCGCGACCGACACGCACACCGATCTCCTTTTCCACACCACCACTCTGGGTTATCCAACTCCCTAGATACTTAAATGCAGAGACGGTCTTCACTTCACCACCAGTCAGCGCAAACGTGGGCAGATCCGCGACAAAATCTGCTGGCAAAATCATCACTTCTGTCTTGGCGGCGTTGATTTGCATGCCAAAGCTAGAGGACACTTTGTCAAGGATTTTCAGCATAAGCGCCAACTGAGCTGGGTCATGCGAGAACAAACATAAATCGTCGGCATACATCAGCATTACTATGCGCTCAACCGACGACGACAACACAGAGCCGCCGGCTCGGGTCACGACTGACACGCCAGCCCCCTCTGGCATCATGTCTAGCGCCTTTTTCACTATGTGGTCAATAAAAACATTGAACAACACAGGAGCAATGACGCACCCCTGTCGCACACCAGACGACACGGGGAATTCGTGCCCGATTTTCCCAGCCAGCCGCACGGCAGCTGCGGTGTTGGTGTGAAGATCCTCCAACAGATCAATAATGTGCGGATGAACACTATATAATCTAAGGACTCTCCACAGTGCCGCACGGTTTATGCAATCGTAAGCTTTAGAATAGTCGACAAATGCCACAGCCATGCATTGTTTGTACTCGGCATGTGCCGCGCTCAGCGAGCGCAGAGTAAAAATTGCATCAACAGTGCCTCTGCTTTTTCTGAAACCACACTGAGCCTCATGCAACTGACCATCAACCTGCGTGGAGACGCGGTGCAGAAGTATGGCAGCGTACACTTTCCCGGCAATAGAGAGAAGGCTTATACCGCGGTAGTTACCAGGGGAGTCACGCGGACCCTTCCCCTTATATAACGGTGTGATAATAGCAGTTTTCCATTCCCTCGGGGCTCTCCCCGACCGCCATACGGCGATGATGACCCGGTGGAGCCATGCGATGGCAGGTGGGCACCGCAACAGCATGGCGTCCAGCTGGTCACCGCCCGGAGCGGCGGCCGAGCGCAACGCTCGCACACACGCCTCCGTCTCAGCCAGGTCAGGGGGGCGCCCGTGCGCTTCGTCCACCTCTGTGGCGCGTGTGAGCTCAAACGCCGCTACATCGTTCTCCAGCTGGTTCAGGGTCTCGTCGCTGAGCTTGGTCTCCCCGCCATATAGCTTGTCGAATGACTCTGTCATGGCCTTCAGCACCCCGTCTGGACCGCTGTGCAGCGCGCCCGAGACGTCCCGCATGGCAGGTGGGATCTGATGGCTGCGGCTGCGGCCCGCCAGCCTGTCGCACGCGCGCGCAAACTGGCGCAGATTCTTCTTGCGTAGCATGTCTTGCGCCTCCGCCACCTGCTGGCCGATCCACCTCTCCCTGTCTCTCTGCACAGCTGCGTCGGCCGCGCGGTTGGCGCGGTTGCGCTCTCGTTTGGCAGCAGCAGACTTGCTCCTGAGCCATGCCGTGTGCGCGCGCTGCCGGGCGTCCATGAGCCGGAGGGTGCGCTGCGACAGAGTGAACTGCCAGCCGCGCCGCCGGCGGCTGCCGCGTGGAGCGAGGTGGTTGGTGGCCACCTCGCGAATGGCAGCAGCCATCGCGTCGTACTCCGCCTGGGCATCAGCGCCCTCGGGCGGCACGGCCTCCAGCAGCCCAAAGCGATCGGACAGCTGGAGGTTGAACTCACGACGGACAGCCGGGCGCCGCAGTTGTGAAGAGTCCCATGCGCGCCGCTGAGAGCCGCCTGCATGGCGGGAGGCTCGCATGCGGAGGCGCATGGACAGTACCACCATGCAGTGATCGCTGTCCCAGGTTGGGCTCCTACGCACCCTACAGTCTGTCACCGCATGCATGCGGCGGCGCGCGACCAGGATGTAGTCCTTGACGCTGTGCAGGCGGCGCACAGAGCATGCATGCCGTCTGCTCTGTGCAACAGCCATGGGGCTGATGTGGGTGTACTGGTGCTCAGGCCTGTGGGGGTAGAGAGTGTTGGCAGCGCGCAGGCTGCAAGCAGTGGCAGTGTCAAGGAGCAGGCGACCGTTCCTGCTGGCCACCGCTGGCTCCGTGAGGGGCAGGTGCTTGCCAACGCATTCGTGGTCGGACACCGAATCCCTCCCCACTGCTGCATTGAAATCACCTGCCACGATGAGCAGATCGCGCTTGTCGTTGGCCTTGTCCGCGAGCGCCGCTACTCGAAGGTAGAAGTCGCCAGCCTCCTCGTCGCTCGCTGCCTCCGTTGGACTGTAGGCGCTGACGATGGTGATCATCTGCCCACGGTCCGCTGCAAAGCGGGCCTGGATGAGGCGGTCGGACACCGCCTCCCAGGAGATGAGTGCCGATGCCCATGCAGGGGACAACAGCAAGCCCACCCCACGCTGCCGGTGCTCCCCACCCGACCATAGCAGCGTCCACGACGTGTCGCCCGTAGCCACTTGCGCCTCCCCGGAGCCGGTCCTGCGCAGCTCCTGAAGCGCTGCAACACCGACGCTAAGCTTGGCGCAATCTTGCACCAGACTCGCCAGTTTGACCAGTCCCTCGTCCTCTGCAGGACATGTCCGCACGTTGAACGTAGCCACTCTGGTGTTCTGATTGACGACTTGGACGCGTCGCCAGGCGTGCCCCGCTACACGCGGGGACTGGGCAGGAAAAGGCTGCATGCATGGGGTGCCTTGTTTCCCCTTTGCTCGCATCCGCGGCCAGCCAGCTCAAGTCCGCGAGGCGTCCTTGGCCGTCTGTGATGCCGGGCCGGTATGCCCTCCTTGGGTTGGCTCTACGCTACAGGGTCATCGGACTCGCGTCGTCGACACCTGGATCGCAGCGCGCCCGGGGGGTTGCCACCCCCCCGAGCGCACTAGTAGAACGTAGAAGCGGTGTGTTGGACTGTGTTGGACTGTGTTGGACTGTGTTCGACTACACCCTAACCACCCACCACTGCCGGGTCGACCTGCATCCCGCCCACGACCGGCGCGTGCAGCAAACCCCTAGATCCCGAACGCTACAATTTCTTTAGGGTTGCAAGACCCCAATCCTTGTAGACACTCTAACCACCCACCAATGCCGGGTCGACCTGCATCCCGCCCACGACCGGCGCGTGCAGCAAACCCCTAGACCCCGAACGCTACAATTGCTTTAGGGTTGGAAGACCCTTATCCTTGTAGACACTCTTAACCCCCCACCACAGCCGGGTCGACCTGCATCCCGCCCACGACCGGCGCGTGCAGCAAACCCCTTGACCCCGAACGCTACAATTGCTTTAGGGATGGAAGACCCCAATCCTTGTAGACACCCCAACCACCCACCAATGCCGGGTCGAGCTGCATCCCGCCCACGACCGGCGCGTGCAGCTGCTGCTGCAGCCGGTGGGCGAAGTACGTCGCCATGTGCTGGCGCAGCGTGTTGACCTCAGGGAATCGACGCACGAGCTGGGCGAGGGCAGAGACGGCTGCGGCAGGCTACGGTGTGTGTGTGTGTGTGTGCTGACCTCGGGGAATCGACGCACGAGCTGGGCGAGCGCAGAGACGGCTGCGGCAGGCTGCGGTGTGTGTGTGTGTGTGTGTGTGTGCACCTGCTGCGGCGTCGCGTGGCCAAAGCCGCCGAACACAGTGTGTGTCTGTGTGTGTGTGCACCTGCTGCTGCGACGCCGCGCGGCTTAAGCTGCCGAGCACAGTGTGTGTGCGTGTGTGTGTGTGTGCATGCGTGCGTGTGTGTTGTGTGCATGTATGAGTTCACACCTGCTGCTGCGACGCCGCGCGGCCAAAGCCGCCAAGCGCTCCCCCGCTGCCGTCGCTGCCCGCCATGCCCCCGTACTGCGCGGTGGGGGTTTGGGTGGCACCAGGTTCAGGGTTTGGGAGCCAGGTTTTAATAAAGGCTTGGCGCCAGATTTCAAGGGCTTGGGGCTTGGGTGCCGAAGCTGGGTCCTGGGGTCCATCTGCCGCCCGCGTGCGCCATGCATGCCCCCGTACTGCGCATTGGGGGTTTGGGTGGCACCAGGTTGAGGGTTAGGTGGCGCCAGGTTGAGGGTTGGGGGGCCAGGTTCAGTATTTGTCGCCAGGTTAACGGGCGTGGGGCTTCGATGCCGAAGGTAGGAGCTGCCGCATATGCCGCCCGTCTGAGCCATGCCCTCGTACTGCGCGTGGGGGGTTTGGGTGGCGCCAGGTTCAGGGGTTGGGCGCCAGGTTTCAAGGGCTCGGCGCCAGGTTTCAAGGGTATGGGGCTTGGATGCCGAAGGTGGGTGCTGGGGGCCATCTGCCGCGTGCGCCATGCATGCCCCCGTACTGCGCGTTGGGATTTGGGTGGAGCCAGGTTCCAGGGTTTGGGGCTTGGATGACGAAGCTGGGTGCTGGGGGCCATCTGCCGCCCGCGTGCGCCATGCATGCCCCCGTACTGCGCGTTGGGGTTTGGGTGGAGCGAGTTTCCAGGGTTTGGGGCTTGGATGCTGGAAGCTGGAAGCTGGGTGCTGGGCCATCATGTGTGGAGTGGCAAGGGCAGTGATTTCCTTTTCGGGATTTTTATTTATTTCTTCCACAGCCGGATCTTGCTTTGACTACTTTGACCATGGACCTCCCGTCGACCGTTGACCTAAGTGTGAGGACAAACGGTCAACGGGAGGTCAACGGTCAAAGTGGTCAAAGCAAAATCCGGCTTTCGAATAATTAATTAAAAATCATGAAAAGGAAATCACTGTACTGCTGCCTCGGTAGGGTGCTTCACAGGGTTAAGGGCAGCTGGAGAGGTCGGGTTCAGCTGGTGTGCGGTGGGGTGTGGCAAGCGCGTGTGGCAAGCGCGTGTGTGTGTGTGTGTGTGTGTGTGCGGAGGGCCTGGCCGCACCTGCTGCTGCTGCTGCGCTGGTGGGGTGTGCGTGTGTGTGTGTGTGTGTGGAGGGCCTTGGCGCACCTGCTGCTGCTGCTGCGCTGGTGGTGGGGTGCGTGTGTGTGTGTGTGCGGAGGGCCTTGACGCACCTGCTGCTTCTGCTGCGTTGGTGGTGGTGTGTGTGTGTGCGTGTGTGCGTGTGTATGTGTGGAGGGCCTTGACGCACCTGCTGCTGCTGCTGCGCTGGTGGGGTGCATGTGTGTGTGTGTGTGTGTGTGCGTATGGCCTCACTCCACCTGCTGCTGCTGCTGCGCACCGCCGCCGGCCGGCGCGCCAAACCCGCCGAGGCTGCTGTACTGCGCCTGCTGCTGCGCCTGCTGCGCCTGCTGCTGCGCAACTCGTGCAGCTGCCTGTTGCTGCGCCTGTGTGTGCGAGAGACAGGAGTGTGTGGGATGTGTGCGTGTGTGTGTCTGCCCAGGCTGCTGCGCCTGTTGCTGCGCGAGCGCGCAGCTACATGCTGCTGCTGCGCCTGCGTGCATGTGTGTGTGTGAGGTGTGTGTGTTGATGTGTGTGTGTGAGGCTGCTGTGTTGCGCTTGCAGCTGCTGCGTTTGCGTGTGCACGTGTGCGCGTGAGCGTGCGAGGCATGTGGTGCATGCGCGCGTGCGCGCGTGCGTGCGTGTGCTGCGCGTGCCAACACCCACCTGCGCCGCCGCCTGCTGCTGCTGGTGCGCCGCGCTGCCCGCCCCCACGCCCGCCGCCGTTCCGGCCTGCCCGTACGGCAGGAACGTCGACCCCATCTGAGCCTGCTGCTGCTGAGTCATGTGCTGCTGAACCGGAAGCACCGGCTGGCGACGCGCAGAGGCAGAACCACCGCCGCTGGCGCCGCTGGCGCCGCTGGCGAGCGCGCCGACAGCGGTGGCCCCGCGCGCGGCGCGCCCGCGGCCGGCGCGCGCGCCGCGGCCGCTGGGGGCGCCGCCGGCGCCGCCGCGCCCGCCCTTCTTCTTACGCCCGCGGATCTCGTCCTGTGGGTATTTTCATGTTGTTGTTGTTGTTGTTGTTGTTGTTGTTGTTGTTGTTGTTTTTGTTTTTGTTTTTGTTTTTGTTTTTGTTTTTCAATTTTCAATGCAGCAGTGGGGAGGGACTCGGTGTCCGACCACGAACGCGTTGGCAAGCACCTGCCCCTCACGGAGCCAGCGGTGGCCAGCAGGAACGGTCGCCTGCTCCTCGACACTGCCACTGCATGCAGCCTGCGCGCTGCCAACACTCTCTACCCCCACAGGCCTGAGCACCAGTACACCCACATCAGCCCCATGGCTGTTGCACAGAGCAGACGGCATGCATGCTCTGTGCGCCGCCTGCACAGCGTCAAGGACTACATCCTGGTCGCGTGCCGCCGCATGCATGCGGTGACAGACTGTAGGGTGCGTAGGAGCCCAACCTGGGACAGCGATCACCGCATGGTGGTACTGTCCATGCGCCTCCGCATGCGAGCCTCCCGCCATGCAGGCGGCTCTCAGCGGCGCGCATGGGACTCTTCACAACTGCGGCGCCCGGCTGTCCGTCGTGAGTTCAACCTCCAGCTGTCCGATCGCTTTGGGCTGCTGGAGGCCGTGCCGCCCGAGGGCGCTGATGCCCAGGCGGAGTGCGACGCGATGGCTGCTGCCATTCACGAGGTGGCCACCAACCACCTCGCTCCACGCGGCAGCCGCCGGCGGCGCGGCTGGCAGTTCACTCTGTCGCAGCGCATCCTCCGGCTCATGGACGCCCGGCAGCGCGCGCACACGGCATGGCTTAGGAGCAAGTCTGCTGCTGCCAAACGAGAGCGCAACCGCGCCAACCGCGCGGCCGACGCAGCTGTGCAGAGAGACAGGGAGAGGTGGATCGGCCAGCAGGTGGCGGAGGCGCAAGACATGCTACGCAAGAAGAATCTGCGCCAGTTTGCGCGCGCGTGCGACAGGCTGGCGGGCCGCAGCCGCAGCCATCAGATCCCACCTGCCATGCGGGACGTCTCGGGCGCGCTGCACAGCGGTCCAGACGGGGTGCTGAAGGCCATGACAGAGTCATTCGACAAGCTATACGGCGGGGAGACCAAGCTCAGCGACGAGACCCTGAACCAGCTGGAGAACGATGTAGCGGCGTTTGAGCTCACACGCGCCACAGAGGTGGACTCTGTTTTGTTGTTGTTTTTGTTGTTGTTTTTGTTGCTGCCGTTGTGTTTTTGCTGTTGCTGTTACTGCCGTTATGTTGTCGTTGCTGTTGTTGTTGTTGTTGTTGTTGTTGTTGTTGCGTTGTTGCATTGTTGCTGTTGCTGGTGTTATTGTTGTTGTTGTTGGTGGTGGTGTTGGGGGAGGAAGAGGGGCGCACAGCTGCCTGCCCCCCACCCATCGCCGCCCTCCTCCTCCTCCTCCTCCCCCCCTCACAACCACCACCATCACGCCACCACGCCCACAGGGACAAGTCCAAAGCGCCGCAATTCGAAGGCGAATCGATTATCAGGCACGCACATTGAACTCAAATTCGCTGCTCCCGCCCTCGCCCCCTATCCCACCGTTCCCCCACCCCACACACACCACGCGACCATAACACATCAGGGCCCAGCAAGGGTCAAGAGTTGATGAGACACGCACCTCAAAGTCAAAGTCGCTGCTCCCGCCCTCGCCCCCCATGCCGTCGCCGTCGTCATCCTCCCCCTCACCCTCCTCGTCCTCCGCGTCGTCAGCGTACACTCGGCCGCCGCCGCCCGCAGCGTACGCCTGGATGGTGTGTGTGTGTGTGTGCGTGTGTGTGTGTGTATGTGTGTGTGTGAGGGGGGGGGGGTATTGTCGTCAGCGCACACACGGCCGCCGCAGCGTACGCCTGTATGGCGTGTGCGTGCGTGTGTGTGTGTGTGTGTGTGCGTGTGTGTGTGTGTGTGGGGGGGGGATGTCGTCAGCATACACATGGCTGCCGCCGCCCGCAGCATACGCCTGGCTAGCGTGTGTGTGTGCTTGTGGGGGCCGCGTCGTCAGCGTACACACGGCCGCCGCCGCCCGCAGCATACGCCTGGATGGCGTGTGTGTGTGTGCGTGTGCGTGTTGAGTGTGTGTTGAGTGTGTGTTGAGTGTGTGTTGAGTGTGTGTGTCTGTGTGTATGGTCGTGTCGCCAGCGCACCCACGGCCGCCGCCGCTCGCAGCGTACGCCTTGAGTGTGTGTATGTGCGTGTGTGCGTGCGTGTGTGTGTATGTGGTCATGTCGTCAGCCTA
Organism: Chlamydomonas sp. UWO 241; assembly: GCA_016618255.1. Lineage (NCBI taxonomy): Eukaryota > Viridiplantae > Chlorophyta > Chlorophyceae > Chlamydomonadales > Chlamydomonadaceae > Chlamydomonas > Chlamydomonas priscui. The sequence goes on along the minus strand of VFSX01000034.1, from coordinate 698,679 downwards.
CACACGGCCGCCGCCGTCCGCAGCATACGCCTGGATGGCGTGTGTGTGTGCGCGTGTGTGTGCGTGTGTGGTCGTGTCACCAGCATACGCACGGCCGCATTGAGAGTGTGTGTGCGTGTGTGTGTGGTGGTGTGTGGGAGGGCGGTCTTGTCGTCAGCGTACACACGGCCGCCGCAGCCGCCGCAGTCCGCAGCCATGCCGTACGCCTGGAGTGTGTGTGTGTGTGTGTGTGTGGTGGATTACACCTGGAGTGTGTGGTGGATTACGCCTGGAGTGTGTGTGTGTGTGTGTGTGGTGGATTTGTAGGCGTAGGGGGCCTATAGAGCAGACCTGTGTGTGTGTGTGCGTGCGTGTGCATTGCGAGCTGAGCGGCACACACGCCTGCTGCTGCTGCACCTGGAGGGTATGTGTGCGTGTGTGTGCGTGTGTGCGCGCACGCGCGTACGTATGCATGTGCGTGCGTGTGTGGTCGATTTGTAGGCGTAGAAGGCCCACACAGCAGACGTGTGTGTGTGTGCAATGCGAGCTGAGCGGCACACACACACACCTGCTGCTGCTGCGCCTGCTGCTGCTGCTGTGCCTGCTGTTGCGCGAGCTGCTGCGGGTACGGCACGCCCATGGCAGCGTACTGCTGCATCTGCACGCACACACACACACACACACACACACACACACGGTGCAGCGGGCGGGGTCAGACCGGGCGCGCTGTGGCCTAGGGTTGAGGGTTTAGGTTCTATGGTTTCTAAACAATAGTTCCTAAACCATGACGATGAGTTTTACAGGCTGAGCGACACTGGTCAATAATGATGACACCTGTGTCGGCGCGATTAACGGAGGCGCGTTCTCGTCGCCGAGCCCTGGACCCAGCAATGCGGCGCTGCTGGTGACGAGGATCTCCGTGCCGCTGACGAGCGGGGCAAAATACGACTGGCCCGGCTCCTGCTAGACTGCCCCTCGGTGGAACACTTCAGGAGCGGCTTGCCCGGCGCTGCCATGGCTTGGCGAGTAGCCGCGGCGCTGCCGCGGCCCGTGCTGGGAGACGGCCCTTATCCTCCCCCATGCAGGACGCCATGCGGCACCGATCTCGACGAGTTGATCGACGAGCGGAGGAGCTGGCGCCCGTCAATGCATGCTGGACATTGGTCAAGATGGCTGCCCGTGGAGGCGGGCTACCATCACGGCTTCAGCGGTGGCGACCGCCGAGGCAACACAGAGTAAATCCGCTTCACCAATCGCAGCGTTCGTCACCGCGCTCATCCTCGGGGTCGCTCGTCTGCCGGTGACTGGCGTTGGAAGGTCTTCAGGCAGCCTCCATGAAAACTCTGTCGTCCATGCACCCCTGGAGGGTGGGACCTGGCCATGCATGAGGCATGGGGCGCCGGCTGAGCCCCATGCAAACGAGATTTGGACAGCCATGCATTGCCAGGCGGGGACCGTTCCAGTCAGCGCCAGTCGGCTCTGCCGGCTTGACTGGCCACAAGGCCACTACTGTGACCCTGAGGAAGGTCCTCTCCTATATGCTCCTTGCCAGACATGTCTCTCAGAGACCGCTGTTTGGGGTAGTCTAGCCGGCGGGAGCGGTAGTCTATCGGCCGGGAGCCGGCGGTACTCTAGTACTTAAGTGTGCTGGAGTATCGGTGGGTGTCTCTAGTAGAAGAGTAGCCTGCTGAGCTGGAAACCCCGTGTTACTTGTTACTTGTAAAGGCTAACTGAGTCTACGGTATGGTTTTAGGATTTACCTGCGCCGCCTGCTGCATCTGGCGCTGCTGCGCTGCGAACATCTTCTGCTGCTTGGCCTGCTCCTTGCGGATGCGGTCTGCCTCCTGTGGTGTGTGTATGTGTGTGTGTGTGTGTGGTTGATTATAAAGTCCGTCGGACGCCTTTGATGGCGCAATAGGTGTGTGTGTGTGTAGGTGTGTAGGTGTGTGTGTGTGTGTCTGCCTTGGCCTGGCCTGCTTTCTTCGGATGCAGTCTGCCTCCTGTGGTGTGTGTGTGTGTCAAGGGGTCCCTTGGAGTCTGTCAGGCTGTCGGGTTTCCTGAAGAGGGCACACACACACGCGCACACACGGACACACACACACACACGTGCACACACACACGTGCACACACACACGTGCACACACACACACACACAGACCTTTGCCTGCGCCTCTTGCGCGCGCCTCTCAGCCTCCTTGACCGCCCGCTCCGCCGCTCTGCCCTTCTCCTCAACCTGCCGCTTGATGCGTGCCTGGTGTGTGCAGATGGGTGTGCACGCGTGCGAATGTGTGTGTGCGCGTACGTGTGCGAGTGAAGATGTGGGCACGTGTGTGTGCAGGTGTGTGTGTGTGTGTGCAAATGTGGGGATGTGAGTGTGTGTGTGTATGTCAGGGCCCGGGTCCGGATCGGACGACAACGGCCCGAGGGGCCGGCCATCCGGACGCGCGCGGCAGGCTCCGTCCGGTTTTCCGGACGTCAACGCTGGGGCCCGCAGGGCCCCGTCCGGCAAGCCGGACGCTCCGTCCGTTTTTTTCTCCCCCGGCCCCTCTTCTCTCCTCTCCTCTGGCCCCTGGCACCTCTCGCGACCAGCATTAAATCAGTTTGCATCGCGCGCTAAGAGCCGTGATGCGGAAGAGGCGCGGTGGTTGGTCACACTGTGGCTTGATTCAAGTGTGACCGCCGCCAAGATCCCTCCCTGCCTGGCTCTGCTGCAGCAGATCATGCCACTATCTAGACTTACACACAATGTATCACTGGTTCTCCAGACAGGCTGCGCCCCGGCCCTCACTGCATGCATGCATGCATGCGCATGCGCCGCGCATGCGTGCGCCATGCGCAACAACTCGTCTGGGCGAGCGTGGACTCAAGCCAGCTTTTTTTGCCCCCCAGGCTGCTGTCATAGACTGCACACGATGCCATCCCGTATGAGGACAACGACTGGGAAGGGCTACGCACGCGTGCACAGAGGGCACAGACACATGTGTCCGTACATACGAATACAGAAGAACACTGAGAATCAACACGCTTTGTACATATAAGTTGGCATCATGAATAAGCAGGCTTTGTGATGGTCGAAGGGCTCATGTAGACAGGGAGAGACAGAGGCACTGCAACAAAAAAACGGAAAGTGTGAAAAGTCCACACTTTTCAAACTTCCGGACGGCCAGCCAGACCCGCGTCCGGAGTCCCGAACGCAGACGCCACCCCACGTCCGGTTTCCCGGGCGTCAACCACCACCACCCTGTACGGCCCTGGTGTATGTGTGTATGTGTGTGCACGTGCGAGCGTGTGCATACCTCCTCATGTGTGTGTGTGTGTGCGCGCGTACCTCTGCCTCGTGTGTCCTCGTGTGTGTGTGTGTGTGTGTGTGCGTTTGTAAGTGTGTGTGCGCGTGCGTGTACCTCTTCCACGTGTGCGTGTGTGCGTGCTTGCACGTGCACATGTGTGTGTCTGTGTGTGCGTGTATATGCGTCTGTGTGTGCGTGTATATGCGTCTCTGTGTGTGTGTGTGTGTGTGTGTGTGTGTGTGCATGTGCGTGCTTACCTCCTCCTCGTTGTCGGTCTCAATCTCCCAGATGCTGACCTTGGTCTGGCCGCCCGGCTGGTGGCCCCCGGCCTGCATTTGTGTGGGGTCGGTTTTGCAGTCCGTCGGACGCCTTTCATGGCGTATTAGGGTGTGTATGTGTGTGAGTGTGCATGTGCGTGTGACAGTGACGACTCAATCTTCCAGGGGCGGGCCTTGGTCTGGCCGCCCGGCTGGTGGCCTGCGTGCGTGCATGTGCGTGCATGCGTGTGTGTGTGTGAGAGAGAGAGGGGGATCACACACCATCCCACACATCCATCCCATTTATCCCACTCTGCGCTCTCGTGCGGCGTGCTTGTTTCCTGTTTCACTTTTGAATAGACACACGCAAATGTACACACACGCACACCCTCCACACCCTCCACACCTTACGGTCCCAGTCCACGGGGTACACCTCGCACAGGGGGGGGGGGGGGGCACTCTGCGCTCCCGTGCGGCGCGCTACTCGGAATCTTGCGAAAATCTGACGTCAGATTTTCCGGTGTATTGCCCTCGCCCGCGCGGGTCCAGAAACTTCTGGACCCCTGTGCATTTGAATCAGTCCCACCCCCCACTCTCCACACCTTTGAGTCCCAGTCCACGAGGATACACCTCCCACGCGGGGTCCCACTCTGCGCTCCCGTGCGCCGCGCATTCCCCTGCTTTCCTTTTGATAAGACACACGCAAACGTACACACACGCACACCCTCCACATCCTCCACACCCTCCACACCTTTGAGTCCCAGTCCACGAGGTACACCTCCCACGCGGGGCCCCACTCTGCGCTCCCGTGTGGGGCGCGCGCGCTACTCGGAATGTTGCGAAAAGCTGGCGCGCGTATTGCCCTCGTCCGCACGCTTCCACTGTGTTTGGAACAGTCCCGCCCCCCACCCTCCACACCTGCCCCAGTCCACGAGGATACACCTTCCACGCGGGGTCCCACTCTGCGCTCCTGTGCGGCGCGCATTCCCCTGTTTTCCTTTTGATAGACACAAGCAAACGTTCACACACACACACACCCACCCCCTCCACCCCCTCCACACCTTTGAGTCCCAGTCCACGAGGTACACCTCCCACAAAGGGCCCCACTCTGCGCTCCCCTGCGGGGCGCGCTACTCGGAATCTTGCGAAAAGCTGACGCGCGTATTGCCCTCGCCCGCACGCTTCTACTGCGTTTAAATCAGTTCCACCCCCCAACCTTCACACCTTTGAGTCCCAGTCCACGAGGTACACCTCCCACGGGTCCCACGCTGCGCTGCCGTGCGGCGCGCCCGGCTTGTCGCCGTACTCCACACTCCCGTCGGGAAGGGTGACCTTGTGGCCGCGGATGGTGCCGCGGTGGTAGAAGTCGGGCTTGTGGGCGACCTGGGAAGAGTGACAATTAGGGTGACGTCGGCGTGGCGAAAGAGTGACATCAGAGTGACGGGGCACGCTCGGTTATGGTTGTGTGCGAGTACGGGGGGATGGGGGTGGGGATGGGGGATAGGGGACGGTGCAGCGGTGGTAGAAGTCGGGCTTGTGGGCGACCTGAGAAGAGTGACATCAGAGTGGCAATTAGAGTGACATCAGAGTGACATTAGGTTGGCATCAGAGTGACGTCGAGTGGCAGGGCAAGTGAAGCAGGGGTGGGGGGTGGTTGTCGGGCTTGTGGGCGACCTGGGAAGCGTGACGTCAGAGTGGCAATTCGAGTGACGTTAGAGTGGCATCAAAGTGACATCAGGTTGGCATCAGAGTGACAGGGCACGTTAAGCTGGGAGGGGCTGTGTGTGTCAATGCCCAGGACCACACACACACACACACACCAGCAGACCCCCCCCGCTCCCCCTGCCACAACACACATCCATCCATCCATCCAGCATGCATCCATCCAGCACACATGAGCCGCATCCACCAAAGCGTTACAGCGCGAGCCGCCTCCATCCAGCACACATGAGCCGCATCCATCCAGCACACGCTCCACATCCACCCAGCATCAATCCATCCACCAAAGCGTGAGCCGCATGCATCGACAATGCCTGTCCCAGAACTCCGTCTACGAACACACACACACACACACACACACACACACACACACACACACACGTGCGCACACACACACACACACACACACCTTGAACAGCATGCGGAAGCGGTCGCCGATCTGCCACTGGCGCGCTGCCATGCCGTTGTTGAGCGTCTGTGTGTGTGCGTGTGTGTGTGTGTGTGTGTGTGTGTGGACGTGTGTGTGTGTGCGTGTGTGTGTGCGTGTGTGTGTGCGTGTGTGTGCGTGTGTGCGTGTGTGTGTGTGTGTGTGTGTGTCGGCCTCATGTAACGCTTGGTTGGTTGTGTGTGTGTGTGTGTTGTGTTGTGTGAGGATGTCTGCTGGGGTGTGGGGGTCCTGGCACATCCGCATGCTGTCCAAGGTGTGTGTGTGTGTGTGTTTGCGCGTGTGTGCTTGGAGGGAGGAGTACTGGCGCGTTGCCATGCCGGCGTTGAGGGTCTGCATGTGTGTGTGTGTGTGTGTATGGCCAGTGGAGGGAGGGGGGAGGAGGGAGGAGGGGGCAAAAGTCGAATACGCCGCCTGGTGGGTGCCCCAAACACGGCTGTACACAACATCGCTGGCATCATCAACCTCTGCCTCACTAGGAGGCATTTGCCCAGCGTAAGTCCAGAAGGGGGGCGCTGGGCGCACAGTCAAGCAGCAGGGAGTAGTAACAGATACAGTAACATCGGCTTTCCAGCGAAGACTACCTTCTAGTCCTAGCATCACCCCCTAGACCCAAGTCCAGCTCTGGCCCTAAAAAATAACTTGTGAGGGGCGGTAGTCACCAGCCGGCTGCCTTCCAATGCGTAGTCCCAGAGCAAACAGGAGAGCTATTATGCGACGCCTCCAAAATAGGTCCTAACTGCTTCCAGGGGATAGGGTTCAAGTGGCGCTTGCCGATCTACTTGACAGCAGGGAGCAGCCCTTCAATAGCGGAGTGTGCTACTTTGCCCCTGTGCTAATTTGCCTCCTCCTACCACCCCACTACCACCCCGCATACACAAAACACACACCTCCGTCGGAATCATGTAGTCGAGTAGGTTGCCGCCGTCCACGTGCATCGGCAGGGAGATGACCTGCGTGCGGTGTGTGTGGCGGTTGGCGGCGGTTGGCTGGTTGGTGTTGGTTGGTGGGTGGTTGGTGGCGGTGGTTGGTGGGTGGGTGGGTGGTGGTTGGCTGCTTGATGGGTCCACTTCCACTGCCCCAGTCCACAGCATTGGCAGGGAGATGACACGCGGTGTGTGTGGCGGTTGGCGGTTGGTTGGTTGTTGGTGGCGGTTGGTTGTTGGTGTTGGTTGGTTGGTAGAGCCGGTTGCTTGTTGGTGTTGCTTGATTAGTTGGCGGTTGATGGTTGGCTGCATCGGCAGGGAGATGACCTGCGGTGTGTGTGGCAGTTGGCGGTTGGTTTGTTGGTGGCGGCGGTTGGTTGTTTGCTGTTGGTTGCTTAGTTGTTGGTTGGTGGCTGGCTGTATCGGCAGCGATATGCCCTGCAGTGTATGTGGCGGTTGGCGGTGGTTGGTTGGTTGGTGGCGTTTGGTTGGTAGTTGGTGTAAGTTGATTGATTGCTGGCTGGTTGGTGGTTGGCTGCATCGGCAGGGAGACGGCCTGCAGTGTATGTGGCGGTTGGCGGTGGTTGGTTGGTTGGTGGCGTTTGGTTGGTAGTTGGTGTAAGTTGATTGATTGCTGGCTGGTTGGTGGTTGGCTGCATCGGCAGGGAGACGGCCTGCAGTGTATGTGGCGGTTGGCGGTGGTTGGTTGGTTGGTGGCGTTTGGTTGGTAGTTGGTGTTGGTTGATTGATTGTTGGCTGGTGGTTGGTGGTTGGCTGCATTGGCAGGGAGACGGCCTGCGGTGTTTGTGGCGGTTGGCGTTTGGTTGGTTGGTTGGTGGCGGTTGATGTCTGGTTGGTGGCGGTGGCTGGTGGCTGGGTGGGTGGGTGGTTGGCTGCTTCATGGGTCCATTTCCACTGCCCCCGTCCACAGCATCGGCAGGGAGACGACACGCGGTGTGTGTGGTGGTTGGCGGTTGGTTGGTTGTTGGTGGCGGTTGGTTGTTGGTGTTGGTTGGTAGAGCCGGTTACTTGATGGTGTTGCTTGGGTAGTCGACGGTTGTTGGCTGGCTGCATCGGCAGGGTGGTGACGAGCGGCGCATGTGGCGGTTGGCGTTTGGGTGGGTGGTTGGTGGCGGTCGGCGGAGGGTTGGTGTTGCTTGGATAGTTGGTGGCGGTCGGTGGTTGGTACCGTAGTGATCCATGTACTTCACGGCTAGATAGTTCACGGCAGCGCCTTTGACCGCGAATAGCGAGTCCGTGGGGCAAGCCAGCGCAAAAGAAACGCGACGGATCGGGTCTCGGTGTGGGGTGTGAACTGTCCGTCGCAACCTTTCTGCGCTGGCTTGCTCCACGGACTCGCTATTCGCGGTCAAAGGCGCTGCCGTGAACTATCTAGCCGTGAAGAACATGGATCACTACGGTAGTAGGTGCCCACGCTCGCTTGCCACATGAGCAGCACACCCACACTTCCACAGGAGCTACGATCCACACCACAGGCGCTGCCAAGCAGCTACCGAGCAGCTGCCAAGAACGCACGCGCACCTCCTAGTACGACGCGTCCGCGTTGGTGTCGACGCTCGCTTGCTGCAGTCGTGCAGCGCGGGCGCGCAGTCACTGCCCCCTGTCCAATCCACAGCAGGGGAGCTACCGAGAGGGTACCAACAATGCAGAGGAGGAGCTACCGAGCAGCTACCAAGAACACACGCGCACCTCTTTGTACGACCCGTCCTCGTTGGTTTCGACACTCGCGAGCAGCAGCCACGTGCAGCACGGGCGTGTGACGATCGGGGGCGTCGCGACCAGGATCGGGGCGCCGGTGAGCGGGACCTGCGTGTGTGTGTGTGTGTGTGTGTGTGTGCCTGTGTGTGTGGTGGTGGAGAGAGGCCGTGTTGAGCGTGGGCAGAGGGGTTGGTGGCGTGTGCAGCACGGGCGCGTGACGATTGGGGGCGTCGCGACCAGGATGGGGGCGCCGGTGAGCGGGACCTGCGTGTGTGTGTGTGTGTGTGTGTGTGTGTGTGTGTGTGCCTGTGTGTGTGGTGGTGGAAAGAGGCCGAGCTGAGCGTGGGCCGAGGGGTCGGTGGCGTGTGCAGCACGGGCGCGTGACGATCGGGGGCGTCGTGACCAGGATGGGGGCGCCGGTGAGGGGGATATGTTCTGTGTGTGTGTGTGTGGTGGAGAGCAGCCAAGCTGCGCGTGGGCAGAGGGTGGGGGGGTGACGATCAGGATGGGGGCGCCGGTGAGCGAGACCTGCTCATGTGTGTGTGTGTGTGTGTGTGTGGTGGAGAGGTCTTGACAGCCGGGCGTGGCAAAATCTGAGAGGGAGGACTATGGGGAATCTGGGGGGGGGGGAGCCTGGGACTCCACGGGGGGAGGGGGGGGGGGGGGGGAGGGTAAGATTTTGGGGGGGGGGGGACCATCATAATGGCGGCGCCGGTCAGGGGGACCTGCAGGGGCCGGGGGGGGGGGAGAGTGAGGAGCGAGGGGAAGAGGGGGGGGGGCGGTGAAAAGCATGCAGGGGTAAGAAGAAAGGGAGGGGAGAGGCACAGGAGAGGCACGCAGGAGAGGCGGCATTACCCCCCCCCCCACACACAACAACAACAACCCACCACCCACCACCCACCACCCACCACCCACCGCCAGCTGCGCCTCCTCCTCGCTCAGCTTGAGTGAGGAGCGAGGGGAAGAGAAGAGAGCGGTGAAACGCACGCAGGGGTGAGAAAAACGGGAGGGAAGGGAGAGGCACAGGAGAGGAGCAGGAGCGGTGGCGTTAACCACCCCCACCAAACACACACACATCAACCACCACCACCCACGCACCGCCAGCTGCGCCTCCTCCTCCTCCTCGCTCAGCTTGATCATCGCAGCAGACGGCTCCGGCGAGGGACGCTCCGGCGAGGGGCATTAACCACCCCCACCTCCACACACAAAACACACACACACACACACACACACACACACAACCACTACCCACGCACCGCCAGCTGCGCCTCCTCCTCCTCGCTCAGCTTGATCATCGCAGCAGACGGCTCCGGCGAGGCGCGCACACCCTCACCCTCGCCGCCACCTGTGTGTGTGTGTGTGTGTGTGTGTGCATGTGTGTGTGGACATGTGTGTGCGAGCACGCGCGCGTGTGAACATGTGAACGCGCGTGTGTGTGTGTGTGTGTGTGAGCACGCGTGCCCCCCCCCCCCCGCTCACCGTCGCCGTCGCCGCCAGCGCCCCCGTCGTCGCCACCGCCAGCGCCCGCCCCCCGCTGCACCTCGCCGCGACGGATCGTCTGTTTGCGTGTGTGTGGGGGGGAGGAACGTGTTACACGAAACGTAAACTCGACAGAGGGACAGAGGGACAAGCCAAGGCCGAGGCCCCATCAGCAGTGATTCCCCTGCGAGCCGTATACCGCTCCGAGCCGGATTTCCCATTTCCCAGAAACCCACCCCACACTTCGTGGGAGAGGGCGTAGGGCGGTGCGTTGGAAAGCTCGTGCCGAGAGAAGCACAACGGCATGCGTTGCATGAATACCCGCTGTGTATTGTGCCTGGTATGATCGGTCAAAGTTGCTGGAGCCGGCAAAAAACTAATTACTAAAATCCTTCCCAGGGACCACTGCCCATCGGGAGACAGAAAGGACATGTGTGTGTGAGCGTGTGTGTGTGTGTGTGTGTGTGTGCGTTTGTGTGTGTGTGTGTGCGTGGTCGATTGTACAGTCTTGTCGGATGCCATTGCTGGCGTGTTGGTGTGTGCGTGTGTGCGCATGCAAGGGGGAGTTCCAACAACGCGATAGTTAGATTTGACAGGTTCAGGGTTTCGGGCGTCTGAACCTCGCCGCGGCGGATGGTCTGCGGGGGTGGGGAGGGGGGGGGGTCCGCGAGCGTTAGTAAGGTTTTGGGTGACGCACTTATGCGCCTCGCCTCGCGGCGGATCTTCTGCGGGGCGGCGGCGGTCATAGCCACAGCCACAGCGATCGGTAAGCCCTCAAGAAAAGCAGGCCGGGCACTCCTTGGCGCGCCAGCGGCTGTTGGCCAACCAACCAACAACCAACCAACCAGCATCACACACGAGCCCATACACGAGTCCACACCTTGAAGCGTGTGGACGGGTAAGGTCGGTACCAACCAACAACCAACCAACCAACCAACCAACCAGCATCACACACGAGCCCATACACAGGTTCACACCTTGAAGCGTGTGGACGGGTACGATCGGTACCAATCAACAACCAACAACCAATCAACCAACCAACCAACATTACACACGAGCCCATACGCGAGTTCACACCTTGAAGCGTGTGGACGGGTACGATCGGTACCAACCAACAACCACCAACCAACAAACCAACCAACCAACCAACATTACACACGAGCGCATACGCGAGTTCACACCTTGAAGCGTGTGGACGGGTAAGGTCGGTACCAACCAACAACCAACAACCAACCAACCAACCAACATTACACACGAGCCCATACGCGAGTTCACACCTTGAAGCGTGTGGACGGGTACGATCGGTTACAGTTACAGTTACAGTTACAGTTACATCGGCTTTCCAGCAAAGACTACCTCTAGTCCTAGTACCACCGCCTAGACCCAAGTCCAGTTCTGGCCCTAACAATTACTTGTGAGGGGCGGTAGCCACCAGCCGGCTGCCTGCCAACGTGTAGTCCCAGAGCAAAAAGGAGAGCTATTGTGCGACAAATTACGATCGGTACCAACCAACAACCAACAACCAACCAACCAACATTACACACGAGCCCATACGCGAGTTCACACCTTGAAGCGTGTGGACGGGTACGATCGGTACCAACCAACAACCAACAACCAACCAGCATCACACACGAGCCCATACACGAGTCCACACCTTGAAGCGTGTGGACGGGTAAGGTCGGTACCAACCAACAACCAACCAACCAACCAACCAACCAGCATCACACACGAGCCCATACACAGGTTCACACCTTGAAGCGTGTGGACGGGTACGATCGGTACCAATCAACAACCAACAACCAATCAACCAACCAACCAACATTACACACGAGCCCATACGCGAGTTCACACCTTGAAGCGTGTGGACGGGTACGATCGGTACCAACCAACAACCACCAACCAACAAACCAACAACCAACCAGCATCACACACGAGCCCATACACAGGTTCACACCTTGAAGCGTGTGGACGGGCACGATCGGTACCAACCAACAACCAACCAACCAACCAACCAACATTACACACGAGCCCATACGCGAGTTCACACCTTGAAGCGTGTGGACGGGCACGATCGGTACCAACCAACAACCAACAACCAACCAACCAACCAACTAACATTACACACGAGCCCATGCGCCAGTTCACACCTTGAAGCGTGTGGACGGGCACGATCGGTATGCCATCGCCACACAATGATCTTCAAAGTAAAGCAGCCTGGGCATCCCTTGGCGCGCCAACTGTTGGTGGCCAACCAACCAACCAACCAACCAACAACCAACAACCAAGCAACAACCAACCAACACTTCACACACGATTCCACACACAAGTTGACACCTTGACGCGAGTGGACGGGCATGATCGGTACCAACCAACCAACAACCAACCAAAGACCCAACCAATACTGCACACACGATTCCACACACAAGTTCAAACCTTGAAGCGCGTTGACGGGTACGACCGATACGCCATCGCCATGAGGCGGTAGTGGCGCACGTACGGGATGGACGCAGCCCACTGGCGCAGGACCAGGATGTCGCGCGCGTCGACGTGCCTGGCCATGCGAGAGTACCTGTTTTGGGTGTGGGGTGTGTGGAAAGTGTGGGGATGTGTGGAAGGGGTGTGGGCAGACTGTCGCGCGCCGCGTACGTCAACGTGCCTTGCCATGCAGGAGTACCTGTTTTGCGTGCGTGGCGTGGGTTGCGTGTGGCAGAACACGTTCAAAATTAAAATTGTTGTTTTCGAGTCAACATCGTTTTTTTGAAGTCGGGTAAATGTGGGGCAAAAGGTGTAGGCAGCACCAGGCTGGCGCGCGCGTCGACGTGCCTTGCCATGCGGGAGTACCTGCTTTGGGTGTGGAAGGGTGGGGAAGGGTGGAAGGGGTGTAGGCAGAATGTCGCGCGCGTCGACGTGCCTTGCCATGCGGGAGTACCTGTTTTGCGTGTAGGCAGGAACATTTTGAAATTCAAATTGTTGTTTTCGAGTCAAAATTCCGTTTTTTTCTGAAGTCGGTTAAATGTGGGGCAAAAGGTGTGGGCAGCACCAGGATGGCGCACGCGCCGACGTGCCTGGCCATGCAGAGTGCCTGTTCAGGGTGTGTGGGGAGGTGTGGACAGAAACAAATGTTGAAGTAACCGTAGTGACACGCTCATTTGGAAGTACGGCTATTTGGGGGTTGGGAAAGTGGCCGTTCAAGGCCCACCAAAGACACGGGGTTGGGGGCAGCAGACGGCACGCAGCGCCCTGACACGCATTTGGGGGCAGTTTCGCACTACGGTATGCACACCCATGCACCCATGCATGGTGCACGGACCCACCTGTTGAGGTGCACGTGCAGCGGCGTGCTCATGAGCGCCCACTCCTCAGGGCCCAGGCACCGCAGCATCCGCCGCAGCAACAACAGCAACAGCAGCAGCAGCATCAACAACAGCAACAAACAACAGCAGCAGCAGTAGCAGCAGCAGCAGCAGCAGCAGCAACAGCAGCAACAACAACAACAGCAACAACCACTACTCACTTGTTGAGGTGCGCGTGCAGCGGCGTGCACATGAGCGCCCACCACTCAGGGCCCAGGCACCGCAACATCCGCCGCAGCAACAACAGCAACAGCAGCAGCAGCATCAACAACAGCAACAAACAACAGCAGCAGCAGCAGCAGCAGCAGCAGCAGCAGCAACAGCAGCAACAACAACAACAGCAACAACCACTACTCACTTGTTGAGGTGCGCGTGCAGCGGCGTGCTCATGAGCGCCCACTCCTCAGGGCCCAGGCACCGCAGCATCCGCCGCAGCAACAACAGCAACAGCAGCAGCAGCATCAACAACAGCAACAAACAACAGCAGCAGCAGTAGCAGCAGCAGCAGCAGCAGCAGCAACAGCAGCAACAACAACAACAGCAGCAACCACTACTCACTTGTTGAGGTGCGCGTGCAGCGGCGTGCACATGAGCGCCCACCACTCAGGGCCCAGGCACCGCAACATCCGCCGCAGCAACAACAGCAGCAGCAGCAGCAGCAGCAGCAGCAGCAACAGCAGCAACAACAACAACAACAACAACCACTACTCACTTGTTGAGGTGCGCGTGCAGCGGCGTGCTCATGAGCGCCCACTCCTCAGGGCCCAGGCACCGCAGCATCCGCCGCAGCAACAACAGCAACAGCAGCAGCAGCAGCAGCAGCAGCAGCAACAACAGCAACAGCAACAACCACTACTCACTTGTTGAGGTGCGCGTGCAGCGGCGTGCGCATGAGCACCCACCCCTCAGGGCCCAGGCACCGCAACATCCGCCGCAGCAACAACAGCAACAGCAACAGCAGCAGCAGCATCAACAACAGCAACAAACGACAACAGCAGCAGCAGCGGCAGCGGCAGCAACAGCAGCAACAACAACAACAGCAACAACCACTACTCACTTGTTGAGGTGCGCGTGCAGCGACGTGCGCATGAACGCCCACTCCTCCCCCCCCCTCTGCCGCAACAACCAACAACAACCACTAACCGCAACAACAACAACCGCAACACCCACGACTAACTTGTTAAGGTGCGCGTGCAGCGGCGTGCGCATGAGCGCCCACTCCTCGGGCCCAGGCACCGGGAAGGACAGCTGGCATCGATGCTCCTTTGCCTCGCGGATGAAGAGCTGGCGAGTGAGGCCGCCAGGGGGAGGGACGACGTACTGCAAGTTTTGGGGGGGGGAGAGTGTGTGTGTGTGTGTGTTGGAGGTGGCAGCGGTGCTGCTTTGCCTTGGATGAAGAGCTGGCGAGTGAGGCCGCCAGGAGGGGGGATGACGTACGGTACGTATTGGGGGGGGGGGGAAGTGTGTGTGTGTGTGTGTGTGTGTGTGTGTTTGAGGGTGTCAGCGGTGCTCCTTTGCCTCGCGGATGAAGAGCTGGCGAGTGAGGCCGCCACGGGGGGTGGGGGGTGGGGGGTGGGGGCGTACTGTATCCACACTCGAGATGGATGTGCGTGATTTGGTCTGCATTTTGAAGCCAGCAGGGGGGAACAACAAAACGCGCACCTGCTGCAGCAACGCGAGCAGCATATCATCATGTCCGACAGCGAGCGCTCGTCAGCCGCGAGACTCCCCCCCCCTCCCCCATACATACACATGCACATCCAGCCCCCAACACAACCTCCACACTCGATGGACCGATGCTCGTGATTTGGCTTTGCATTTCGACGCCAGGAGCAACAACACAACGCGCACCTGCTGCAGCACCGCGAGAAGCCGCACAGGCTCCGCTCGGGCGCCCCGAGGCTCACCCCCCTACACACATGCACACACATCCACTCCCTGGCTCCCTCTACACACTGGTGGCATTGGCGTTGCATGATTTCGAAGCCAGGGGCGCAAGGCTGCCCAGTGAAAGCGCCCACGACAAAACGCACACATGTTGCAGCACCGCAAGAAGCATCATCACGTCCGACAGCGAGCGCTCGTCAGCCGCGAGCCTCCCCTCACCCCACACACCCACACACGCACACACATCTCCCCCCCCCCCCAAGAACGCCCTCCACACTCGATATGGATGTGCGTGATTCGCATTTCGAAGCCAGGAGCAACAACAAAACACGCACCTGCTGCAGCACCGCGAGAAGCATGATCAGGTCCGACAGCGAGCGCTCGGGCGCCCCGAGGCACGCGCGCCACGCGGGGCCCCGCCCGCTGCCCTCCCACCCGGGGGCCATCTTCCCGGCGGACGCCATCGTCGCCTCGACGCGGGAGAGCGCGTGCGCGACCTTAGGGGCGGTCACGGAGGCGCCGCCGCGGAGGGAGTCCATAATGCTCGCGACGGCGGCCTGTGTTGGTGAGTGAGAGGACACGTGGGTGTGTGAAGGGGGGGGCACAGGGGGGGCACAGGGGTGGGGGATCCTGGGGGCGGACACGGAGGCGCCGCCGCGAGGGAGTCCATGATGCTCGCGACGGCGGCCTAAGAAGGGGGGGGGATCTTGGGGGCGGAGGGGGGGGCGGGCACGGGCGCGCCGCTGCGGCGGGAGCCCATGGTGCTCGCAACGGCGGCCTAAGAGGGAGGGGGGATCTTGGGGGCGGAGGGGGGGGGGCGGCACGGGCGCGCCGCTGCGGAGGGAGCCCATGATGCTCGCGACGGCGGCCGGTGTTGGCGAGTGAGAGTTTTGTCAAGTGCTGTGGGGCTCGATTAACGGAGGCGCGTTCTCGTCGCCGAGCCCTGGACCCTGCAATGCGGCGCTGCTGGTGACTAGGATCTCCGTGCCGCTGACGAGCAGGATAAAATACGACTGGCCTGGCTCCTGCTAGACTGTCCCTCGGTGGAAACTACAGGAGCGGCTTGCCCGGCGCTGGCATGGCTTGGCGAGTAGCCGCGGCGCCGCCGCGACCCGTGCTGGGAGACGGCCCTTATCCTCCTCCCATGCAGGACGCCATGCAGCACCGATCTCGACGAGTTGATCGACGAGCGGAGGAGCTGGCGCCCGTCAATGCATGCTGGACATCGGTCAAGATGGCTGCTCGTGGGGGCGAGCTACCATCAGGGCTTCAGCGGTGGTGACCGCCGAGGCAACAACAGAGTTTATCCGCTTCACCATCGCAGCGTTTGTCACCGCGCTCACCCTCGGGGGCACTCGTCTGCCGGTGACTGGCGTCGGCATTGGTCTTCAGGCAGCCTGCCATGACGACTCTGTTTGCCCAGGCCCCCCTGGAGGGTGGGACCTGGCCATGCATGACGCATGGGGCGCAGGCAGAGCCCCATGCATGGAGTTGGACAACCATGCACCATGCCAGGCGGGGACTTTTCTGCTTCAGCGCCGCCAGTCGGCACAGCCGGCGTGGTTGGCCTCAAAGGCCAGGAGGAGGACAGTCCTTTCCTATACGCTCCTTGCCAGACATGTCCCTCAGGGACTTGTTTGGGTCTAAACTAGCCGGCGGGAGCGGTAGTCTAGACGGCAGGTAACCGGCTGGTGGCTATCGTCCTTCACAGGGCGGTGGCACTAGGACTAGTGTTGTCTTAGCTGGAATGCCATGTAACTGTAACTGTGGGGCGCAGGGGGGGGGGATCTTGGGGGCGGGCACGGACGCGCCGCCGTGGAGGGAATCAATGAGGTTGGCGACGGCGGCCCCAAAGGAGGGGAGGGGGGAATAGGGCGGAAGAGGGGGGGAGGGGCGACATTGGGGGCGGGCACGGAAGCGCCACCACAAAGGTATTATATGATGGCCGCGATTGCAGCCTGTGCTGCAACGGTGTGTGTGGTGGGGGCGAGTGCTGGGGGTAGAGGGCGGAGCGCGCCCGCGGGCGTCCCTGGCGGGAAACCGATACGCAAACAACGTGCGGAAACGCCCCACAACTCCCCACCTTGGTCACACCTGGCAGCCCGTGGCGAGCGCGTCCCCCCAAAAGTTGGACTCGCACAGCACGACCTCGACCGCCCATTCCCTCCCACCCCCTCCCCTCCCTTCCTCCCCTCCTCCCTCCCTCCTCCCTCCCTCCCTCCCCCTCCCCTCCCCTCCTCCCCGTCTCATCCCTCCCTCCCCTCCCCACCTTGGTCCTCTCTGGCGGCCCGGTCACGAGCACGTCCGCCCAGAAGTCGGACTCGCACAGAACAACCCCGATCGCCCACCCCTCACCACCCCCCTCCCCCCTCCCCTCCCTCCCTCCCTCCCCCTTCCCCCCTCCTCCCCTCCCTCCCCCTGTCTCATCCTCCCTCCCACCTTGGTCCCCTCTGGCGGCCCCGTCACGAGCGCGTCGCCCAGAAGTCGGACTCGCACAGAACAACCCCGACCGCCCCCCCCCCCCCCTCCCCCTCCCCTCCCCTCCTCCCTCCCCTCCCCTCCGTTTCATCCATCCCTCCCCTCCCCACCTTGGTCCCCTCTGGCGGCCCCGTCACGAGCGCGTCCGCCCAGAAGTCGGACTCGCACAGAACGACCTCGACCGCCGCGGTCAGCCGCTGCACACGGGGGGGTGGGGGGTGGGAGAAAGTCGGCGTGGAGGCGGGCAGAACGCAGTCACAGTCAGTCAGTAAGTCTGCAGCAGCAGCGCAGGCAGGCAGGTAGCCAGGCAGCAGCGGCAGTTGAGGGTTGCGAGAGTCGGCGTGCAGGCAGGCAGCGCAGGCAGGCAGTCGCAGTAGCAGCAGCACAGGCAGGCAGCAGCAGCAGCTGCAGCAGCACAGACAGGCAGTCGCCGCCGCTGCACACGGGGTCCGGTTGGCGCTTGAGAGAGTCGGCAGGCAGGCAGGCAGCACGCAGCCAGGCAGGCAGCAGCAGCACAGGCAGGCAGCGCAGGCAGGCAGGCAGCAGCGGCACTGGCAGGCTGGTAGGCAGCAGCGGCAGCCGCTGCACACACAGGGGTTCAGTTGGGGCTTGAGAGAGTCGGCGTGCAGGCAGGCAGCACGCAGTCACTGTAGAAACTGTAAAAAAAAATAACGACCACACACACAGACGATTTTTGGCATGTGTGCAGTCTCGTGATGCAGAACCAGACCCGCACAGCGGCTTTGGAGCGATTGGGGCCAATCTTGTGACGCTGAAGTGTGAAATCGCCAATATTCACACTTTCCACACATAAACGCGTCGTGCTCCGCTCCGCTCTGGCGTGACGCAGAGGTCCCACCAAACGACCCTCCCGCACGCGCGCACGTCAAGCATCCGCATCATGACATCCTGCACCACTGACAAACAACACACACACACACACACACACACTACGTGGGGTGGCACACACGCACACACACACACACACACACACACCTGCACGAGCGTGAGCGCGCCTGTCACGCCGAGCGTGAGGCGGTTGGCCTCCCCGCGCAGCAGCGGCGCGACCATGTGGTCGTAGCCATTGGGGCGGCGCTCCTGGGAGTGGGTATGGGGGAGAGGGGGGAAGCGTGCGTTGAGGAGGGGGGGGGTAGAGTGCGTCGGTGAGCCGATGGGGGGACCATGCAGCCTACACAAACTAAAGTTAACCCGCACACAAAGCAACAGCCACCCAACCGCTGCACTTGCCTGCAGCTTCTCAGCGCTCAGTCCGACATCGAAGCCGCTCCCGCCGGGGAGGGAGGGCCCGGGCGGGCACATCGTAAGCGCGTCAACGAGCGAGCGCTCGCGCGCGATGTCGCCCTTGGCCAGCCATGCGCGCAGGGCTGCGGGGGTGGCCACGCTGATGTGAGCTGTTGCATCCAAAGGACAAGTAGAAGCAGGCGCGAGGCTCACCAAATGGGCGCTGCTGCACACACACACACACACACGCACACACTCACGCGCACGACACACGCATGCGCGTACATGTGCGTGTGCACACGCACGCGCACACACACACGCACGCAGACATACGCACACACACAGACACGCACACACACACACACACACACACACCTTCGATTTCGTCGCCCTCGTACCGCCCCCACCGCTGCCCATCGCCCCACTCGACGTACATGCACCACGAGCCAGCGGTCGCGCCGAGCGCCCAGTAGCGGCGGCGGCGCGCGTCCACGCCAAGGGGGCGGCGGCAGCCGACCTGGTGTGTGTGTGTGTGTGTATGTGTGTATGCGGGGGGGGGGGGGGGGCAGTAGCGGCGGCGGCGCGCGTCCACGCCAAGGAGGCGGCGGCAGCCAACCTGGTGTGTGTATGTGTGTGTGTGTTGTGTGTGTGTGTGTGTGTGTGTGTTGCGGGGGGGGGGGGCAGGAGCGGCGGCGGCGCGCGTTTACGCCAAGGAGGCGGCGGCAGCCAACCTGGTGTGTGTGTGTGTATGTGTGTGTGTGTGTGTGTGTGTGTGTGTGTGCGGGGGGGGCAGTAGCGGCGGCGGCGCGCGTCCACGCCAAGGAGGCGGCGGCAGCCAACCTGGTGTGTGTGTGTGTGTGCATGTGTGTGTGTGTGTGTGTGTGTGTGTGTGTGTGTGTGTGTGCGTGCGGGGGAGGGGGGGGGCAGTAGCGGCGGCGGCGCGCGTCCACGCCAAGGAGGCGGCGGCAGCCAACCTGGTGTGTGTGTGTGTGTGTGTGTGCGGGGGGGGAGGGGGGGCAGTAGCGGCGGCGGCGCGCGTCCACGCCAAGGAGGCGGCGGCAGCCAACCTGGTGTGTGTGTGTGTGTATGTGTGTGTGTGTGTGTGTGTGTGTGTGTGTGTGTGCGGGGGGGGCAGTAGCGGCGGCGGCGCGCGTCCACGCCAAGGAGGCGGCGGCAGCCAACCTGGTGTGTGTGTATTTGTGTGTGTGTGTGTGTGTATGTGCGGGGGGGGGGGCAGTAGCGGCGGCGGCGCGCGTCCACGCCAAGGATGCGGCGGCAGCCAACCTGGTGTGTGTGTGTATGTGTGTGTGTGTGTGTCCACCTGTCCACACGCAACACCTTGGATCGCTAGAGCCAGATGAGCCAGCAGCCAGAAACGGGCAGCTGCTCGGTAGCTGCCCCCCCCCCCCGGCCACCACCCCCCATACCCGTCCATACCCAACACCTTTGATCGCTGGAGCCAGATGAGCCAGCAGCAACCAGCCGTCAGCTGCTCGGTAGCTGCCTCCCCCACACACCCCACACCCGTCCACACACCCCACACACCCCACACCTTCGATTTCTCTAGCCAGATGAGCCACGGGTCGCGGTCGTCAAACGCGTCGTCGGGCTCCTCGACACCCTGGGACTGGGACTGGGTGCCGGGCTGCGTGTGGTCACACAATTGGCCACACATTTGAGCTCACATTTGGGGGTCATTTAAGTTTTGCGTGTGTGTCAGATGGGGGGGCTATTCCTCGGCATGCAGCGGCGGGTGGCGGCCAGACAGTGTTTCCCTTTTCACGAATTTTAATTAATTTCTCCACAGCCGGATTTTGCTTTGACCGTGTTGTCCGTTGACCTCCCGTTGGCCGTTTGTCCTCATACATAGGGGTCGGCAGTATAACACCCCGGCCAAGAATTATAACGTTATTATAACGTTATTTATAACATTTATAACGTTATAAATGCGTGTTATATAGTAAATGTTAGAACAGAGTTCCACACCTCTCCACACCACTGTCCGAACCCCTAATGACCCCAAGTTGTATGAATCTCTATGCCATTGTGTTATTCTTTTCAAGAGCTTTCCAGAGAGCCCAGTCTCGTCTGAATCCATGCAGGTTCGACTGAGATACAGCCCGTGGCGTGCCCCCGCGGCCCGGATTTGTAACATGTCGCCGGCGAATTATAACGTTATTATAACGTTATTATAGCATTATATTATATAACGTTATGTAATATGATGCCGACCCTACCTCATACATAGGTCATTTGAAAGCTTTTGACGTGTTCTGTCTGGCGGGCTTGTCTAACCAACAACCCACTGGATGGGTTGAGCTGTGTGCAAGGTCATAGTTCAGCCGGAATACAGCCAAATGGCTGTGATGAGCCGACAAGGAAATCACTGTGGCCAGTGCTCCTTGTGG
>VFSX01000034.1:630000-672500 GCA_016618255.1 Chlamydomonas sp. UWO 241 | reverse complement strand
TTCCTGCCACAGCGGCGCACGCGGGTCCTCGTGCACAGGCTGCGCAAACTCGGGAGGCTCCTTGATCTTCGGGGTGGAGCCGTCGCCAGCCTGTGTGTGTGTGTGTGTGTGTGTTGGGAGGCTGCACCAACTCGGGAGGCTCCTCGAACGTCTCGGGGCAGGAGCCGTCGCATGCTTGGGGGGGAAAGGGGGCGTGCCGGGGGCGTCAGTATGGGCGCAGGGAGCTTGGAGGCTTGGGTGGCTTTAGGGGGGCTTGCCCAGGCCCCCTCGCGACAAGCTTACTTTGATGAACCACTTGGTGCATGTCGCGCACGATGAGCGAATTCCTGCTTCCCTCCCTCACCCACACACACGCACACCCACACACACACACACAGAGAGAGAGAGAGAGAGAGGGAGGGCGAGAGCGAGGAAGGGCGAGTTGCATCAGAGAGTTGCATACACACACACACACACACACACACGCACACGCACGCACCTTGATGAACGCGTGGTGCAAGTCGCGCAGGATCAGCGACGACGCTGCGCCCGCGCGGTCGAGCAGCCGCGCCGCCCACACGTCTGCGGGCGCCACCGCTGGCTTGTTGCTGCTGTCGCTGCCCAAGACTGCGTGATTTGCGGGGTTGAGGGGGTGGAGTTAAGGGTTGCGGGTTTAGGGCTGAGCCTCCAGAGGAGGGTGGGTGGGGTGAGGGCGACTGCCCACACGTCGGCAGGCACCACCACCGCTGGCTTGTCGCTGTCGTCGCTGCTGCCAAAGACTGCCGGGTTCGTGGGGTTTAAGGATGTAGTTTAGGGTTGCGGGTTACGGGTTGAGCCTCGGGAGGGGGAGGGCCATAGTGAGCCTGCCCACGCCTTGTGTAACAGCCACCTGGGCTTATATCTAAGGATTCCTACAAGAGGTTGGGTGTGTTGGTGGATCCACAAAGCACACCGGACGAACCCACGCCGGCCGGCTCTCCCGCAGAGCGGCCCTCGTGCTTGGCGCTGATGCCGTCTCAAGGACTCCCACTGTACGAACCTGGGCGTCTAGCCAGGGCTTATCTCTAAGGATCCCTACAGGAGACTGTGTGTGTGAGTGGAACCACACAGCACACCGGACGTACCCACGCCGGCCGGCTCTCCCACGGAGCGGCCCTCGTGCTTGGTGCTGATGCTGTCTAAGGACTCCTACTAACGGAGCCTGGGCGTCTAGCCAGGGCTTGTATCTAAGGATTCCTACAGGAGGCTGGGTGTGTTGGTGCAAACCACACAGCACCGGTCGTACCCGCGCCGGCCGGCTCTCCCGCAGACGGGCCCTCGTGCTTGGCGCCGTCTCAACGACTCCTATAGGAGCCTGGGCTTATCTATCAAGGATTCCTACAAGAGGCCGGGTGTGCCAGCAGAACCACACAGCGCCGGACGTACCCGCGCCGGCCGGCTCTCCCGCGGCGCGACCCTCGTGCTTGGCGCCGATGCCGTCTCGAGGACTCGTATAGGAGCCTGGGCTTATCTATCAAGGATTCATACAGGAGGCTGGGTGTGTAAGTGGATCCACACAGCACACCGGACGTACCCGCGCCGGCCGGCTCTCCCGCAGAGCGGCCCTCGTGCTTGGCGCTGATGCCGTCTCAAGGACTCCCACTGTACGAACTTGGGCGTCTAGCTAGGGCTTGTATCTAAGGATTCCTACAGGAGACTGGGTGTGTGAGTGGAACCACACAGCACACCGGACGTACCCGCGCCGACTGGCTCTCCCGCGGAGCGGCCCTCGTGCTTGGCACTGATGCCATCTCAAGGACTCCCACTCTACGAGCCTGAGCATCTAGCTAGGGACTATCTCTAAGGATTCGTACAGGAGGCTGGGTGTGATGGTGCAAACCACACAGCACCGGTCGTACCCGCGCCGGCCGGCTCTCCCGCGGAGGGGCCCTCGTGCTTGACGCCGTCCTCCTGCTTCACGCCGTCCTCCCGCTTGATGGCGACGCCGCCCTCGGCCTGGGTTTAGGGTTTAGGGTTTAGGGGGGTGGGGGGGGGTAGGGGGGGGGGGCGTGTTCAAAATCCATGTTTTGAAGGGGGGGGGCACACCCCGGCTGCGCCCTCTTGCTTTTCATGCCGTCCTCCCGCTTGATGGTGACGCCGCCCTCGGCCTGGGTTTAGGGTTTAGGGTTTCTAAACGCTTAACCCAGGCCCTAAGGGCTTAGGGTTCACGGTTTAGGGGGGGAAGGGGCGTGCGTCAAAATTCATGTTTTGAAGAGGGGTGGGGGCACCCCTGCTGCGCCCTCCTGCTTCATGCCGTCCTCCCGCTTGATGGTAACGCCGCCCTCGGCCTGGGTTTAGGGTTTAGGGTTTGGGGGGGGGGGCGTACGTCAAAAATCATGTTTTGAAGGGGGGGGGGCACACCCCGGCTGCGCCCTCCCGCTTTTCATGCCGTCCTCTCGCTTGATGGCGACGCCGTCTTCGGCCTGGGGTGTGTGCGTGCGTGCGTCAAAATGCATGTTTTGAAGGGAGGGGTGGGGAGGAGGCACACCCCGGCTGCGCCCTGCATGATGTGCATGCCGTCCTCCCGCCTGATGACGACGCCGCCCTCCGCCTGGTGTGTGCGTGTGTGCGTGCGTGCGCGTGTGCGTGCGTGCGCGTGCGTGCGCGTGTGCGCGTTGCGGTCGGTGCGTGTGTTGAAGGAGGAGTTTGTTGGCGCCACACCCCCTGCATCCCCCATGCTTGCTGCCGTCCCCCCACTTGATAGCGACGCCGCCCTCGGCCTGGGTTTAGGATTTAGGGTTTAGGGTTCAGGGGGGGGTGCGTGTGTCAAAATCCATGCAAGGGGGGGGGCACACCCCAACTGCGCCCTCCTGCTTTTCATGCCGTCCTCATGCTTGATGGCGACGCCGCCCTCGGCCTGGTGTGCGTGTGTGCGCGTGCATGCGTTACGGGCAGTCCTCAAAGCACTGTGAGTGTGCCTCCACTAACCCCACTTACCCCCCCCCTCCTACACACAACACACACACGCACACACACACACACACATGCATACATACATACACAGCGCACCTTGACGCCGCCCCCGTCCTCGCGGCCCACCGTCGTTGTCGGCACGCCCTGCGCCTGCCTTCATTACCCCACCCCAAAACATCAACAACCGCAACCACGTTCCCGCCCTAAGCCCCTGAACACACCTTGACCCCGCCTTGACGCCCCCGTCCTCGCGGCCGACCGTCGATGTCGGCACGCCCTCAAAGCACTCTGCGTCGGCCTCAATTCCCCGCACTCAAACAATCTACAGCCACAACCATTCCCGCCCCCTCACGCTTGGCCCTAAAATACACCTTGACCCCATCCTCCGCCTTGACGCCCCCGTCGTCGCGGCCAACCGTCGATGTCGGCACGCCAGCAAAGCACTCTGTGTCTGCTTCCACTAACCCCACTTAACCCCCCCCCTACAACACACAACGCACACACACACACGCACGCACACACACACACACACACGCACACACACACACCTTGACTACATCTTCCGCCTTGACGCCCCCGTCCTCGCGGCCCACGGTTGATGTCGGCACGCCCTCAAAGCACTCTGCGTCGGCCGGATACGCGCACAGCGCGGCTTCGAGCGCGCGGAAGCTGATTGGGGGGAGCTGGAAGAGGTAGGAGAAGGTCATCGCGAGCTCCCACACCTGTGTGTGTGTGTATGTGTGTGTGTGTGTGTATCGCAGCTCATCGGGGGGGGGGGGGGGAATACACACTCGCACACACGCACACACACGCACCATCAGCGCCTGCGGCAGCAGCTCCTCCGGCAGTAGCCAGTCGGCCATGGCCCTCCCTCCCATACACACACGCACACACACACACACGCACCATCAGCGCCTGCGGCAGCAGCTCCTCTGGCAGCAGCCAGTCTGTGCGCGGCACGGGCGGTTCCCCGCGCGCCGCGTCCGCCGCCGTCTCGCGCCGCCGCGCGTCGCGCGCTGCCGCCGCCGCGACCGCGCGCGCGCCCGCGTAGGCGTCCGCGTCCCTGCTGCCGCGCCGAGCCCTTCGTCGTGGTGGTGGTGGTGGTGGTGGTGATGATGGATTGCACAGTCGTGCGTGACGCGCGCCGCCGCCGCCGCTGCCGCGCGCGCGCCCGCGTGTAGGCGCCCGCGTCCCTGCTGCCGCACCGCACACTGCGTTGTGGTGGTGATGGTGGTGGTGATGGTGGATTGCACAGTCGTGCGTGACGCGCAGCCGGCTGGTGGCTACCGCCTCTGACAGGTGATTGTAATATAGGGCCAGGAATGGCCTTTGGGGCAGTGGTTTTGTTTTCAGGACTTTTAATTGATTCTCTGGAGCCATTTAACTGAAATTCCGGCTCCATGGCTCCCAAATCCGGCACATTTTACTGCGACCACGCGGCGCACACAACAGGCAGCGTGTTCGACAATGCTCGGCGTTAAGCGTACACGAGCACCACCAAAACGGGTAGCACGCTCCTACCAATGGTGATGGGCGGGTGGGGGGGGCAACCAAGAGTAGAGAGGGAGAGGGCAACACCAACGCGCCACGTACCGCTTTGCCAGGCCCCCCTTGCCTTCGCCGCCGCCGCCCCCCTCAGAATCGGAGCCGGGAGCTGAGCCAACCCCCGCGGTGCGGCGCGACTCGGTAATTGCGGTGGCCTCGTCCTGCGGGGGTGGGGGTGGGTGGGTGAGGGGGGTACGTGCGCGTGTGTGTGTGCGTGTGCGTGCGTGCGCGTGTGGGGGTGCGTGTGTGGTTGTGGGTATGGGTGTGTGTGCGTGGGGGGGGGAACTGTGTGTGTGCGTGTGTGTGTGCGTGTGCGTGAGTGGGTGTGGGTGTGTATGTGGGCGCGTGTGCGTGTGCGTGTGTGTGTGTGCACGCGCACGTGTGTGCGTGCGTGCGCGTGTGTGTGCGTGCGTGGGGGGGGCAGCGGTGCAGCGCGACTCGGATATTACGGCGGCCTCGTCCTGCCAGCATGCATGGATGCAGACGAGCGGTCGATTTTTCGGCCAGTCGGACGCCTACATCGGCGCCCCGCGTGTGCGTATGTCAGCGCACCCCGCGCGTGCGTGTGTGTGTTCGTGTGTGTGTGCGTGTGTGTGTGTGAATGTGCGTGTGTGTGGGTGGGTGTGTGGGTGGTCTGTGCGCGAGAGCTCCGGGGATAGGAGATGGAGGGGCGAGCAAGGGCCCGCATGCACATGCACGCACAAACGCGCGGGCACACACACACACACACGCGCGCACACATGTACGGTCTAACCTTGGCTTTGCGCTCGATCGCCGTGCGCGTACGCAGCACACACACACACACACACATGCATACATGCATGAATGCACACACGCAGAAAGAAAGAGAGAGAGAGAGACCTTGGCCTCGCGCTCTGTCACGCCGCGCGTGCGCCGCATGCCCGACATCGGCAGTACACACACATACATACACACACACACACACACGCACCTTGGCCTCACGCTCGAACGCGCCGCGCGTGCGCTGCATGCCCGACACCGGCAGCACGCACGCACACACACACACACACACACACGCACACACACAAACACACATACAGTAAGAGAGAGAGAGAGAGAGACAGAGAGACACACACACGCACACACACACACAGAGCGAGAGATAGAGAGACACACCCACATACACACACACACACCTTGGCCTCACGCTCGATCGCGCCGCGCGTGCGTCGCATGCCCGGCAAGGGCAGCACACACACACACACACACACTCACACTCACACACACTCACACACGCACACACACACACACACACACACGCATGCATGCATGCATGTATGCACACACGCAGAAAGAAAGAGAGAAAGAGAGAGAGGGAGAGGCAGAGGGAGAGAAAACACACCTTGGCCTCACGCTCGATCGCGCCGCGCGTGCGCCGAATGCCCGGCAAGGGCAGCTCCGGTGCGGCCGCGAGCGACCGGCTCTTCATCTTGGCCTGTGATGGTGGTGGTGGCGTTGATTTCAAACTTGAATTCGAGTGTGATTTGAGTCTTCGAGTCGGAATTTGAATGGTGGCCGCGTGTGTGTGTGTGTGTGTGCGTGGGGTACTGGCAGATGCTGCTGCTGCAACACCCTCTGAGCCCGAAACCCTAAAAGGCCACTGCTACTGCTCAACCCCCAAAACAAGAAATCGCACTTTGAACGCCACCTCCTCCTTGCTCAGGTCCTGCGTCCTGGCGGCCGCGTCGAGCTGCCCCATCTCCCCCAGCCGCTGCATGAGCGGGCCGTCGGCGGCGGTCGCGAGCTCGCCGGCGACGCGCCCGACCGCCTCAAGCTGCGTGGTGTGTGTGTGTGCGTGTGTGTGTGTGTGTATGCAAGCCGCTGTGTGTGGCAGCGGTCGCGAGCTCGCCGGCGACGCGTCCGACCGCCTCAAGCTGCATATGGGTGGGTGGCAGGGGTTTCCTTCCCGATCAGGAAACGGAAGAAGCGTGCCCGGAGGAAGCGACCCCGATGGTTTGGGGGAGGGTGCGTTGGGGAAGTACGACATGCGGAGGCGATTTTCTGGGGGAAAGTGTATAATCGTCGAATTTCGCACTTTTTGAAGCAGTTCTTTGGGCTGCAGCCCGAAATCCCTACGAAACCGGAAAACCCTCTTCGGGAACACGAGAGGATGACTGACTCCAAGAAAAACCCCAGTGGGTGGGTGGGTGTATGGGGGAGGGGGGCGTGTATGTGTGTGTGTGCTTGTGTGCGTGCGTGCATGTGTGTGTGTGTGTGTGTGTGTGTGTGTGTGTGTCGGACCTGCCGGAACACAAACGCCGACTCGGCAGCCACGTCGCCCGCCGCGTAAACCGCGCCGCTCGGCCCGCCCGCGCACCTATCCACACACACACACACGCACACACCCACACCCACACACACGCACGCACCCCGTCACACGCACGCACACACACGCACATGCCGTAACACAAACGCCGACTCGTCAGCCACGTCGCCCGCCGCGTACACCGTGCCGCTTGGCCCGCCCGTGCGCACCCCCCCACACACACACACACGCGCACACACACACCCTTACACCCTGACACACACACGCGCAACTGCCGGAACACAAACGCCGACGTTGCCCGCCGCGTACACCGTGTCACTCGGCCCGCCCGCGCGCACACCCCCCCAAACACACACACATGCACACTCGCACGCACCCCGTCACACACACGCACACACGCACCTGCCGGAACACAAACGTCGACTCGGCAGCCACGTCGCCCGCCGCGTACACCGCGCCGCTCGGCGCACCCGTGCGCGCACACACACACACACACACACACGCACCTGCCGAAACACAAACGCCGACTCGGCAGCCACGTCGCCCGCCGCGTACACCGCGCCGCTCGGCCCATCCGCACACACACACACACACACACACGCACCCCGTCACACACACACACACGCACCCCGTCACACACACACACACGCACCTGCCGAAACACAAACACCGACTCGGCCGCGACGTCGCCCGCCGCGTACACCGCGCCGCTCGGCCCGCCCGCGCACGCCCTGCCCCTGGCCCCCTCCGCCTCCCGTCCGCCCTCGTTGATGCCGCCCTGCTGCTGCTGCTGCTGCAGCTGCTGCCACTCGTACATCGCCGCGAGTGCGTCGCCGCCGCCGCCGCCGGTGTCGGGGTCGGCCTCCAGCGCCGCGGCCGCGCGCGCGCAGAGGTTGAGGCGGCGCTGCGAGACGGCCGAGAGGGCCGCGTACTCGGGCGCGGGGGTGAGCAGCTTGTACCTGTGTGGGCGTGCGTGTGGAGGGATCGATTTTACAGTCGACCTTTGATGGCGCATTAGACCCTGTGTGTGTGTGTGTGTGTGCGTGTGTCTGAGTGTGTGTGTGTGAGCGCAGGTGTTGGGCGGCGCTGGGAAGTGGACGTGCTGGCGATGCATTCGGGCGCAGGGGTGAGCAGGCGGTGGGGGGGGGGGGGCTTGGCGAGCAGATCCCACTGCACGCACACACTTAATTACTACGCTGCCTACTACGCGGCTACTACGCCAAGATATGCGCCCAGCAGACTGTAAAATCGCATGCCTAAACCCTACACCTAAACGCTGAACCCTAAACCGTCAACCCTAAACCAGCACACAACGCACCATCCCGCGGCCGTGCACGCCCACACGTGCGGCGTCTTGCCGCATTTGAGTCTAACAATGCATACTAAGAAAAGACAGGGGGGGCTTAGTGAGTGGACCCACTGGACGCGCATGCGACGCACCGCCCCGCGGCCGCGCCCTTGCCATCTTGCATGTGTAGGAGGCGGAGGGGGGGGGGGGGCTTGGCAAGCAGATCCCACTGCACGCATACACTTAATTACTACACTGCCT
Organism: Chlamydomonas sp. UWO 241; assembly: GCA_016618255.1. Taxonomy (NCBI): domain Eukaryota; kingdom Viridiplantae; phylum Chlorophyta; class Chlorophyceae; order Chlamydomonadales; family Chlamydomonadaceae; genus Chlamydomonas; species Chlamydomonas priscui. Next base: position 664,188 of record VFSX01000034.1, on the reverse strand, counting down.
ACTACGCGGCTACTGCGCCAAGATATGCGTCCAGCGAACTGTAAAATCGCACGCCTAAACCCTTAACCCTAAACCGATCACCCTAAACGCTGAACCCTAACCCTAAACGCTGAACCTTAAACCCTAAACCCTAAACCAGCACGTGTCGCACCATCCCGCGGCCGTGCACGCCCACACGCACGGCGTCTTGCCGTACTGCACGACCCAGTCCGTGAGGGGGCCCGCCTCAAAGGGGATGTCGCTGAACTGGGGGCTGGGCTTGCCTGTCGAGGCAGCAGCAGGGGGGGGGAAGGGGCGTGTGTGTTTGGACAGGTGGTGCACCCTTGTCCGAGCGGCCATCAGAGGGGGCCCGCCTCACAGGGGATGTCGCTGAACTGGGGGCTGGGCTTGCCTGTCGAGGTAACAGCAGAGGGGGGGGGGCAGCAGCATGTGAGGGCATTCGTGCGTGCGTGTGTTTGTCGAGGCAGCAGCAGGGGGGGGGGGGGGGGGGGGCATCCTCATCAGAGGGGCAGCCTCAAAGGGGGATGTTGCTGAACTGGGGGCTGGGCTTGCCTGTCGAGGTAACAGCAGGGGGAGGGGGGGGAGCATGTGAGGGCGGGCGGGCGAGCGTGTGTGTGGGCGAGCGGTGCACGGCCCACCTCAAAGGGGATGTTGCTGAACTGGGGGCTGGGCTTGCCTGTCGAGGCACTAGCAGGGGGGGGGGGGGGCAGCAGCAGCATGTGAGGGCGTGCGTGCGTGCGGGTGTGTGGGCGAGCGGTGCACGTGGCAACCGACCGGTGACGCCACCGCTCTCTCATCAGAGTGGCCATCAGGGTGGCCATCAGGGTGGCCAATCGGAGTGGCCATCGGAGTGGCCATGAGGGTGGCCATCAGAGTGGCCATCAGAGTGACCATCAGAGTGGCCATCAGAGTGGCCATCAGAGTGGCCATCAGAGTGGCCATCGGAGCAAGCCGCCGCCGCCCGCCATCAGAGCGGCCATCAGAGCGGCCAACAGGACGCTCTTGTCACGTTCTTATATCGGTCTGACCCGATCTACAGAGAGGGGCGTGGGAACGCTCAGACTGAAGCCGCGTCGCCATTTTCATGACGATGCTGATGGCGTGCAGACGGTGGAGAGACAGGGTCCGGGTCGCCCTGGGGTGTCCCAGGTAGGAAACGTGCACCCCAGGAATGACCTCGTGATTATTTTGTTGGGAATACCCCCCACGTGTGCGTACTGGGTGCGTACGCTCTGACCGCGCTCCGAACGCGCTCTGGTCACGCTCTGATCAAGCTCTGGTCAGTCTGCCAAATGCATGGCTCCCACCCGCCCACCCCCCTCGAGACCCCAGCCACTCCCCCACACAACTCACCCACCCTTGGCGCTCTGCCCGCACCCAACCTGTTGAGGTGCACTGTTCACGCTCTGGTCAGCGCAGCATGTAGCGTTGTGCGCGTGTGTGTCCCCCTCCAGTAAGGCTGCCACCCGCCCGCCCCCCTCGCGATGCCACTCACTCCCCCATACAACTCACTCACCCTTGGCGCTCTGCCCGCATCCCTTCTGCTGGGGTGCACTGACCACGCTCTGGTCAACGCAGCATGTAGCATTGTGCGTGTGTGTGTCCCCCTGCTGCAAGGCTGCCACCCGCCCGCCCCCCTCGAGACCCCACCCACTCCCTCACACAACTCACCCACCCTTGGTGCTCTGCCCCCACCCAACCTGCTGAGGTGCACTGGTCACGCTCTGGCCAGCGCAGCAGGTAGCGTTGTGCGCGTGTGTGTGCCCCCCCCCCCCCCCTGCATGTGGAGCTCAGCCGCCCGCCCTCCTCGTGCCGCCCCACTCTCTCACACACACAAAACGCACTCACCCTTGGCCCCGCCCGCACTCATCCTGCTGGGGTGCACCAGCTCGCCGCGCAGCATCAGCTGCTCGCCCTTTGCGTCCTCGAGCGGCGCGGCCTGGGACGGCTCGGCCGCGCGCACGACCGCGTAGCCGTCCGCGAGGCGCATCGGCACGGCCGGGCGGCCTGGGGCAGGGGCACGGGGAGGGGGGCAGGGGCAGGGTGACGTCGGGGGTGCACCGCCTGATGGGCGTGGTGAGCGCACACACGCGCGCACACACACACACAGACACCGGCTGCATGCAGCGGACGGGGCAGGGGGAGGGGGCAGGGTTCGTCAGGGGTGCACGCTGTCCCATGGTGCTGAGCACACAACACGCACGCACTCACACACACACACACACACAGCTGGTTGCATGTGCATCAACACAGGGCGTTGCCGCGGTGGTGCATGGGCGGGAGGGTGTCACAGGTGCAAGCAGGGGGTAGTGGGTTGCGCATGTGCATGCTGCACACACTGCTGGCCTGCATGCGCATGGCCGCAGCTGGTAGTGATCGCTGCCGTGCAGACTGGATCATCAGGGACCTGCTGTGCATGGATTGACCCGGCTCTGTGGCGCTAGGTTGACAGGGGGTTCGATGCAGGGCTCGATTGCGGGTAGGGCGCCACCGATTATCGTGGCGTGCGTGTAGCAGGCGGGAGTTCAAAAAGGCGCGCCCTGGCGCCCACAGTGGGCCCGTGTTCCTCCCATGCCCCTGCCCCTCACCTGCGGCTGCGAGCGTGTAGCCTGGCGGCAGTGCCGCCTCGTCAACGCGTCCGGAGGCCATGATGGGTCCGCTACTTGCGTGTGTGTGTTGTCCCTGTGGGCTGCCCTGCTGAGCCTAGTACTTGGCCTCACTCAGCGTCCACTCCATGCCAGGACCGTGGGCGTCTTATAGGTCCAAAAGTATTTTGATTTGGATGATCCCCGCTATGCATCCAGGTCCCGACCCGCCGAGTCGTTTTATCGAGTCGTTTTCGGAAACTGCTGCCTTGCACCCCACTAGCGAAGCTGCTCCTGTTCCATGCCCTGCAATAACGCGCATACGCAGTGCCCGTGCTAGATCGAACGGATGCTGCAGCTGGTTGCGAACCGGGTCCTTGACACCCCACACCCCGTCCACACAAATCCTCCCAATCTGCGCCACTTCCATTCCATTCCTCCTCCAGATCACCGTCTGCAAGCCATCGGCATCGCGTGAAAATGGCGACGAGGCTTCAGTCTGGGCGCTGCGGCGTCCTCTCTCGTGGCGTTCCCACGCCCCTCTCTGTCCGGGGCCTGGGGCGCACCACGCCGCTCTCCGTTCGCAGCAGTACAACTGCGATGCGGTCTGGTGGGTTACGCGCGAGGGTTCGCGATGGCTGCATGGCGATACATGCATGCTGATTGAAGACCCCTCCCTCATGCACCCCCCATGCACACCCAGATGCTGGTGCCCCTCACGCACGCATGCACGCACGCACTCACGCACACACTTCTGGTACACTGCAGGCGCCGATGACCAGGTGGACGTGGCTGCTGCGCCCGCCGTGAACGGAGTGGACGCGCAGCCAGTGCCCAGTTATCCCCCAGCATACAACCCATACGCGTACGGGGCCCCGCCCACCGCGGATCAGCACGCGCAGTACCAGCAGCAGATGATGGCGCAGGTGGGGAGGGCGGGGAGAGGGAGAGACGGGTGGGGAGGGGCCGAAGCGTAACTGGCGGCCCCATGCAATCCTCGATCCCCACCCCCGCAGCAGGTCCCTCCCTCAACGAACGCGCCCCCCGCACCCACGCATGCATGCATGGATGGTCGTGGGCTTGCTTCGGCGTGCTGCCAACCATCCCATCATCTGGCCCTCACACGCGCATGCATGGGTGCCTCTGTGCCTCCCTACAGGGCGGCGACCCCCGCCAGCAGCAGTACCAGCAGTACGGCCCGCCGCCCCCCGGCTACTTCCCGTACGCGCCGCCGCCTGGCGCGGTGCAGCAGCAGGCGAGCGGCGGCATGCCGTGGTTTGTGTGGGTCGTCGTCGGCATGGGCGCAGCGTTCGCCGTGAGCAAGGTACGAGGCGCGCGGCTGGCGGGCGCATGCATGCATGCTGGGGGGAGGAAGGGGAGGGGATGCATGCATGGCGCGCGATAAGCACGCATGCACGCGTTCAGGGGGAGGGGACGCACGCACGACGCGGAGCGAGTAGCATCCACAGGCGCCGGCTGCTCGCTTAACACGCTCGCCACCCGCCTGCCACATCGCCCCGTCCTGTGCAGGTCCAGGAGTTTACGAAGAAGGGCCCGCAGGCGATGATGTCCGAGATGATGATGAAGCAGGCGATGGGCGCGATGTCCAAGGGCGGAGGCATGCCGGGCATGCCGCCCGGGATGGGAATGCCGCCTGGGTTTGGCGGGGCGCCCGGGGGGGGCGCGTCGCCCTTCGGCGCCGGCAGCCCCTTCGCCGCCGCAACAGCAGCAGGCGGCGCGGGCGGCGCAGCGGCCGCGCCGTGGGACGTGACGCCATCCAAGGTGTGTGCGTTAGTGCAAGCAAGCGCGTGTCCAGCCGCACATCGGCACCCCCGCCACCTCCCCTCCCCCTCACAACCCTGAACACTTCACTCTGCACCGTCCGATCCCAACAAGAGGCGAGCTCAAAGTTTGAGGCCAACAGGGCGACGGCCGCGGCCGCCAAGGCTGCCCCATCCCCCCCCATCCCGTCTAAACCCCAAACCCTGCATCGTCCGATCCCAACACAAGGCGAGCGCAAAGTTTGAGGCAGACAAGGCCGCGGCCGCCAAGGATCCCCCCCACACACACACACACACATCCCACTCCCTGGACCCTAAACGCCGAACCCTGAACCCTCTAAACCCTGCGCACTGCATCGTCCGATCCTAACAGGAGGCGGGCGCAAAGTTTGAGGCGAACAAGGCCGCGGCCGCCAAGGCTGCCACCCCCCCCCCTCCCCTCGCCTCTAAACCATAAACCCTGCGCGCTGCATCGTCCGATCCCAACAGGAGGCGAGCGCAAAGTTTGAGGCCAACAAGGCGGCGGCCGCCAAGGCCGCCGAGGCGCCCGTGCCCAAGAAGTCGATGTTTACAGACGTGGTCGAGCCGTCGTCGATCAAGGAGCCGGGCGCGGGCGGCGCGAGCAGCAGCGGGAACAACGGCGAGAAGAAGGTGGGGTGCGGCTGGGGCCGGGCAAATCTGTGATGGTGTGTTGATGTGTGCGCCCACCCAAGCACCCGCGCACCCCGCCCATGACCAACCCCCTCCCCCCCCGCCCCCCCCCATCCCCTACCCAGCAGGCCCCCCAGTCCGCGCTCTTCTCCAACGTCGCGCCCGACGCGGCGTCCGCGCCGCGCAGCGGCCCCCACGACCTCACACACCCACCCTCCCTCCTGCCCAGCAGGCCCCCCAGTCCGCGCTCTTCTCAGACGCCGCGCCTGACGCGGTGCCCGCCACTACCCAGCAGGCCCCCCAGTCCGCCTCACCCACCCACCCACCCTCCCTCCTGCCCAGCAGGCCCCCCAGTCCGCCTTCTTCTCCGACTTCGCGCCCGACGCGGCGCCCGCGCCGCTCAGCGGCCCCCACGACCTCACCCACCCACCCACCCACCCTCGCTCCTGCCCAGCAGGCCCCCAGTCCGCCTTCTTCTCCGGCGCGGCGCCCGCGCCGCGCGCGGCCCTCACGACCTCACCACCCACCCTCCCTCCTGCCCAGCAGGCCCCCCAGTCTGCCTTCTTCTCCGACGTCACGCCCGACGCGGCGTCCGCGCCGCGCAGCGGCAGCCCCTTCGGCGGCATGCCCCCCGGCATGCCTGGGATGCCCCCCGGGATGCCCGGCATGCCCCCCGGGATGCCGCCCGGGTTCCCTGGCAGCGGCGGCGCGCCCGGCGGCGGCGACCCCGTGGCGAGCGACAGCATGATGCAGATGATGGAGACGATGCTGCGTAACCCAGGTGCGCGCAGGGGAGGGGAGGGGGCGCAGGGGGAGGAAGGGGGCGCGCGCGCGCGTGGTGGCGGCGACCCCCTGGCGAGCGGCAGCGTGGTGCAGATGATGGAGACGATGCTGCGCAACCCAGGTGCGCGCAGGGGGGCAGGGGGGGGGGGGGGGGCGCGTGCGCGCGTCGTGGCGGCGACCCTGTGGCGAGCGATAGCGTGGTGCAGATGATGGGACGATGCTGCGCAACCCAGTGTGCGTGCGGGGCGGGGGGGGGGGCGCAGGGGGGGGAGGGGACCGCGTGCGCGCGTGTGGCGGCGACCCCCTGGCGAGCGGGTAGCGTGGTGCACATGTGGAGACAATGCTGCGCAACCCAGGTGCGCGCGGGGAGGGAGGGGGGGCGCGCGCGTTGTTGCGGCGACCCTGTGGCAAGCGATAGCGTGGTGCAGATTATGGTGACGATGATGCGCAACCCAGGTGTGCGCAGGGCAGGGGGGGGGGAGGGGGCACGCGCGCGCACGTGGTTGCGGTGACCCCGTGGCGAGCGATAGCGTGGTGCAGATGATGGAGACGATGCTGCGCAACCCAGGTGCGCGCAGGGGGGCGCAGGGGGGGGGAAAGGGGACCGCGTGCGCGCGTGGTGGCGGCGACCCCCTGGCGAGCGGAAGCGTGGTGCAGATGATGGAGACGATGCTGCGCAACCCAGGTGTGCGCGGGGCAGGGGGGGGGGTACGGGGAGGCAGGGGAGGCAGGGGGGGGGGAGGGGGCACGCGCGCGCACGTGGTTGCGGCGACCCCGTGGCGAGCGATAGCATGATGCAGATGATGGAGACGATGCTGCGTTACCCAGGTGCGCTCAGGGCGGGGGGGGAGGGGCAGGGGGGAAAGGGGCGCGCGCGCGCGCGTGGTGGCGGCGACCTTGTGGCGAGCGATAGCGTGGTGCAGATGACAAGGACGATGCTGCGTTACCCACAGGTGCGTGCGGGGCGGGGCAAGGGGGGGGGGGCAGGTGCGCGTGCACGTGCGAGCACACGCACAGACACACACAGACAGACAGACAGACGAACAGATGCAGCAGATCATGTACTTACGCATTTACACACACGCACGCACGCGCAGAGATGCAGAAGATGCTCTACCCCTACCTGCCCGAGCCGATGCGCAACCCGAGCTCGATTGAGTGGATGCTGTCGAACCCAGAGGTGTGCACGTTAGTCTCTGTTAAGACACCCCGCACCCCACAACCGTGCATTTCCGGGGTGAGATGTGCCGATTCGGGCCGGCGCTGCGGGGTGAGATTAGGAAAGTGTGAAGACGGCATTTTCACACTCTTTCGCCCCCAAAAATCCCCGTCAGGGTGAGATTGGGTAATGAGCCGTGAAGCCCGGGGTTTAGCCATCACGTTCCCGTGATCCTCAGCGGAACCACTGGTGCGTACGTCTGCACCAGTGGGCACCAGCGGCCGACACCGACATTGGCAATTGCGACCACAAGCAGAGCCCCTGCATGCTGCATGCTGCTGGAGAGCCTAGCCTCAGCACCAGTAGAGGGATGGCGAACGCATTTTTGCAGCGTTGCCGAAAGCGAGACCCTGTCAGGGCTCCCTGCTGCTTGCACCACCCAGAGCGGGAGAACCAGACTCCAGCAACCGCACCCAAGCCGGAGTGGCGATGGTGATCTGGCTCTGAATGCGGTCGGCAACCAGGCTGTGCTGCGTGGTGTCAGTGGCAGAACTTAAGTAACATCGGCTTTCCAGCAAAGACTACCTTCTAGTCCTAGTACCACCGCCTAGACCCAAGTCCAGTTCTGGCCCTTACAATCACTTGCGAGTGGGACGGTAGCCACCAGCCGGCTGCCTGCCAACGCGTAGTCCCAGAGCAAAAAGGAGAGATCGTATGCGACGCCTGACGATGATGATGATGAACAGCACAGTCGTGTGTGATGCATTTTACAGACGGCGTAGGTATTGCACGCGTACACACACACACACAGAGACACACACACACACACACACGCACGCAGGTCAAGCAGCAGATGGCGACGATGTTCGAGCAGCAGAACATGATGTCGCCCCAGATGATGGACATGATGAAGGGCATGGACTTCAACTCGGACAAGGTCAACGCGCAGTTCTCCGAGCTGGGACTGAAGCCCGAGGACGTGATTAGCAAGGTGGGTAGGGGTAATGCATGCACAGATGGCATGAATATTGGAAGAGAGGAAAAGCAGCCACAACGAACACCCGAGCTGGGGCAACGTGGGTGGCAAGGGGGGCCGTGTTCATCAGAGCAACATCAGAGCACCTCATCAGGACAGCATCAGAGCACCCCATCAGAGCACCGACAGAGCGCACCATCTGAGCACCGTCAGAGCACACTATCAGAGCGCAACATCAGAGGACTATCAGAGCACCATCAGAGCACACCATCACAGCGCAACATCAGAGCGCACCATCAGAGGACCACCAAAGCACACCATCAGAGCGCAGCATCAGAGCACACCATCAGAGCGCACCATCAGAGCACACCATCACAGCACCATGAGAGCACACCATCAGAGCACACCATCTGAGTGCACCATCAGAGCACCATCAGAGCACCATTAGAGCACCGTCAGAGCACACCATCAGAGCATTGGAGCACCGTCAGAGCACATAAGAGGACACTATCACAGAGGACACTATCAGAGCCCCAACAGAGCACACCATCCCAACACCATCAAAGCACCATCAGCATGTGTAGGAGGGGGGGGGGGCGGTGGAGGGGGCGGGGGGATTGGGTCCTCCAGACGCCTTTGTGCATGTGGATCGTCGCCGCGCATGTCTCTTTTTTCACTTGCACACACAGCACACCATCAAAGCACCATCAGCACGTGGGGGGAGGGGGGGGGGCTGTCCTCCAGGCGCCTGTGTGCATGTTGATCGTCGCCACGCACGTGCATTTCTTCTTTTTCACACGCACTCACTGCACCGCCACGACCGCTGACTGATGACGATCCCCACCACACACACACACGCACACACACACAAAAAAAAATGCCGAGCATAAGATTTGTGCTAACAAAAGTATGTCCAGAGCAGCGCCTCCATGCACACACATACACACACACACACACAGGTAATGTCGACGCCCGACCTCGCTGCCGGCTTCTCCGACCCCAAGGTCCACACACACACACACGCACACACACGCACACACACACATACACAGGTTATGTCGACGCCCGACCTCGCGGCCGGCTTCTCCAACCACAAGGTCCACACACACACACACGCACACAAACACGCACACACACACACACACACATACACACACAGGTCATGTCGACGCCCGACCTCGCGGCCGGCTTCTCCAACCCCAAGGTCCAAGCCGCGATCATCGACATCTCCCAGAACCCAATGAACATCATGAAGTACCAGAACGACCCCGAGATCATGAAGGTGCGTCGCGCTGCGTGGTGGCATGACATGCACACACCACGGCAAGCAGCACATCAGCTGCAGCATGGGCCATGAGATGCATAGGCCACCGCGTGCATACTCTTCCATAAGCACAAAAAATACCGAGTTCCTCGGGCACCGCGTGACGCGGCCTTGAGTATCCCATCATGAAGGTGCTTAGCGCTGTGGTGATTTGTTTAGTCTGAATGCGTAGTCGAGCAGCTTCCTGTAGCCCTACTGCCAGCCCTACTACTGTCTCCCTATCCTCCGCTGTGAGCCCACAGGAACCCACTCAGATTTTATTTTTTTTGCACGTTCGCGCCCGGAGGACCCCGGGGCGTGAGTTAAGGCCTGGACTACACGCCTAGGGGAGGCCCTCTAATAGGAGAAAAACACAAATCCGCACAGCGCGCCAGCCTACCAAACCAACTCACGCACATACCCGCACGCACACATGACACACTCTTCCCTCCCCCTCACCCACAGGTCCTGGAGAAGGTGACCGAGGTGTTCCAGCCGGCGGGGGGCATGCCCGGAGGCATGCCAGGGATGCCCAAGCAGTGAGGATACGGGGGGACACCGAAAGTGCTTTTGTTGGGTGCGCGTACGAGGGGGGCGGTGGGTGGCCGGGACTGGGCACCAGCAGGAAAAACAGGGGCCCAGCTCTCGCCCCTCACCACCACCGCCACACACAGATTGGCCTTCGTTAGTAGAGGGAGAGTTGGATCTGTTGGCCTGCAGTGTGCCTATGACGAGCCCAGTGTGTGAAAGATGACGTTCGCTCTCGCCCCCCCCCCCTCGCGCCCATTCCCCCCAGCCCAGCAGGCAGCATGGGGCAGTGGTTCCTGTGGCTAGCCCCTGTGACTGGCAGCCGCGTTGAAGGTCACAAGTCGCAGCAGCATCGTGTAATGGCATGAGGGAGTGGCGGAGGATGATGCCTGCGAGGGGGGGAGGGGGCAGGTCCGCAGGTCAAAAGCACCACACATCACGTGCACCGTGGGCATCTCTGCCACTGGGAGGCAGAGATAGAGACGGAAGCAGAGACTGGGGGTCTCAATTTACAGACGTCAGGACTAAGAGAGCCCTGGGGGAGCGAGTCGAGCTTGGGGCAGCCAGTCCAGCTATTTTTGTGATGGGGGAGGTCACAGCTGTGATTGACCCACAAGGGGATTCACCCAGTAACAGTAACACGGGGTTTCCAGCTAAGCAGGCTACTCTTCTACTAGAGACACCCGCCGATACTCCAGCACACTTGAGTACTAGAGTACCGCCGGCTCCCGGCTGATAGACTACCGCTCCCGCCGGCTAGACTACCCCAAACAGCGGTCTCTGAGAGACATGTCTGGCAAGGAGCATATAGGAGAGACCTTCCTCAGGGTCACAGTAGTGGCCTTGTGGCCAGTCAAGCCGGCAGAGCCGACTGGAATGCTAATAGCGGTCACACCCTACACACCGCACCTGTTGGAATTTGAACATCTAGTCCACACCTCGTGTGTGGGGCTGTCACACAACCCCACGACTACCCAGGAATCCTACGCGGCTGGAGAAAAGGAGTCCTTATTGGAGTTGTACAGGCCTGCAGGTTGCCCTAGCAGAACCGCCGCCGCGGGGCCTCATGCCCGATAAACGGCTCGCGGGGGGATCACTGGTCGTCAGCCGCGGCCGAGCCGTGTCCACAGTCGCCAGACAGTGGGAGAGGTGTACGGCTACTGGTGCAGTGGCCGTAAGACACGCGTGGCCACGGCGCCCCCAGAAAGCGTCTTCCCGGTCGCCTTCCCACCCACAGCCCAAAAGAGAAGCAGAAGGCCAGGCATCACAGCCACGTGCCGCGCCTGCGCTTCGCCGGCGGCCCGGGCTGCCGCGCGTCGGGCGCCGCCGCTGCCGCGGGCGCGCGCTTGGCGCTGCTGCTGCCAGAGCGCAGCGCGCGCTCACCACCGTCGCCCTGCGTGCCGACGAGCTCCGCGCCGCCTGCGGTGTTCAGACCAGGGGTTAAGGGGTTAGGGGTTCGGGTCAGGGGTTCGGGTCAGGGTCAGGGTTTCGAGGCGTTTGGGGCATCGTGGCCACGTGTGGGGGGACCTGCGCCTCCCCTGCCCGTACCGTCGCACCCACACCTGTTCTCGTCGCATGCCCCGCGCCGCCGCCGTCAGCCGCTGCCTCGCCCCCGCCTCCTAAAAATGCACCGCCGTCCGCCGCGCCCACGATCTCGACGCGCCGCTTCGCTTGCCCAATCTCAACGCCTGCCACCTGCGGGGTGTGTGCGTGTGTGTGCGCGCGTGTGTGCACGTGTGTGTGTGTGTGTGCAGGCGTCACCAGCAGCAGTGGTGGCGCTGCGTGTCGCATGCTGCGTGTGTGTGATTGTGCGTGTGTGTGTGTGTGCTTGTGTGTGTGTGTGTGGACGTTATCAGCGGCGGTGGTGGCGCTGCGTGTCGCATGTTGCGTGTGTGTGATTGTGCGTGTGTGTGCGGACGTTATTAGCGGCGGTGGGGGGGGATGGTTCTACCTTTGGGCTAGTGGTTAACGATGTTATCTGCAAACCTGGAAGTCCTAGGTTAGATTCCTGGGTCCCTCACCAGTTTCTGGTTTCCGGTTTACCAAAAATACCAATACCCGTTTCCTTGTTCCTTGGTCCCCGTGTTGCTGTAGCCTAGGCGTCGGCATAGTGTGTTGCTTTGATGTACATTATGTCAATGTCGGCATAGTGTGTTGCTTTGACATATACATTAAAAAAAAAAGTGGTGGCGCTGCGTGTTGCGTGCTGCATGTTTCGTGCTGCGTGTGTGTGTGTATGTTTGTGTGTGGTGTGCAGGCATGATAAGCGGCGGTGGCGGCGCCGCGTGTTGCGTGTTGCATGATGCGTGTGTGTGTGTGTGTGGTGTAAGCGGGCGTTATCAGCGGCGGTGGTGGAGCTGCGTGTCGCATGCTGCGTGCGTTTGTATGTAAGGGTTCTGCACACGCGCCGTGACTACCACACTCCAACAGTCACCGCCCCATGCAACCACACCCTATGCAACACCACCCCATGCAACACCACCCCATGCAACACCACCCGCGTGCACCCACACCCCATGCAACACCGGAGGCACACGCACACACGCAATGCACACACATGCACATATGCACACACACACACGCGCACACACACACACACACACAATGCGCACCTTTGTGGCAAAGCGCAGCGATGTGAGCGACTCGTAAGCGGACGCGGCCTCTGGCGCGACGTGCACCAGCATGCACGACTTTCCTCCCGCTGAAAGCGCCGGCTTGAGCAGGTAGGTGAGCTGTGTGTGGGGAGGGGGGAGTGTGTGCGTGCGTGTGTGTGTGCGTGTGCGTGTGTGCGTGTGTGTGAGTGTGTGTGTGTGTCAGTTTTTACAGTTTGTTGGTGTGTGCTATGTGTATTCATGTGCATGCACGACTTTCCTCCCGCTGGCAGCGCCGGCTTGAGCAGGTAGGTGAGTTGTGTGTGGGGAGGGGGGAGTGTGTGTGTGTGTGTGTGTGCGTGCACGAGCACGCACGACCTGCCGCCGGCAACAGCGCAGGCTTGATGAGGTGGGTGAGCTTTCTCTCTGTGTGTGTGTGTGTGCGCTGTCAGGACCCACGCGCACCGCACCATGGCATTTGTCCCACACGGTGCGCGTGTGAACCCCGACTATGTGTGCGTGCATGGTCATGCACGACTTCTGCCGGCAGCAGTGCAGGCTTGATGAGGTGGGTGAGCTGTGTGTGCGTGCGTGCGTGTGTGTGTGTGTGCATGCGTGCATGCGTGCATGAGCACGAACGAGTTCCGCCAGGAGCAGTGCAGGCTTGATGAGGTGGGTGAGCGGTGTGTTGCCAATGGGTGGATGGGTGTGCCAGTCGGTTAGGCATAGTAGAAGACACCGCTGATGAGTGGGGGGGATCGAAGCGGGGTTTGGGCGTGTGCGTGTGCGCGTGGCCTTCCCTCTTTCTCTCTCTCTCTCTTCCTGTGTCTGTCCATCCCCCTCCCTCCCTCACTCTCTCTCTTCCTATGCTTGTCCGTCTCCTCCCTCCCTCCCTCTCTCTGTCTCTCTCTCTCTCTCTCTGACACACCTTTGAGTTGCGGTACGGCTCGTGCCTCCTCCCTTCCTTGCAGCTCAGCGCGTCAAACACATCAGCTGTCTGTCTGTCTGTCTTTTTCTGTCCCACCTTTGAGTTGCGGTACGTCACGTGCATCTTCCCTTCCTTGCAGCTCAGTGCATCAAACACATCAGCTGTCTTTCTGTTTCTCTCCCTCCCTCTCTCGCTCGCTTCCTCCCTCTCCCACCTTTGAGTTTCGGTACGGTACGTGTTTGCGTCTTTTGATAAGATTTGGGCCAGCAAGAAGATGCAAGTGCAGTCTAAGATGCGGGTTTACAACACTTTCGTGCTGCCCCACTTTCTGCACGGCTGCGAAACATGGGCCCCTACTAAAACACGACTGACTCGATTGGAGGTTGCCCACTCTAACTGCCTTCGTCGCATTCTGGGTGTGCGCCTGGTCGACCGGCACAGATTAACTTATATTCGGCAGGCGTGCGACACTGAGCCAATTGCAAAGCGATCAATGCAGTGGCTAGGCCATGTGATGCGCATGCCGGCTTCTCGTCTTCCTCGTACGACTTTTGACTGCACAATGGATGTGGCTCGGCAGCAAGGCCGGCCTCCAGCCTCCTCCCGACACTATTTTCTTAAGCTACTGATTCAGCAGCTAGGCGAAACTAGTGGCACTCGTTCTGATTGGAAGACTTTTTCGGACACGGCGTTTGAGCGTGCTCAGGATAGGGTCGGGTGGAGAGCCGTGGTGTACGGTCCGGCTGCCCCTCAGGCGCCGGCCCCTCCACCACGGCGGTCAAGTAGATTGGCAAGCGCCACTTGACCCCCTATCCCCTAGAAGCAGTTAGGACCTATTTTGGAGGCGTCGCACAATAGCTCTCCTTTTTGCTCTGGGACTACACGTTGGCAGGCAGCCGGCTGGTGGCTACTGCCCCTCACAAGTAATTGTGAGGGCCAGAACTGGACTTGGGTCTAGGCGGTGGTACTAGGACTAGAGGTAGTCTTTGCTGGAAAGCCGATGTAACTGTAACTGTAATGGTACGTGCCTCTTCCCTTCCTTGCAGCTCACCGCGTCAAACACATTAACTGTCTTTTTTGCTTGTCTCTCGTCTCCCTCTCTCTCTCTCTCTCTCTTTCTCTTACCTTTGAGTTGTCTGTCTGTCTGTCTGTCTGTCTGTCTGTCTCTCTCCCCATCTCTCCCACCTCGGAGTTGCGGTACGGCACGTGCCTCTTCCCTTCCTTGCAGCTCAGTGCATAAAAAACATCAGCTGTCTGTTCGTCCGTCCGTCTGTCTGTCTCTCTCCCTCTCTCCCACTTTGAGTTGCGGTTCGGCACGTGCCTCTTCCCTTCCTTGTAGCTCAGCGCATAAAAAACATCAGCTGTCCTTCCGTCCGTCCGTCCGTCTGTCTGTCTCTCTCCCTCTCTCCCACCTTTGAGTTGCGGTACGGCACGTGCCTCTTCCCTTCCTTGCAGCTCAGCACGCCGCACACATCGACTGTCTTTCTGTGTGTCTCTCCCTCTTGTCTGTATCTCTCTCTATCTGTCTCGCTTTCTCTCTCCCTCTTTCTCTCTCCCTGTCTCTCACCTTTGAGTTGCGATACGGCACGTGCCTCTTCCCTTCCTTGCAGCTCAGCGCGTCAAACACGAGCGCGAGCGAGGAGAGCGACGCGTTGATCGCGCACGCCTCGGCCTTGCGCTGGCCCTCTGCAAGGGAGCGGTCCAGGCGCTCGCTGTGCGTGGTGTGTGTGTGCGTGTGTGTGTGTGTGCGTGTGTGTGAGTGTGTGTGTGCGTGTGTGTGGGGGGGGGAGTCAGGCGCGGTGCTTGTTGGAGGGTGGGCACAATTCTGCGTTGCGCTGGCCCTCTGCCAGGGAGCGGTCCAGGCGCTCACTGGGTGCGTGTGTGTGTGTGTGGGAAGGGTGTTCGTCTTGGGGGGGGGTGTCAGGCACGGCGGTTGGTCGGGTGTGCGCCTCGGCCTTGCGCTGGCCCTCGGCAAGGGAGCGGTCCAGGCGCTCACTGGGTGCGTGTGCGTGTGTGTACGTGGTGGTGGTGTGTGTGTGTGTGTGTGTGTGTGTGTGTTTGTCGGGGGGGGGGGGCCTGGCACGGCGGTTGGTCAGGTGCGTGCCTCGGCCTTGTGCTGGCCCCTCGGCAAGGGAGCAGTCCAGGCGCTCACTGTGAGAAGGGGGGGGCAGGTGTGTGTGTGTGGTGGGAGGGGGATTTTATTGAACACACACACAAACACATAAACACAACACACACACACACATAGGCCTATGCATAGGGGGTTGACACTCACACACGCATGCACACACAAATTCCAGATCGTTACAAAGAAAATGGCGATAGCGTTCCGGAGGTCTGCATAAGGGCGGCTGTCAATAGCGGGTGACCACTCGTCGCTCTGAGGACACACACACGCACTCACACACGCACACACACATACGCGCACCCCACCTTCCCGCGAGGTCGAAGATCGACAGTGAGCCACACACACGCACACACACACACACACGCAACCCACCTTCCCGCGAGGCCGACCATCGACAGCAAGCCACACACGTACACACACATGCACACACACACACGCGCCCCACCTTCCCGCGAGGTCGACCATTGACAGCGAGCCCGTGAGCGTCATCCCGGATGGACCGTGGCTCCCTGTGTGTGTGTGCATGTATGTGCATGCGTGTGCGATCACAAACATCGTGATGCCGTGTGCGCATGTGCGTGTCATGTGTGTGCGTGCGTGTCGTGTGCTTATGCGTGTGTGTGCGTGCTGTGCATCCATGTGTGTGTGTGTGCATGCGTGTGTGTCGTGCTTTCATGCGCGTTCGTGTGTGTGTGAGTGTGTACGCGTGTGCCATGCGTCCGTGCGTGTGTGTGTGTGTGTGTGTGTGTGCGCGCGTGACGCACCTGTGATCGCAAACATCGTGACGCAGTGTGAGCGCGAGCTCGTCGCGTTCATCGCGGTCGCGTTGGTCGACCGGTTGCCGTGTGCTGCCGCCTGTATGCATGTTTTTTTTTTGTGTGTGTGTGTGTGCGTTGGTCGACCGGTTGGCGTGAGCAGCCGCCTGTGTGCGTCTGTGTGCGTGTGAGTGTGTGTGCGTTTGCGAAGGTGTGTGTGCGTGTGCGTGTATGCACGCACGTTTGTGTGTGTGTGTGTGTTTTGTGTGTGTGCGGTCGTGTTAATCGACCGAATGGCGTGCACAGCCGCCTGTATGCGCGTGTTTGTATGTGAGAGAGTGTGTGTGTTCGTGCATGTGTGCAAGCACGTGTGTGCGTGTGTGTGTGTGTGCGGTCGCGTTGGTCGACCGGCTGCCATGTTCAGCCGTCTAGGTTCGTGCGTGTGTGCGTGTGAGTGTGTTTGTCTGTGTGTGTGCGTGCGCGTGAGCGAGTGTGGTCTGTTCTATGTGTGTGTGTGTGCGTGTGTGTGTGCAGTCGCGTATGTCGACCGGTCGGTGTGTGTGCGCACGTGTGTGTGCGAGTGCGTGTGTAAGAGAGCGTGGTCTGATATGTGCGCTTCTCTATCTGGAAGAACCCCCACCCATCATAGCGGTCTTGGGCAGAGAGCTTGTATTTTTGAGGCCCCTGTATTTTTGAGGCACCTTTTGAGGTACGTCTGCTGGTATAATCTTGGTGAGGGGGTGGGGGGGCAGACACACACACGCGCGCACCAACGTACCATCCTAGGCATCACATGAGCGCAAGCCGCATTCACCCGCCTGTATTACACAGACGCAGAGAACACGCCGACATAGGCCGCCGCCGTCGAACGCGTAACACAACGGGAGCGCCTTTAAAGTAAAAAGCCGCGACGACCTCGACGCAGCGCACGCCCGACACTGACGGCCAGGGGTTGCGTGGTTGTGTTCATAGATCGAACGCACCTATCTGACGTACGCACCTGTCGCACCATTTGTAAGCGCTATTGAGCTTTCTCCGTCTAACCAAATTCTGGTCTGGCAATCAACCAGACGTCCGACAAGCAACCAGACGTCTGACAAGCAACCAGACGTGACCAAACCCCCCGCACTCACGACCAGGGACATCGCGTGGGCCGCCGACGTGACCTCGACGCTGCGCACGCCCGACACGGACGCTCAGGGGTTGCATTATTGTGTTCATAGCTATGATGTCGCGCACTTTGTTCGTGCGATTTAATCTTCTCCTGACATTCATTCGTTCCCAACATGCATTTTCTCCCAACTCTTCTCTTCCAACATTTTGGTCTGACAAGCAAACATACTTGACACAAAAATCCCACACATCCCCCGCACCCACGATCAGGGACACCGCGTGCGCCGCAGACGTGACCTCGATGCTCCGCACGCCCGACACTGGCAGGGGTCAGAGGTTGCGTGATTGCAGTGTTTTCCTTTTCAGGATGTTAAATTAATTATCTCACAGCCGGATTTTGCTTTGACCGTTGAC
This sequence comes from Chlamydomonas sp. UWO 241, assembly GCA_016618255.1. Lineage (NCBI taxonomy): Eukaryota > Viridiplantae > Chlorophyta > Chlorophyceae > Chlamydomonadales > Chlamydomonadaceae > Chlamydomonas > Chlamydomonas priscui. The sequence goes on along the minus strand of VFSX01000034.1, from coordinate 646,493 downwards.
CTCCCGTTGACTGTTTGCCCTCATATGTAGGTCACTTGAAAGCTCTAGACGAGCTCTGTCTGGCGGGCTCGGCAGACATCGAATCCACTGAATGAGTTGAGCTATATTCAAGGTCAAAGTGCAGCCGGAATACAGCCAAATGGCTGTGGAGAGCCGAAAAGGAAATCACTGCATGATTGTGTCCATAGGTCTTTCGTAACTATCTGATGTCGCACCAGTTGTTAGAGCTATTTAACGTTCCCCCTCTACCGAAATTCTGGTCTAAAAAGCAAAACAGACTCGACCCAATCCCCCGCACCCACAATCAGGGACATCGCGTGCGCCGCAGACGTGACCCCGACGCTCCGCACGCCCGACACGGACGCGTGGCCGCCCGCGTCGTGGCGGATCGCGTTGATGTCGGACACCTGCGGGGCAGTGTGTGTGTGTGTGTGTGTGTGTGTTAGGGCAAGGGTTCAGGGTTTGGGGGTCTCCTCCTTAAAAGCGGAAGGGGGTTGAGTGAATGCGCGAGGGAGTGATTCAGTCAGGCAAGGAGGCCGGCGATGTGCACCACGTCGGACGTCGTGGCGGATCGCGTTGATATCGGACACCTGTATGGGCGGATTTGAGGAGTTAGGGTAAAGGGATTGGCCCTACCACAGCCCCCTTATAGTGTTACCCCGGGGTTACACTCTACACCCACAGTGTAATGGCTTTGTTACAAGGCTCTACAATTTGCACAAATGGTAGAGCCTTGTAACAAAGCCATTACACCGTGGGTGTAGAGTGTACAACCCCAAGGTAACACTGTAGGGGGCTGTGGTAGGGTGGGGCCAACGGTGTTGGGTTCAGGGGTTCCTGCAAAGAGAGTGAGCAGGACGGGCGATGTGGGGCCAACGGTGTGGGGTTCAGGGTTTACCGCAAAAAAGAGTGAGCCAGTCGGGCGATGTGGCCGCCCGCATCGTGGCGGGTCGCGTTTTCATGTCGGACACCCACATGGGCGGATTCGGTGTGTGTGTGTGTGTGGGGGGGGGGGATAGAGGGTTGAAAGTTTGGGTTTCCCGCAAAGAGAGTGAGCCAGAAGGCTGCGCAGCTGCTTCTTTAAAACCTCACCCTTTAACCCTTTCACCCTAAACCCTGAAACCATGAAGAGATCAACCTCTTTTGAGCCCGCGTCCAGGAGGTCGCGCAGCCGCTCGTTGTAGATCTCCAGCACCGACACCGACACGCTGTACGTCCACTCCTGCAGTAGGCAGTGTGTGTGTGTGCACGTGCGTGTGTGTGTAGATCTCAGGCATCGACACCGGCACGCTGTACGTCCACGCCTGCAGTACGCAGTGTGTGTGTGTGTGTATGTGCATGCGTGTGTGTAGATCTCCAGCACAGAGACATGCTGTACGTCCACTCCTGCCGCAGGGAGTGTGTAGTGTGTGCATGTGCATGTGCGCGTGTGTGCGTGCATGCGTGTGTGTGGAGATCTCCTGCACAGACAAAGACACTGTACGTCCACTCCTGCAGCAGGCAGTGTGTGTGCGTGTGTGTGTGCGTGTGTGTGTGTGTGCACGTGTGTGTGTGTGCGTGTGTGTGCGTGTAGATGTCCAGCACAGACACAGACACGCTGTACGTCCACTCCTGAAGCCGAGGGGTGGGGTGTGTGCGTGTGCACGCGTGCGCGCGTACGTGTGCACGTGTGTGTGCATGTGCACATATGTGTGTGTGAGTGGAGATCTCCAGCACATACGCCAACACGCTGCATATCTGTTGTGCGCTCACGTGTGCATGCGCGTGTGTGCGTGTGTGTGCATGCGCGTGTGTGCGTGTGTGTGTGCACGCGTGTGCGCGCCCATTGGCACCCCACCAGACCTGCAGCCGCAGGCGGTCAACCGAGTGGAGGATGCACTCTTGTGTGCACGCGCGTGTGCGTGCGTGCACACTCGCACGTGTGTGCATGCACGTGTGTGCAACGTGTGTGCACGCGCCCATTTACATTCCACTGAACCTGCAGCTGCAGGCGGTTGGCCGAGGGGAAGATGCGCTCTTGTGTGCACGCGCGTGTGTGTGCGTGCGCGCGCACACGTGTGTGCACGTGCATCCGTGCGTGTGCTCGCGCCCATTTGCATTCCACCGAACCTGCAGCCGCAGGCGGTCGACCGAGTGGAGGATGCGCTCGATCGCGCGCGGCACCAGACCCCGCCCGTCACCTGCGGTGTGGATGGAAGTTTGGACGGTGTGGACGGTGTGGACGAAGGTGTGGATGGTGTGGACGGTGTAGACGGTGTGGGGGGCGAGGTGTGGACGGGGGTGGTGTGGGTGGGAGTGGGCGGGTGCAGACACCAGGGCGCGTGTGGGTCGTCTTTCTTGGCGGTTCGTTCACACCGGGGGGGGGGGGGGGGGGGCTTCTGGGCCTTTAGGTTTTAGGTTTTAGGGCGCTTCCAGAAGTTTATGCTTTTTCGTGTACTGCGACGACGGTGACCACTCCAGGGCAGTGGTTCCACTAAGGATCTTGGGCAAAAGACAATGGCCCAGCCCGGGCCGCACAGCCCACTTCCTCAAAGCAGCACGCCCGCCGGAGACGTTTTTTTGTTGGGAAAATGTGTGAAAATGTCAATTCCACACTTTCGGATCGAAATTCGCTCAATTTTGGCCCGAGTTGGCCAATATCAACCAGGTGTTGCAGGGTTGCGGGGTTGCGGGGTGGCTAACGGAAACACTGCTGCTCTGGCCCCGCTCTCTGGGTCTAGAGGCGGTGGTACAAGGACTGATGATGATGATGATGGATATTACAGTCTGTGTGACACCATCATCACAGCATCGCATCATCTACCATGAGGACTAGAAGGCAGTCTTCGCCGGAAAGCCGGTGCTACTGTGACTGGACTGCAGCATCGGCTGTCCACCTGCGTCGCCCACCATGCTGCACGTCTTCCCACTGCCAGCCTGCCTGGACTGGCATCTGCCCGCCCTGCCCTGTCCCCCACAGCCGCCCTTCTCCCCACGCCTGCCACACCACACCCCGAGGTATACAGCGTCAGACGGACTCAGGGTTAAGGGTTTTAGGGTTTAGGGTCCAGGGGACCAGGACTGTACCATTGCCCGCGCATGCGCCGCCGCCATGCTGTACGTCTTTCCGCTGCCAGCCTGTCCAGACTGGCATTTCCCCGCCCCGCCCTCCCCCGTCCCCCACAGCCGCCCTTCTCCCCACGCGTGCCACACCACATCCCGAGGTATAAAACGTCAGACGGACTAGGGGTTCAGGGTTCAGGGTTTTAGGGCTTAGACAGGTTTTAGGGTTTAGGGCTAATGGGTTTGAGGGCTTAGGGTTTTAGGGTTTAGGGTTTTAGGGTTTGGGGTCCAGGGGACCAGGCCTGCACCATCTCACCTGCGCCGCCCGCCATGCTGTACGTCTTCCCACTGCCAGTCTGCCCGTAGCTGAAGATGCACACCGAGTAGCCGTCGAGGCTCGACTGCACGAGCTCAGACACCTCGGAGAACACCTGGCGATGGGGGATGGTGGATTGTGTTATTTTAAGTTCAAACATGTTGAAAGTGGAGCCGGCGGTTCTCTAGTACACTTAAGTGGGCTGGAGTATCGGCAGGTGACCTCGAGTAGTGTAGCCTGCTTAGCTGGAAGTCCCGTGTTACTTGTTACTTGTAAGTGAAAGAAAACAAAATGATGGCGAGGGGCTTGTGGAGCAGAGGGCTAAAAGTGTGAAAGCCTGCCCAGGCACCGAGTAGCCGTCAAGGCTCGACTGCACCACCTCGGACACCTCGGAAAGCACCTGACGGTCATAGCGATGGGTGGATAAATGTTTTTTATTCCTTGCACAAAAGAAAATAAAACACGACATTGTGGCAAGGGGCTTCGCGGCAGAGCGCAGAGTGAAGGGCTGAGGCACCGGGTAGCCGTCAAAGCTCAGGACTGTACCAGGTCAGACACCCAAGGTGCCCCCCAGGTTGCCCCCGACAGACACCCAGTGATCACGATGGGCAGTAGTTTAGGGTTCAGGGTTTCGTGGCGAGGGGAGGTGGAGGGCTTGTTGAAGGGCTGGGACTGCACCAGCTCGGACACCCCGAAAGACACCAGGCGGTCACAATGGGTGGTGGTTTGAGGTTAAGGGTTTAGCAGTGGCGAGGGGCTTAGCGAAGGGCGTGGCGACGGGCGCGGTTGCACACAGACACACACACACACACACACACGCACCGCACCCACACCCACACACGCAGCGCACACAACCACACACCATCACAGGTGTCCGACGGACTGTGAAATCGACGACCCACACCCACGCACGCAGCCTGCATCGCCCCCCGGCCCAGCACCGCGTTGAATGCGAAGCCGTGCGTCGCGCCGCTGGCGCTCACAGACGGCGTGCGCCCATGCACCCACATGCCTGTATCTACACATGCACACACGCACACGCACGCACACATGCAGCTCACCTGCGCCTGCGTCGCCCCCGGCCCCAGCACCGAGTTGAACGCGAAGCCGTGCGTCGCGCCGCTGACGTTCACAGAGAGCGTGCGCCCGTCGGGCGCCGGCGCCACTGCCAACGCCCCACCGGCGCCAGAGGCATAGGCAGAGGACGAGGCCGTGGGGCTGGCTGCCGGCCGCACGCGCGCGTACACGCGGATGGAGCCGCGGAGGTCAACGAGCGCGTTGTGGGCGGCGCGGCGGTCGCGCTGGATGCGCGCATGCAGTGCGGTGTGGCGAGTGTGTGAGGTGCTGCTCTGGGCATGTTTTGGGTTTTGGTGTGAAACATCTTATATGCCTCGGGGGGGTTGTGTGTGGGTGTGCGCCCGTTGTGGGCGGCGCGGCGATTGTGCTGGACGCACGCACACACGCAGTACGGTGTGCGTGTGTGTGTGTGTGTGTGTGTGTGTGTGTGTGGTGCTCGTGCTGGACACACGCAGTGCAGTGCGTGTGTGGGTGTGCGTGCGTTGCGAGGCGCGGTGATCGCGCCGGACACGCGCATGCAGTGCGGAGTGGTGCGTGTGTGAGGCGCTTCTCTGGGCATGTTTGGTGTGGGACATCTTATGCCTGGGGGGTGGGTGCGTGCGTTGCGATGCGCGGCGATCACGCTGGACACGCGCACGTGCGCAGTGCGGTGTGCGTGGGTGTGTGGCTGTGAGCGTGTGGGTGCACGTGCGTGTGTGTGTGCATGTGTGTGTGTGAGTGTGCATGGGTGTGCATGGGTGTGTGGGTGTGACGGGTGTGGGTGAAGGGTGTGGGTGTGACAGACGGCGTGCCTCGTAATCACGTCCCAAATCGATCCTTCCCTACCCCCACTCAAACACATATACACGCACACACACTCACCTGCCCGTTCGACAGCTCCTGCTTCAGCAGTGACAGCAGCACCTCTGGCAACACACACACACACACACACACACCTGCTTGCCTGCCCGCCCGACACACACACCGCACACACATGCCCGTCCAACAGCTCCTGCTGCAGCAGCGCCAGCAGCGCCTCTGGCGACACACACACGCACACACACACATCAAACAGCTCCTGCTGCAGCAGCGCCAGCAGCGCCTCTGGCGACACACACACGCACACACACACACATCAAACAGCTCCTGCTGCAGCAGCGCCAGCCGCGCCTCTGGCGACACACACACGCACACACACACACATCAAACAGCTCCTGCTGCAGCAGCGCCAGCAGCGCCTCTGGCGACACACACATGCACACACACACACACACACATCAAACAGCTCCTGCTGCAGCAGCGCCAGCAGCGCCTCTGGCGACACACACATGCACACACACACACACACATCAAACAGCTCCTGCTGCAGCAGCGCCAGCAGCGCCTCTGGCGACACACACACGCACACACACACACATCAAACAGCTCCTGCTGCAGCAGTGCCAGCAGCACCTCTGGCGACACACACACGCACACACACACACACATCAAACAGCTCCTGCTGCAGCAGCGCCAGCAGCGCCTCTGGCGACACACACACGCACACACACACACATCAAACAGCTCCTGCTGCAGCAGCGCCAGCAGCGCCTCTGGCGACACACACACACACACACACACATCAAACAGCTCCTGCTGCAGCAGCGCCAGCAGCGCCTCTGGCGACACACACACGCACACACACACACATCAAACAGCTCCTGCTGCAGCAGCGCCAGCAGCGCCTCTGGCGAGTGCCCGACCGACCGACTGACACACCCACACCCACACCTTCTCTTTCAGCCGACAAACGCACACACACACACACACACACGCACACGCACAGGCACACCTGCTCGTTCGCCAGCTTCTGCTGCAGCAGCGCCAGCAGCACCTTTGGCGACACACACACACACACACAGTGCGTGTCACACACACACACACCTGCTCGCCTGACCGACCGACCGACACGCACACATACACACACGCACACACACCCACACCTGCTCGTTTGCCAGCTCCTGCTGCAGCAGCGCCAGCCGCGCGTGCAGGTCGCCGCCCTGCGCCTGAGTCAGCAGCGCGTCCCCATCACCGCCGCCCGCTCCCGCGCTCCCGCGGCACACACCGTCGAGCCGCTCGCTCGCGGCCTGCAGCCGCTCGGCCAGCTCCTGCTTCTCAGTGCGCAGCTCCCGCACGTGCTGGCGCAGGGCGGAAGCTTCCGCCTCGAGCGCTTGAACCTGCGACACGTGTCCCACGGCGCGCACGGAGGGGGCACGGGCTGCGTCAAGGAGAGCCAGCGGCAGCACGGGGCGTGCGAGGGGCATGACAGGTGGCCCATGCATGGGCTGCGCAGCACAGGGTGTGTGTGGGGGGGGGTAAGGGGATTCGCAGCACAAATGGTTCAGGGTTTGAGGGATAGGGTTCAAGGTTTTGAGGATCAGGCGGTAGCCGGTGCAGGGGCTACGCTTTGTCAGTGCATGCATGCAACACCTTCTCGAACAGTGTGTAGTGCTCCAGCCCCCGGGAGAAGCCCATCGTGTTGCCCATGCTCTTGAATGCGGACGTCGACCCCAGCGGCTGCATCTCCTTTGCCGCGCTGGCCGGCTCATATGCCCCAGCCTGCTTGAGCGCGCTGGACATCTTGAAGCTGTGCGGGCGGACGTGCGTGTGTGCATGTGTGCGTGCATGCGCGCGTGTGTGTGTGTGTGTGTCACACCCTGCTATGCGTGTGTGCATGCGTCCCGCGTGCCATGCAACAGCCAGCCATGGGGCAACACGCGCATGGGGCCTGTGCACACCCACACGCTGGGCGGGGCGGCAGCACCACCCTCCACGCGGCGAGCGAACAGCCCGCCGCCCCCAGTCTTGAGCAGCGAGCGGGGCACCACTGAGTCACGCCGACTCATGAACCCGCCCACGCCATCGTCCTCCTCGCCACCCGGCGCTGCCTTGGTGGGGGTGGACATGCCTGACTCCTCTTCCTGTAGAGAGAGAAGAGAGAAGAAGAGAGAGAATGTGGAGCTCGTCGTCGTCGTCGTAGAGCTGCAGCTGCGTTTCTGTTATTTCGTGCACATCCACACTTTGCCTCTGTGGCTTTGGAGGCTCTGCTCTGGAGGGTTTGGAGGCTCCGCGACGTTTTTGATACGGACGTTTTAGTTGCGGGCGTCCCCCTGGCCTCTGATCTGGTATTCTCTCCCGTCTTCTAAAAATGGAGGAGCCCGAGAGCTTGCTAGAGGCTGAGACCGACCTGGAGTTCGTGGAGGAGGCGGCCGAGATACACGCCATCATAGCCAAGGTCACAGAGAGCGAGGGGCGCGCGGCCGCTGGCTTCCGCGAGCGTTGGAAGGCGATCGTGAGTCGATCTGTGATCACCTGAGTTGTGACACAGGGAGTGAGGGAAAGGTGTTCGAGGAGGGAGGTCCCAGGGGCAGGACAGCGCATTCTCGAGTGTGTCATATGCCCCACGCATGCCCCATGCGCGCTGCATGGCTGTTGCATGGCACGTGGCGACACACATGCCCCCCCCCCACACACACGCACACACACGCGCGCCCGCCCGCGTAGCTGTACAAGTACCAGGAGCAGTCTCAGCTGCTGGACGGCTTCCTCGAGGACATCGTCGTGTCGCTGTCGACGCTGCTGCGCACGCACGCGACGTCTGACACCGAGGTCTCGCCCGATGCGCTGCAGCGCATCATGGTGTGTGTGTGTGTGTGTGTGTGTGTGTGTGTTGTGTGTGTGTGTCTCAACGACCTCTTTGCATACGGCGGACGCGCATACACACCCTCTGGAGGTGTCTTGAGCAAGCCCTGTTTCAAGCACACCAGGGGCCAGGAACACCAGGAGTTGATACACTGCAGCGCATCATGGTGTGTGTGTGTGTGTGTGTGTGTGTCTCAGCGGCCTCTCTGCACACGGCACACCAGGACGCGCCTACAAACCCTCGGGAGGTGTCTTGAGCAGCCCTGTTTCAAACACACCAGGGGCCAGGAACACCAGGAATTGATACACTGCAGCGCATCATGTCGTGTGTGTGTGTGTGTCTCGGCGGCGTTTTTGCGCACGGCATACCAGGACGCGCATACACAACCTCGGGAGGCGTCTTAAGCAACCCTGTTTCGAACACACCAGGGGCCAGGAACACCAGGGGGGGGGGGACGCCTGGGAGCCGACTGGGGTAGAAATACCCTCGTGAGGCGCTCTTCTGTCAAAAGTGCAGGCGTGCCCCCCCCCCCCCCCCCCTCTGAGAAACAGACACGCCAGGGAGGCGCACGCCACGGTCCCGGCCGGTCTCGACGCAGAGATGCCTGCAGTAACAGTAACACGGGGTTTCCAGCTAAGCAGGCTACTCTTCTACTAGAGACACCCGCCGATACTCCAGCACACTTACGTACTAGAGTATCGCCAGCTCCCGGCCGATAGACTACCGCTGCCTGAGTGGAAGAAAACCTCTACCGCTGCCTGAGTGGAAGAAAAACTCACACCCGGGCTTGAACACCCAGCAGGCCTAAATGGCGCCCACCCACTCACCAGTGAGGTCCTGAGCGCCCCGCAGGCCCCGCAGTCTCCGCTGCGGGGGCAAAACAGGAAATTTTGAGGGAAACTCCCGGGGCGAATCGCGGGAATTTCACTCCTCTCCTAACTCCTCTCCTCTCGTGAAAATCGGCAGTTTTCACACTTTTCTGCAAAAAGCTCGTCTGCGGGGGCAATTCGGCATGTTCCCTCCAATGTTGCGGGGGCAAACCGGACATTCTCGGTTTCCTCAAGGACACCACTGCCACTCACACACCCACTCACACGCAGAACCTCCCTTCCGTGCGCACCCAGGCTCGCGCATTCAGGAAGCAACATCCAGGATGCCCCCTCCTCCCCCCCCCCCCCGCCCCCCCCTCCCACACGCAGGGCGTGTGCTCGCTGCTGTCCGTGCTCGTCATCGTGCGCGGCGACGAGACACACACACACACGCACACGCACACAGACACAGGGCGTGTGCTCGCTGCTGTCCGTGCTCGTCGTCGTGCACAGCTACTAGACACACACACACACACACACACAGGGCGTGTGCTCGCTGCTGTCCGTGCTCGTCTTCGTGCGCAGCTACTAGACACACACACACACACAAACACACACGCCAGCCCCCCCCCCACGCAGGGCATGTGCTCGCTGCTGTCCGTGATCGTCGTCGTACGCGGCTACTAGACAGACACACACACACTCACACACACACACACAGGGCGTGTGCTCGCTGCTGTCCGTGCTCATCGTCGTGCGCGGCTACAAGACGGTCGTCAAGTTCTTCCCACACGAAGCTCAGGTGGGCGCGCTCCCTCTCTCCCTCTTTCTCTCTCTCTCTTTCTCTCTTTCTCTATCTCTCCCTCTTTCTCTCTCTCTCTCTCTCTCTCTCCCTCTCTCTCTCTCTCCCTCTCTCCCTCTCTCCCTCTCTCCCTCTCTCTCTCTCCCTCTCTCCTCTCTCCCTCTCTCTCCCTCTCTCCCCTCTCCTCTCTCCACTCTCCCTCTCTCCCTCTCTCCCTCTCTCCCTCTCTCCCTCTCTCCCTCTCTCCCTGCGTGCGTGCGTGCATGTGTGTGTGTGTTTGTGCATGTGTGTGCATGAATGTGTGTGTGTGTGTGTGTGTGTGTCTCCGCAAGCAGGAGCCCCGCAAGGGCACCGGCCCAGTCGCTGTGTGTGTGTGCATGCGTGCGTGTGTGTGTCACAGACTAGGGTTCCAAACCGGCAGGAATTTGAAACAAGCTAAGACCATCAGCCTGAAGTGTCAGCTTTCCAACGTGCCCACCCCCGTCAGATGGGGCACAGTGTGGCAGCCACGACATGCATGCAAAAGGGGGGGAGAGCTGTCCCTAATTCGGGACAAACCACCCTCCTTCTTACACAGGGGGGGGGGGGGGCGCTTGTGTCACCGACATAGGGCAGGGGCAGCCCTTCGCAAATGTTGTTTTCTACTTAATCCCTAGATGGGTAGAAAACTGGAGTTTCTGACGAATAAGACTTTCTAAGTGTGAAGTAAGATTTACAGAAGCCTCTTATGGTGCTAGCACCCCAAGATTCCTATCCGTCTTCTTGGGTCGCTAGCACCGCTCCCTTTTTGCGGCTTCCCGTTCCTTTCAGCCTTTTGGAAACCACCCACCCACCCTGTTGAATTGTGGTGTCCCACTGACTTTTATGTTTGAGCAAGTTAGGGAGAATGGTGTTTAGCTGCAGAGTCCGGCCGCCCGACATTGGTCGTGGGTGGTGCCATGCCCTACGGCAGGCATCACCTGCGGCCGGTGGAGGTCAGGCTCTGCCCCGAGCCGTGACCGCTGTCACGCGTGACTGTAATCAAACAAACACTTCTGAAAGTCAGACACAGAAACCCACCAGTACGTCCTGGACCTCCCCCAGCCCCCCCAAACCCATGCAGTTCTGAATGGGTACAAGCCTGACCTGTAGCCTCAAACGGGGGCTGGGAGTGGGGGGACACAGAGGCTTCTAGGTGCCAATTGTAGAATCTACCCAATCAAGCGACTCACGCGGTTTTGCCCAGTTTTGCCCAGTTTTGCCTCCCCAGTTTTTGCCATCATCTCCATGTTGCAGTTTCATCTCTCTGCCTTTTTTCCTCTTTTTTTTCCTGGGACCACGCCAGTCTGGACTCAGGTTGGGGAACTGAGGAGCAGCGCCTGAGACGGAGGAACTGGGAATGGGATATCGTTCACCCCAAGGATATTTCACACCCCACGCCCCCCAGCTAGGGCTACCCTGCCCCTACCCCTAATTAAGTGCGCCATCCAGTTGGCCATCCAGTAGCTATTCAGTAGCTACTAGCAGGGCCATCAGTGCCTTCTAGATACTGGAACTGGGGTATGAGGCCGCCACACAGTGTGGGCCCTCTTGGACGAACCACATCAGTCGTTCCACCAGTGATCTTGGGAAAGTGAGGGTTCAACTCGGGCCTCGTGCTCACTTCCTCAATCTCACCCCGCCGGAGCGATTTTATGACGAAAGATTGTGAAATTACGATTTTGACACTTTCCGGGTCGAAATTTGCGCAATCTCACCCCGCTGATGCACTTTTGCTGGGTGCGGGGTGGCCAACGGAAATACTGCACCTCACCCCTCCTAACCACTCACACGTACACACGCACACACGCACACGCACACACACGCACACGCACATACACCCGCACACACCCGCGCTCACATGTACACACATACACATAGGGTGTACAACAAATGTCACACACACACACACACACACAGGACCTGGAGCGCGTGCTGTCCGTGCTGACCGTCGTCAAGGCGATGGCGTCAAAGGTGTGTGTGTGTGTGCGTGTGTGTGTGTTCGTTTGCGTGTGCGTGTGTGTGCGTGTGTGTGCGCGCGTTTGCGTGCGCGGGGGCGTGCGCGTGCGTGTGTGTGTGTGTGTGTGTGTGTGTGTGTGTGTGTGTTGACCGTCGCCAAGGCCGTGGCGTCAAAGGTGTGCGTGTGCATGTGTGTGTGTGTGTGTGCAACTGCCAGGCAAGGCCATGTGTGGGGCATCGCGGCCCACCCTCCCACACAGCACTCCACTACACAGTGCTACACAGCACATGCCATAGCGCCTGGCCAAAGCTCCATGGAATGAATGAGGCAGTCGTGCCCCCCTCCCCCTCCCCGCCCCCCACGCACCCTCCTCCCTCATCCCTTCCTTGGCCCTGGCCCTTTACAGCCGAGCTCGAGCATGGCATCGCTGCGTAGCATCTCGCGCCATCAATCCCTCAACCCCCAAAAGACGAAAACCCTAAACCCTGTCCACTGCCACCCTCGCCCCCCACAGCCGATGGCCGACCCCGAGCAGGGCATCGCGGCCGCCGAGGCGCAGGCGGTGCTCATGCTGTGGCTCTCGATGCTAATCCTTGTGCCGTTTGACCTCGCGACGATCGACTCAACCGCGACAGATGCGCAGGCGGCACGGTGGGTTTGATTGGTTTTTTATTCCCCTAAAACCACCCTGCATAAACCCTAAACCCTTAAACGCTGTGGCGATCGACTCGACCGCAACGGGCTCGCTGGCGGCACGGTGGGGGTGTGCGTGTGTTGGTGTGCGTGTGTGTGTGCGTGTGCGTGTGTGTGGTGGGGGTGGGGGGGCAGGCTCGTGTCTAGACTGCTGTCCCTCTGCCAGAAATACCTCCACGCGCGCACACACACACGCACACACACGCACAACACGCAACACACACACACACACACACACACACAACAACAACAACGCAGCACCCAGCGCATCGCGCAGCTCGTGTCCCGCCTTCTCTTCCTCTGCCAAGAGTACCTCTGCTCGCCCGCCCCCCCCCTGCCTCCACATAAAAACGGGGAAACAAGATAACTTCAGCCAAACCGAACCACCACCCCACCCACGCCAACATCCACGCACGCAACGCCCAATGCTACACGCAGATCGTGTCCCGCCTGCTATCCCTACGCCAGCAGTACCTCCGCTCGCGCGCACACACACACACACACATACGCACGCACGCACTACGCACGGCCCAGCGCATCGCGCAGCTCGTGTCCCGTCTGCTCTCGCTCTGCCAGCAGTACCTCCGCTCGCCCGGCCCCACACAAAAAAATAGAACAGAGCAGAATGAGAGCAGAACAGAACAAGACAAGAGAAGACACCCCTCCTCCACGCACACGCAGCGCCCAGCGCCACACGCAGCTCGTGCCCCGTCTGCTCTCCCTCTGCCAGCAGTATCTTCGCTCGCACCCACCCACCCAAACCAAACCAAATCAAACCGGACCAAGCCAAACCAAGCCAAAACCAGACCAGACCAGACCAGACGATGCCAAACCAACCCCACACACGCAGCGCCCAGCGCTACACACAGCTCGTGCCCCGCCTTCTCTCCCTATGCCAGCAGTAACTCCGCTCGCCTGGCTCCACACACACAAAAAATGACAGAACAGAACAGAACAAGACAAGACAAGACACCTCTCCTCCACGCACACGCAGCGCCCAGCGTTACACGCAGCTCGTGTCCCGCCTGCTCTCCCTCTGCCAGCAGTACCTCCGCTCGCCCGGCGGCGTGCGCGGGATGGCCGCGCTCTCGCTTGGGAGACTGCTCACACGCCCAGACATGCGCGCGGCGCTCGAGGACTTCATCGCATGGGCGGAGACTGCACTAGACGGGTGAGGCCCCTGTGATACCCCCTACTAGTGTTGTATCTTCCGGGGTGGGGCGGGATGGCTGCTCTCTCGCTCGGACGCCTGCTCACGCGCCCCGACATGCGCGCCGCGCTCGAGGACTTTATCGCATGGGCGGAGACCGCGCTCGACGGGTGGGTGCAACCCACTAGAAAAAAAAAACTTCAATCCTACAGGACTTGGCTTGGTGCGCGGAGGACTTGGGGTGGTGGTGGTGGGGTGGTGGTGGGGGGGGGCATGGTTGCCTGCTCATGCTCCCGGACATGCGCGCCGTGCTCGAGGACTTTACCGCATGGGCGGAGACTGCGCTCGACGGGTGGGTGTCTTTTCAATCCTACAGCACGTACAACCCTACACCCGGGGGGGGGGGGGGTCTCGCTCGGGCGACTGCTCACGCGCCCCGACATGCGCGCCGCGCTGAAGGACTTTATCGCATGGGCGGAGACGGCGCGCGATGGGCTGGTGCTGCCCACTACGGTACGAGTTGACTCGCGCGTCCATTTGACTCCCCCCTCTCTCTCTCTCTCTCTCTCTCTCTCTTTCTCTTCAAACTCGCCAGACATACTCATTGCAGGTGCGGCCCGCTAGTGTAAGAGTTTATCTGTGTGTCTATGGATTCGACTCTCTTCAAATGCCTCACACACTGATCACTTCAGGTGCGATCCGCTCGGGGCCACCATCCTCGTGCCCGGCGTCCTCCATCCCAGCCTAAACTCCCAACCCTAGAACCCACAACCCCAAGCCCTAAAGACCCCAGTAACAGTAACAGTAACACGGAGTTTCCAGCTAAGCAGGCTACTCTTCTACTAGAGACACCCGCCGATACTCCAGCACACTTAAGTACTAGAGTACCGCCGGCTCCCGGCCGATAGACTACCGCTCCCGCCGGCTAGACTACCCCAAACAGCGGTCTCTGAGAGACATGTCTGGCAAGGAGCATATAGGAGAGGACCTTCCTCAGGGTCACAGTAGTGGCCTTGTGGCCAGTCAAGCCGGCCGAGCCGACTGGCGCTGACTGGAACGGTCCCCGCCTGGCAGTGCATGGCTGTCCAGCTCTCGTTTGCATGGGGCTCAGCCGGCGCCCCATGCCTCATGCATGGCCAGGTCCCACCCTCCAGGGGGCCATGGACGACAGAGTTGTCATGGAGGCTGCCTGAAGACCTTCCAACGCCAGTCACCGGCAGACGAGCGACCCCGAGGACGAGCGCGGTGACGAACGCTGCGATTGGTGAAGCGGATTTACTCTGTGTTGCCTCGGCGCTGCCGCGGCCCGTGCTGGGAGACGGCCCTTATCCTCCCCCCATGCAGGATGCCATGCGGCACCGATCTCGACGAGTCGATCGACGAGCGGAGGAGCTGGCGCCCGTCAATGCATGCTGGACATTGGTCAAGATGGCTGCCCGTGGAGGCGGGCTACCATCACGGCTTCAGCGGTGGCGACCGCCGAGGCAACACAGAGTATATCCGCTTCACCATTCGCAGCGTTCGTCACCGCGCTCATCCTCGGGGTCGCTCGTCTGCCGGTGACTGGCGTTGGAAGGTCTTCAGGCAGCCTCCATGACAACTCTGTCGTCCATGCCCCCCTGGAGGGTGGGACCTGGCCATGCATGACGCATGGGGCGCTGGCTGAGCCCCATGCAAACGAGAGCTGGACAGCCATGCACTGCCAGGCGGGGACCGTTCCAGTCAGCGCCAGTCGGCTCTGCCGGCTTGACTGGCCACAAGGCCACTACTGTGACCCTGAGGAAGGTCCTCTCCTATATGCTCCTTGCCAGACATGTCTCTCAGAGACCGCTGTTTGGGGTAGTCTAGCCGGCGGGAGCGGTAGTCTATTGGCCGGGAGCCGGCGGTTCTCTAGTACACTCAAGTGGGCTGGAGTATCGGCGGGTGATCTCTAGTAGAAGAGTAGCCTGCTTAGCTGGAAACCCCGTGTTACTGGTTACTTGTTACTTGTTACTTGCCTCGGCGGTCACCACCGCTGAAGCCGTGATGGTAGCCCGCCTCCACGGGCAGTCATCTTGACCAATGTCCAGCATGCATTGACGGGCGCCAGCTCCTCCGCTCGTCGATCAACTCGTCGAGATCGGTGCCGCATGGCATCCTGCATGGGGGGAGGATGAGGGCCGTTTCCCAGCACGGGCCGCGGCAGCGCCGTGGCTACTCGCCCAGCCCTGGCAGCTCCGGGCAAGCCGCTCTTGTAGTGTTCCACCGAGGGGCAGTCTAGCAAGAGCCGGGCCAGTCGTATTTTACCCCGCTCGTCAGCGGCACGGAGATCCTCGTCACCAGCAGCGCCGCATTGCTGGGTCCAGGGCTCGGCGACGAGAACGCGCCTCCACTATTCGAGCCCCTGAAGACCCCACACAACCCCAAACCCCCCAAAACGCAAAACCCCAAACCCCCAAATTAGGTGCGACCCGCTCGAGGCCACCTTCCTCGTGCCCGGCGTCCTCCAGTCCCTGTGCTTCGCGTTCAAGCTCGGCCAGGTGTGTGTGTGTGAGTGTGTGCACGTGTGTGTGTGTGTGAGTGTGTGCACGTGTGTGTGTGTGTGTGTGTGAGCGTGCCGAGTCGAGGCCACCTTGCTCGTGCCCGGCGTCCTCCAGTCCCTGTGCTTCGCGTTCAAGCTCGGCCAGGTGTGTGTGTGCGTGTGTGTGTGTGTGTGCACGTGTGTGTGTGTGTGTGGTCGATTTTACAGTCTTGTTGGACGCCTTTAATGGCGTATTAGACTTGTGCTTGCGCACTCAATCCCTGAGGCAGGCAGATACTATCACCCGCACTAGTCCACTCAGTGGATACACATTGACTGTGTCCATCCCACTAGCTCTAGTACATCTGGTCGCGCCATGCGTCTCAGTTCGGGCAGCCAGCCTGGCCACCCTCCTCCTCCTCCGTTCATGTGGCGCACGCCCGACATGCCGCCAGCCTCCATGCA